>JABBOT010000001.1:29206182-29778389 GCA_016165875.1 Acanthopleura granulata | reverse complement strand
CCAACACACACACACACACACACATTTGCTATAAACTCTTCCTCCCTCCCCCCAACCTTGGAGGTCCTGCCTTGCTGTCTGGTGTGAGGCAGTTAGAGGGTATCCCAGACCCCATCAACCCTTGGAGAACAGATAACAAACAGAACCCATCAATCCTTCCCGAATCAACCCTCAGTCTTTACAAGCCTGGGAGAATCCCCGCGAAACTTGTTGAGATATCATAAAAAAAATTGGAGTCTAGCCTCCACCAAAGCATGTGTAAAAGAGATTTTTCTCTGATGGCCAAAGCTGTGAGACAGCCTGTTCCCAGAACCATGGCTCCTGTGAATGGCAGAGGAACAGGTGTATGCTCAAGTGATGTACATATACTAGCACACACAGACTACCATAAATAATCATTCACTCCCATGATAAACTGCTTCTCACAAGGCAAATAGTTTGAAATCCTCCTAAAAATAAGCTTTTTTTTTCTCTTTCTCACTGTTTCTGTCAATGGTCATATCATGGGCTGCATGAAGAAAGCTCTCCCAGGCTTCCGAGGTCTAAGCATTGTGTGCAGTTTTATAATCTGCTACAATCTGAAATGACTTTTACATGTGACAAATGCGTTGGATAACTCACAAAAACCAGTCTCAACACTGTGCAGTATTGTCAGTATACCTGGTCTCACTAGTGATACTGTATCCTTTTGTCACCGTCTACTAATGCATGTAAAGTATCTGGCTGAATTGCCTGAGTATTAAACTTTACCTATGCTTACAAAAATAAAAACATGACGTGTCGATTTATATCACAATTTTGAAGAATATAACAGCCACGATATAAAATAGAAGTTTAGCTCCACTGCAGACCATTCAAAATCTCTGAGTCCCTGGCCGGGATTTTCCTTTTTGGTCATTTTTACTTTTTTTTTCAGTCCCATGGGAAAATAACTACCCCAGACAACAGTATTCAGGCTTTTATTATGCGCACATACATGTGGATACAATGTACAAGGACTTTATTCACTTTCCCTGTCAATAGCCTGGATCAGGTCAGACCTACATAACACACAAAGAACTAGCTGCTGCTTGTCAAACTATCTCCAGGTAACCAAGCATAAGTCAGGTGTTACTGTACTACCTTGACAGGTAAGACGCAGGTATACAGTTTCATATTACACAAGTACACCCAGCCAGACCTTGAATAGAGGAGTGGCCGAAGTCTTACATGGTTTAATCAAACTATTAACCCGTCATAAATTACTCTTTCCAGTTGAAGCCAGAAACACAAGCCCCCTGTTTTGATAACAAACTAAGTACATGTATTTTTCATGATTTTCTTTTCACATTCTTTTTATCAATCTGAGCATTGATAAAAAAATTAAAATTAAAATTAAACTGAGTTTAAATAAGCTAAAAGCTGTATACACATGAAAAGGATTATCTTGGCTTATATGACCAATGAACCTTTTCTAGGAATTTCATCAGGGACATCAACAACAAAGAGCGTGGGCTGTGTCATGGTACACATATGTTGACACAAAATGTTTTTCTACACAAATCTACATATATACTAAGACGGTACTGCAATGAAGTATTCAATTCAAGCAAACTACACTGATCTGTTTTTATGTACAAATGACAACTATGTTTTAAGTTGAGAAATCAGAAATGTAGAAACAAATGTAACAGACACCCTTCTCCAAATTAGTGGAGTGAATAACCCAATGCTGTCCACCATTACCAGTTAATAGATTCCCACTTAGCATGTCCTGGGTGGTTAGTTTATTACCAGTGTTTCAAAGAATCCAGGAGGGTGTAATCATTTCCAGTTTCATTGGTGTCAGTTTTACACTGGGCAGTTCCCCCTGAAGGCATCATTTCTGACCCCCCAAAAAGTGGAAGGGGAATGGGAAGGGGTGTGTGTGTGTGTGTCTTAAGTACTGTTAAATGGTAATGAGCCATGCACATCTCACTTTGATGTTTTATGTCTTCATTTCTGTAGCATGTGTTCAGTGGGTATTTTTATCTAGGCCTTAGTGCAGGGTAGAGATTTAACAGGGGGAGGAATCCCATAAGGGGGCTGGGATTTCACTCCCCTAAGCTGCTAAAGCCCACTAATAAGATAAAGGTTGGAATGTGGTATGTACTCAACTGGCTGGGGTGAGTTTAGCTCAATACATGGAGGTCAGCAACAACAGGGGCAGGCAGATGTGTTCAATTCAACCTGACCGTTGGCTGGTCTTGATATTTGCCTCCCTGCCCGCCTGCCCCCTGACAGACTGGACCATAAGGCCTTAACAACAACTGGTCAATGAGGAAAGCCGGAAATCTGATAAATCTGGCCAGTAGCGGTCAGTTTATTCTTAACCTAAACCCCGATCCAACCCTGTAAACCATCTCATCCTAAATCCAAGAATTCTTCCAGTCTCAAATCCTCCTATGTCTGACCCCCTGCTTATCACCAATCCCAAGGTGGTCAACAGAACACAAAGGTTCAATGGTCATCAGTTTACACTGATCACCATTTTGTACACATAAACTTAACTAGGCTGTTCTCAACAACCCCTCAAGTTTTCGCCCATCTCAGGAAATGCCCCAAGCATCCTTGGCCCACCCGGACGAGTGTGTGAGCTATATGCATTCATGTGGGCACACCTTAGCTTCTCCCCCCCCCCCCCCCCAGACAGGGAACACATGTGACACTCGACCAGCCTCCACTTATACCTTCACCACACCTGACTTCCCACATCTGTGACCACCTGGTACGTTCTCCCCACAGGAGAGTCACAGGACACTATCTTATCCTTGATGGTTACACCTCAAACCCAATGTCCCTTTTGTAAAGGGATCATGTCAGGGTTATGTCATGACAATTCACTGAGCTCTGAGTCATTCTAATCCTGGGCTCACTTTAATAAGGAAGAGAACCTGTTCCCCTTAGTAGGCATGTGACCCATGCTGTCTGCCCAATTGACCATGAAACTTCCCTCTTCAGCTGACCAAAGGTTATGCAATGTAGGATTAAGATGTAACATTCTACCTTGAAGTTTCCTACACTTGTCCTGACAATGTAAACACTCGTTGGTACACAGTGCACTATCACGCTGCCACATTTACGAAAAGCAAGAAACATGGAAAGGAACTAAGAAAGGACTTAGTTGTCTAATTTCCTGTTCTCTTCACATTAATGCCATCTACATGGAATCACATTCAAATTCATATGTTTTTTATTTCATCCAAATGATCAAGATCTAAATCATGCTGGTTACAGATTAACACTGAAGTCTGATATCCATACATAAAATAAAACAAATTCATCAAATAACTTGTCTCAAACCCAAAAGCATTTCCACTGAATTCTGAAGGAACAATGAAAAGAGAAGGAAGTTTATGCAGAAAAGCCGCCAGAGAATTTCTTTTGATCACAAATTCTGCAGCTACACCTTATGTTAATTGCCAGCCTGTCAAGGCAGACATTTCTCACTGGTTTCCCACTGCAATGTCAATGTTACCTTTCCTTGGACGGCAGATCAAAGGCTTCGGGGCCATTACAAAGTATCGTTACAAATTACAATAATTAAATAGCCATGGCAAAATGCCTTGAGTCACTTTACAGCCTTGCTGTACATGTACGATGAATGTCCATACACCGGATGTTTTTTCTCGACCAAATGATTTCTCATGAATGATGGCAATTTAAACTGTTCAGCCTCAGGCCAACCTGTTGAACAAGTTGTCTGTCCTGGCTCTCTCTTTTTATGCAGTCAAAGGAAACAGCAGGGAACAAACGGGTCCACATGGAGGTTACAAGACTAGGACCATACTGTAGGTCAACGCTTCAGGGTATGACTATGGTCAAACTAAATGGCTGTATACAAAAACCTAGCTTATCAGACAAATAAGACATAACTGACCACAAGAAAGGTCAAGCAAAGAAACTCAGACAACAACTATGCACTGTCTGTGGGCTAAAGTGCCACTGCATGACATCCAAACTCTGAAAACAATAGTGCTATTCTCCAATGGATAATAAAAAGTAGTCTCTAAAGTGAATGAAGAACAAAATGTTTTCCAACTGTTACAAATACAATCAACATTTTCAATACCCTAGCTGCTAAAAAAAGGAAATTCCAACACGTATAACTGAATATTTTCAGATATTACCAGCATGATTGTGCATGATGTGGTCAGAAACTCCTTTGGGAGCTTTCAAACATGCACAAAAAGTGTAAAATCTATATGCTGTTTATCAACTGGCACTATAATTAGTGCTCATTAGTAAAGAAAGACCTTCCTTATGACATGTGCTAGTAGCGTAAATTAGAAACGTCCAGCTGTTTGGGAGCCACAGTTCAGATGTAACTACATTCCAGAACTAATTACATTAGTTAATCTGCATAGCTCCTCATCAGGAGTTGTAATAGCTTCCAGGCATGACCCATGATAGACCAACCCCACACGACACCCTCTGACATAAGTGAACTGAACAGAGGAGTGGCAGGCCTTACGAGTGTTGACAAAGCATGTTTTAGCATTAGGCGATAATGCAGTTAAACTGACGGAAATATCTATCATTGTGCATTTTCCTTGCATACATGAATGAAAAAAGCCACAGTGGTAAAACAAGAGTGAGAGCTAGAAAATCAAGAAAAAACAGGCGCAGCATCAAGGATACTGTGGATAAAGCCATAACCCAGCTCCAAAAACGAGAGTTTACAACCAGGGTCATGTGACTTATCATTTCCATGTTATTTGGCGACGTTGAGCGGTTGGGTTAAGGCAGGAATATCCGCTAAGTTTGCCTGCATCGGAAACGCAGACCTCCCAAAGTCTGACGGCAAACAGCTGCATGTTTGTCGTTTAAATACCCAGCAGAACACTCCCATCCCCAAATATCAGTGGAGTTTTAACAGGCTCAAGTTGACCACTTGCGCCGGGTTGGTGGGGCATGGGGGCGAGCGCAGGACCGGGGGTGTTTGCTGATCAGGGATTTAGTTGAACAGCTAGCCTCTGTGTTTTCAGGTTTACACTTCAGCCAGGACTTCCCTGAATCCCTTGTGGAGATTGCGCTCCTTACACAAAGTCCCAGATTCACAATCGGCAGCCAACCCATAGCAAACAGATTATTGGACTTTCTTTTTCAACTCAAGCTCAATCTCTCCTCTATTACTTGGCTTAGCTAACTGCTCCTGTTGCCAATGTTTGTAACAATAGCACTTCTTGGACAGGCCACTGTCCTCTTTTTTCTTTTTTTTCTCCTTTCACTGGCGTCCTTTCTGTTACAAGCTAATATATCAAGCCGTGTACATGTATGTACATGTGCAATGTCAGTTCTTCTTCTATAATAATGTCACAGATTTTGGAAAGCTGCATAGCATTTTTTTTCTTTAAATCACACTGACCGACACTGTAATGTTTAATGCAACCAATTCAGGTCTTTGTTTTTGCCTTTTTTTTTTTTTTTTTTAAGTAAATAATAATGCTATTCATGTAAAATTATGACCGGTAGCTGGCAGTGTCATTCAAGTTCAGGTAACATTGATTTCAGTGTTTTCTTATTCTTCTTCAATCCACTGCTAAACAATGATTATAGGCACCAATTTGGGTGTCATAACTGGATACCAGTATTTAATGCTAAACTGCTGATGATTTATTTACCATTAAAGTAAACATGATACCTTTAGACATCCATCAACCTCACAAACATTTCAGTAGTTTTTCTTTATCACAGAAGACACAGAGCTATTTAGATGTCAGCCTTCTTTTGAAGAATAATGAAAAATGATACCTCATTTCCGTTAGTAAACTACAGTTCTCACGCCAACGTAAATTTTCTGAAATTTAGTCCGGTGTCCTGCTGTATCGGTACATTGACATCCTTAAAACTGTAATGTCTTCAAAACATTTTCTTGGGGAAAAAGTTCGTAGAAATTTTTTAATTCTTAATTTAGTTAAAAATTCCTTCACATTCTGTCTGGAAATACATTTAAAAGCTCGTTCTGACAATAACATGGCATGTTTGGTAGGGGACTTGCCAGTTGGTCGGGCATGGTAAACAAAAGTGCAGTGGAGCCTGAAGTTCTGTTGTACTGTGACAGGACCTGGGACTGTTAGATATCATAGGGGTGAACTGACCCCAGTATCATCAGGATAACCAGGGATTCTTGGGAGATATTTGCTGGGCAATGCGATACTTCCTGTCACATGGGCAAGGATAGCTGATGCAGAACTGCCATGAATGGGAGGATGTGATAGCCCCTGCTGCTCTGAGATAAGCCAGGGTGAGACTTAGGAGTAAAACCAGTTAAGGTCCCCTCTGCCACACACTCGCAGGCTTATGTGGAGGATGTCTCAGTTATTTCTGATAGTATCAGTCAAATCCCTCGCTTGAGTGAACAGCAGCCAACAAAAGCCAAGTTGATGAATGAACTGATACCCCTTCACATACGGGGCTAACATGTCAGACCAATTTTATCTCCTGTCACATTTCTCAGCGACTCCTACAGCGAGTTTAATCAAGCTGAATAAAAGCTGTGTGCATAACAATAACCACATATTCAATTTGGTTTCCTTTTCTACCTGCTGCCCCACCAACCTCCCAAGTCCAGGTGAGCAGACATGACTATATCTCTAACCAGCAAAATAAAAGCCCTATCTTCAGGTAGACCCATGTATGGCTACCTTAATGACCCATACCTTAGGGCAAAGCCATTAGCTGGAAACTGTCGAACATCCAGAGAGATACCATCTGATCATACATTTCTTCACACACCAGGTTGTCCCACACAACAATGAGCTCGATATAAGAATGGGTAAGTGTAAGTATGTATGTCATTTCAAGCACCTGTATTATCATTTCGTGTGACCTGTGCAAAAGTTAACCCGAGAATCTGTCGTATGACATGTTGTAATAGTTGCAAACCAGCTATTCAGAGAAGACAAATATTGATAAACAAATAAATAAACATTATAGGTACAAACTGAAATATTACTTTTATGCATCAACTTTTAGATGTAGATGCATCTGAGAGAACTGAGAAAAGTTTTACCAGTGTCACATGTTCAAATTTCCAAAAACAATCTCTTATACCATCAACATTACAACAACACTGAGATAACTCCACGAGCGGAGAGTAATCAGTCCCAGCAGACCCTAAGCTGAACTTCTGAACTGAATCTATGCGTACATGTGCCAAAAAAATTCAATTGCCAAAAGTGTCTCAATAGACACAGACATGTAAATGTTGGTTTAAGCTATGCACAAAATAGGCTAAAGCACAGGTATTATTTACCTAACTACTGAATGTATACACACTCTTATAGCTGTAAGGCAGGTAAATTGTCAGAGACATGCTCCTACAGTTCTAGCAGCTAAGGCCACATACTTGGGTAACCCAGACATGGACTTTGTCCAGGGTAAGACTTGTCCTCAAGAGAGCTGTATGTACAAACTTGACAGTTCAACAAACAGACTTTGATACTCACACACATTTTAAAGTCTTTCAAATGCCCTGAATACCTCTGAACCTGAATGACATGGTATACAGGGTTTTCATTTCCAGGGTGCAGATTGTTTTAGAAAACTTTAGATAAACACTTGAAGATTTATCTGGAATAAGTTGCCAGTCCATTATCTCAGCTTGTGCATGGGTAAAGCTGGTCGCAGTTGGGAGATGAGACCTTTGTAAATTTTGCCCCTCTCCATCCCTGCCCCCTTGCCTTGTACAATTTGCCCCTGCTGGAGTAATCGCAAGGCTGAAGGACTAGAATATGATCTAGGGTATGAAAAGCTTTGTAATGACGAAGGTCACCTGTACTGCGTGATTAACTTTAACCCTTTGGAGCTCTACGTTCTGGACCTCTGCTACCCTGATAACTAAACCTACTTCACTCTGGTTTGCTACCAAAGGTGTGAGGTTAGTACTAGTACTCACCAGGGTCAAATTTATCCTTTATCTCCAAACGCTTCAATGAGGTCTGCATAGACATCGAGAGTCTTATTAAAGTTTAAGCTAATATATCTATGTTTCTGATGTGGTGTTCAGTCCAGCAGGCCCCTGTCTGATGTCTAATTTATTTTGAGGCATGGTAATGGGAGAGTTGGAAATGATACCCTTGTGAGCAGATCACCAATATAAGTTCACCGGTCTTTGCAGAATGAAGCTTAGCACTTGGCACTGGTGCACTGGAAACAATATCTATGATCAAACAAATGTCACAATACCAGCGCTTGGACAGATTTTTGATAACAGTTTCAGAAATAAAAAATTCTTCCAGAGGATACATGTAGCTTTTTCACAATGTATTGTGAATTCACTATGTAACATTTAGAAAAGAAACAAAAGTAGAATAGATGGAGTGGATCTCAAAGTTACATTATACATGTTCCAAAGTATTTTCCTCATTTCTTGAACTTAATGATACATTAAAACAGTTTCATGACCAATTGTTTTCATAATGTATTCCACATGTATACATGTAAGTGCTCAAAATGAATATTACGTTCCATTTTTTGGGCATCATAAGTAACTGTATGTATTCACAAAATTATCATTTATGAAATGATTCACACACTGTCAAAAGAAACAAAAAAAGAAAAAAACACAGCAATATTAAAGTTTGTTGTAGCGAGACTGTAAAGTTGCCATAAGCCGATAGGTAAACTTCCCAGACAGCATGTTCCCGGATTAAACAAGGGGGGTTTCAGCGTAAGCGATTAAACACGCTAGCCCATTTCCCTCACCTGTACACATATTTACCTGGCCGCTATAGTAACACACAAGGAATCTCACCTATGCCCTTGTTATGTAATTAGCTGCAAGTGTCAACTTAATACAGCATGAAAATCAACTCTACAGCTAACATTTAACGTAAAATTTCCTGCAAACTCCAGTAAATTCTTGTGAGAAAGTCAGCTACACCTATCACTGCTAAGAGGCATAACCTTACTCTTATGTTAACAAACCTATGGGGTTTTTAAATATCTTTTTTTCACACAGTGAGAAAATACATGCTATGTTTAACATACAATGTCCATTTTTCAAAATGGTGACAGGCAGATCTGCCAAGAATTATGGAGCTGTTATTTTACGGATCAACAAGCTTACCATGGCATAAGGCCAAGTCAGCAGTTTTAATACCAAATCTACCCTCAAGAACATGATAAGTTATAGCCCATGCACATTTATGTCTCAACAGGCTAACTTTCAATTAATGGAAACAATTGTTTCAAAATAAACATTTGCCTCACTAAAACTTGACATTACAAAGTATATGTTATATAACATATTGTATATATATTATATTATATATATGATATATTATTTATATGTTACCAATATGTACAATTTTTCATGCCATTATTCACTTGTGACACATTGTTCAATATTGTTTACACACGTAAATCACAATAATATACCCAGTCAAAATTAAATTAGATCGAACTTTACTCTCTTCCACCAAAATAAATTTCAGACAAATTCAATCTCACCTGAGCTGCAGATGATTGTTTTTTCCATCAATCGTTTCCTCTTCAGCATGTTACAGGCGATGAACACAAAAATGACAAGCAGAAGTGAGACCACAGACAACACTGCTATCAGAACCAAGGCCAGTAGCCGCCACTGCTGATCAGCATCCGTCGTCACGGAGGCCCAACCAGGTTCCTGGGACGGAGATTTCCTCGACTTCTCCTTAGCTACAGTCTCGTAAACGTCTTTGTTTTCTTGTTGCTTCGTATCCTCGACTGCTTTGAAGCCCTCGGCCTTGTTGACTTTGTTTGTGATGGCGTTTTTACTAGCCGTCTCCCCAGTGTTTCCTTTCTCCTCGGAATTAGGTGCTTGGTTGAATCTCTCGAACTCCATGAAGGGGCCGCAGACTGTGTCTCTGTGTTTGTGACAAGGCCGACGGACGATTTCATTTACAGGGCAAAAGGAACATTTGCGGCATTCCTTCTGTTTCAAATCGTAATATTTCCCAGATGGGCATGATGAGACGGCGTTGTTAAAATCCCGTGTGTGGAACCGTGCGTTGACGGCCTCAGCACAGACCAGCATTAGCAAGGCTGTTCCCAGGGTGAACATCAGACGATATCCTGCCATAGTAAAACCTTCTCCTTTCTGCCAGCAAGAACCTGTGGGACAGACAACATGCGGTGACATCAAGTGTGGGTTTCGAGTTAATGTCGTTATTGTGAAGCCGTGTGACAAGGGCAAGGGATTTATGCAAGAGGCACTTGAACCCCCCACTGTTTTCAATGAGACATTATCGTCTTAATGAAAGAAAGGCTTGTCAAAACTCGAGAAAACCACACAACTGCGACTCAACACGAGCCTATATGTTATATCAGAGTCTAATCAAATCACAGCCCCGTAATTGCACTTTTTACCGCCGTGAGTTTTTATTTCTCTCTACAGCACGATTTTTAAATCTTCATGTATTATCACCAGTGCGAACATGTGGGCCTATGTAGTTAGATCACTCCTCTAGGCTATTCCCGCTGATTTGCTGCCAGTCAAACTCGATGACAGATAAAGTGACTGATTTCACTTTCTTATTAAAAAGCTAATTTCCGGAGTTCAGCATCCTGTCTTGTGTTTAAAGTACGTTACATTATTCTTAGACAGATGATGAGGATAGCAGTCGCTCGCACTAACTTAGCCATTTTACAGTTCACAACAGAAACTTCTGTATAAATTATGCTATACTCCAGACAGACGGCCTAGTTTTACTGCCACACCATGTAAAAATCTTTACTCGCTTGCTCACCCTGGACGTCTGGAAACGCTGGGCTTGCGTTAGGGATAATATTCTAGTACCATATTGTGAATAGAGATATTCCAAGTGTCTCTGAACTCAGAAATGGTCGAGAGTGTTATCTTAGCACCTACCTTTCCCAAAGCGATGGGACAGACAGCCAAATCGTGTCTCTTTCCCGATTTTATACTCTGCTCTAGCACTCTCTCCCGTCGTCTTCGCCAACTGCGGCACGTCTGAACTCAGTTGAGAGCCGTTCCAACAAGAAACCACGGGGTCACTGAGCAGCCAATCGGAAAGCCGCTGTACGCATAAATTATCCATATAAGGAGGCCGCCCGGGGCTATGGATGGGTCTGCTTCATTCATAAAAGAACCACAGGGTTTATAACAAGTCGGGACCCGTCACTACAAAAGATAACTTGTCGAAGCTGGCTCCGCAGCTGTTGTTTTTCACCTGCCGACAATCTGTCGTTTACCTATACTACACTCCTTAAACATCACAGTTTTACACTTGCTTTTTGCCCCAGCGGCGGCGTCCTTTTAAGTGTGCTAACAAATGACTTCGTATAATGACTCAAACGACTGGGAGAAATTATTTCTCACGATGTTCCAGCCGACATTGTCTAGAAATGAGTGACGGAATTTCCTCCTTCGACTTGCAACGCTTGGCAGCTTTTTGTTTTAATTCTGCATGCTTCATTTTACCTTTTCACCCATTGTCTTGAATGGATGAAAGATAACCGTGCACTTCATGAAGTGCACACAGGCTGTTTATGTTTTCAAACATTACGGTTGTATTCATTTATGCAATTAAGCAAGGGAAAAGATAAAGAAACCTGTCGTACCTCGAGCTTTCTGAGCTGCTCTTCGTTTCGAATGGTTTTGACCTAAAAGCATGAGAAATAACCTTGAGCTTCATTATGTACATATACATGTATACAGGAAAATGACTTTCTAGCTAAAGCTAATGATTTATTTATTTATTTATTTATTTGATTGGTGTTTTATGCCGTACTCAAGAATATTTCACTTATACGACGGCGGCCAGCATTATTGTGGGTGAAAAGCCGGGCAGAGCCCGTGAGAAACCCACGCCCATCCGCAGGTTGCTGGCACACCTTCCCACGTACGGCCGGAGAGGAAGCCAGCATGAGCTGGTCTTGAACTCACAGTGACCGCATTGGTTGGAGACTTCTCTCATTGTGCTGCGATAGCGCACTAACCGGCTGAGTCACGGAGACCCCCGCTAAAGCTAGTGATGTGAATGATGAATGAAAACTCGAGTGATTAATATAACATCATGCTTGTATTTAAACCGTTAACGCGTTTTGCCTCTTTGAGACTTTTAAAAATGATACAGTCAGGTAGTTTAGCAATGTTTAGTTGTTGCCTGATAAATGTAAACGCAGAAATAAGCTTACAGGGATTTAGGCCTGTATAAAAGTAGACCTTAATTAAGCATAACAAACCATATTATAATACCCTCACAATGAAACTTACTTGTTAAGTTCCGGTTTGAATTTCCGGAATTTTCGGCAAAACGAGAAATTAGTGCTGATTAGGTTTAATAACATAAGTGCGAATTAGGCGAAGCACTCGCTAGTTTTCAATACATACCTGCTCCATTAATCCTAAAATATATCATCCAATAAATGAATCCCAAATGGACGAATACTGTGCAGAGCCATGTTTAGACATGGTGTCAGTTGTGTTGTCTAGTTCACTCATGGCGTTGTTACTCTGCATGTTTCACTTCAACATTCGTAATAGTGAACTATATATACGAATCAAGTTCAAAAGGCGGCGATCGAGGATTGAGCTGGAAAGAAAATATAACCTATAGTTTATCTTTAGGTCAAATAAGTAGGAACTGCATGGTTTGCTCTCCACTATACACACGCGATTTATTTTAACTTTCGCACTTTGTTGACATTTCATTATGTGAGTCAATGCGCCTTCGGCTCGACCAGTTCACAAAAGCGGACGAAACTTCAGAGAACGACTGTCTTGTATATGTATGGTCTTTCAACTAAATCTCCCAGGCGTACATATATGAGGACGTCATTAAAACTTGTTTACATTGCCGTTGTACTTTCCCGATTAACCTGAGCATATTCCGCGTATGTTGAAGGCGTGGATGTCTTAGAACTGAAGGCATATATGTATACTCAGATCAGGACTTCTTGAAGGAATTCAAAGTATTCTTGCGTTCAACTTTGAGTAGAGTGTTACAGTCCTTCCACGTGTACCATCCCATTACATCCTCTATTGTGTATATATATATATGTGTGTGTGTGTCCACTTGATTGATTGCTTATATATGCATTTCTTAATTGGTTAGAACATGTATAAATTGGACTAATTTGATAGCTGTTATGCACTGCCCGTCTATATGTATTTTCTATAGCGGTGCGTCATTGTATGGTGGAATATATGACAAGTCACATCCTCAGATTCGCAGCCGTGCAAAGTCAAGGAAAAAGCGAATAAATGCATCATCCAGAAAGTCCACCCTCTATTTGTGACAGCAAACTATGCTGATCAGGTATACAGTATATTCTTTACAAAATATTTTAAACTCATCGCTGTAGTTTAAAATATACCTCACTATATACTATAAATTGTCCACATCAGTTCAACAACCACATGTCTGAAGTCAGTTATATATGGCTAGTCAGGTCAGGTCAAGCATTTATATAGCATATATATGTGTGTGTGCGTGTGTGTGTGTGTGTATACGTGAGTTGGCAGCACAACTTGGGGATATATTATATAGCAGTGGTGGCCTTAGACTTCTAAATTACTGGTCTTTGAAGTAACACAAGCGCAAGGGTATTGCTTACTGTTTTAAAGCACTGTCATGGTTTCAGTCGAAACGTGAGGAATTTGACTATACAGGACCTTACATATAAATCATACAATAAAGATATGCTATAACGTATCGTTTAAGTCCAAACGCGAACCACACTCATGGTATATATGCCCTGACAGCTGCATGGTGTAATATAACTGGGGCTCCGGTATTATGTTTGGAGTGAATTATTCAGTGAAACATACACACATGCAGGTATATTCCGACCGTATGTGAGAAGGTCTGTCAGCAACCTGCGGTTGGTTGTGGGTTTCCACCGGCCACTGTCCGCTTTCATCCCACCATGACGCTGACCGCCGTAGTATAAGTGAAATATTCTTGAGTACGGCGTAAAACACCAATCAAATAAATAACATACAGGTATATATCCGATCTGATGTGAAGCCAGAATCCTGGATGACCCTTACAGCAGTGGCTGTATATATATGTCGGCTATATATATTTATAGTGCTGCTCTAAACAGCATATATATGCATGTACCTTTTTAAATCCATATCCTTATACAAGCATCAATATCAACCAACACCATTATAAAACCATTAGCATGTTACCTAAACGTGAATAATGTATTATGAATCGTGTCTTGCATTTATGTTTTACTATATATACTGTTTAACATATACTGTATCCAAATATATACGTTAAAGAAATATCTAAATATATCTGATGGAAATCGGTTAACCTTCATGTTATTCATTAACTTGTATATGATTGTACAAGGTATTCTTGATCACGTGCAAGCCATATATGATTACGTTGATCATTGTGGAATTTGCGTTAAGAAACATAATCATGATTATTTCATAGTAGGCCTTATACATCGATAACGATAAAAATGATTCCCATATTTAAAGAAAAAAAACCCCCTGATTTGGACGTATAACATGATGCATCTGGTCATCTAGGTGGTTTCAGTTATAATGATGTTGCATAAAACAAAATACACGC
Organism: Acanthopleura granulata; assembly: GCA_016165875.1. Lineage (NCBI taxonomy): Eukaryota > Metazoa > Mollusca > Polyplacophora > Chitonida > Chitonidae > Acanthopleura > Acanthopleura granulata. The sequence continues at coordinate 29,763,828 of JABBOT010000001.1, read as the reverse complement.
TTTTTCCCATTGCAAGCTCAATTGCATATCACGGCCACTAATTAGGACAACAGTTATAGGTGAGAGTGTGGGACAATGGTGGATAATCCATTAGATTACCGCACCTGTGTGTATACATTGTGAATACCTGTACATCCAGCACAAAAACATCTGCTTCATTCAAGTCTCAGGTGAAGTTACCTTTGATGTTTGCCGCACACCAAGTACAACGGCACTTATCTTGAGCAGACATCCTCAGAACACATCACAGGACGTGTTACTCTGCAATGGAGTACAACTGGAACCATTCACTATTCTGTGTATTACAACTACGTTTATGAATAACGCCCCTTGTAACTTGTCTTATACACGCAACAGGCGTGTGCACCTTGCAGATACACTGGTCTGTAATTATGTAACGGAAGTGGGATGTATTAAGGCTATATAGGAAATAATAGACCTTCTATAGGAATTGTTTTATATCTAACATCGCTAATAACAGCAGAACGTTCCGTCTTTTTTGCCATCTCATTTTAAGACAAAGAATGTGGCATTTTTTTTATTTAATTTAAACATTCCTCTTCTGCTATGTCCTTAATTGACATAACTCTGTTATTACGTTAACATAAAACACCCTTACTATATATGCATATTAAAATCGATTTGTGGTGCTGAAGAGGTGTTTGGGTCACTGCCGTGCAAAAATGCGAAAATGTTAATTGCCGAATATGCATATAGCAATTGAATAGAATACAATTGAAGACCACATGTGAAATACCCGTTTCAAACGCTTGCAGGTATACTTTTTATGTATTCTGTTGTGATATTTCTTTGTTTTGTTTTTTTTTTTCATGTTTAGATTTCTGAACGTGATCTTGCGTCGAGTGTTCACCATGTGCTATGAATCGCGAAGTTAATTCCGCTTTACAGATATCCTCTTTTAATAACAAAGAATATCTCGTTTTTTTTTTAAGTTTTCATTGAAGACTGCGTCCCTGTTTGCTTAATGTCTTGGAAAAATGTACCATGTCTTAAAAGTCTTTGAGAGAGCGAGTCCAAGTGTAGAAGTATTTCTATTGACAGAACTGTGGGGTTTTCTCACGCTATAACGTTTGCTTTCTTTTTAATTTCAGCCTTGTCACCATGCACTTAAACTTGTCATAAAATCGTTCATCAGTTGCCTTGAGAAACCGTCTGAAATAAATAAAGATGTTATTTTTCTTTGGTGAGCTTTGTGTCACAGTTTAGTTACAAGTGTTTGCCAATAGTGGGCGTCGTCTGGAACAAGGGAAATCTTGAGTGTAAGTGTGCATTGAATGCAGTTGTTAGTAACGGCCCAGCGAACTGAATGTAGTACATATTGTAAAGGTGACTTGTACAAAGAGAGAACTATCACCGAGCTTGGACTGTTTTTTGGTATAAAAATATCGGGTGAACAGAAACAACTTAATTGGCAATTCCACTTTTCAAAGCCATGCGGGTTGTGTATATATGAAAATTAAAGAAGTTGGCTCAGCTTAGGTATGGTCGGACAATTTTAATTAAGTCTCCAGTCCAAAGATGTGTCAGTTTACAATTAGAAAGGAAACATGTGCTTGTCTCACCACATGTATTAATCTAATTAGACTGCACAGTCTTTTCATTGGGGAGGGGCACATGGAGCATGTGGAGATGAAAGGGGTGAGAGGGTGTGAGGGTATGGAATGGTGAAGAAAATGGGGGGGGGGGGGGGGGGGGGGGAATTTCTGTCCAGACAGACCACATGCGCTGATAAGGCTATCAGATTATCCAAACACTACGCCTTATCCTTCGACTATAAATTCCGAATTAATCCTGAAATCGGATTAACGGTTCAACGTCTCACGTGTTGAGATTTAATTAATCCATCGAGATGCCAGTATATTAAATCACTGCAATGTTATCATAAGAAAACAATGTTGAGCTTTTTAGCTATGTATACTCTCTCTGTCCGTCTAAATAAACAGGCTTGTGTTCCCATCAGATACGTATAGCCCATACTCAGTAAATATCAGACAGTAATTGTAGCGAAAAGCAGGCTTGCCAGAAAAACAGCTATGTAGTTGATGAGCACCATTCTATGCCATTACACCACCATTCTGTGAATTCTGCTGTCAAACAATGACACATGCAAAGAGTCTGTTACAACAGTGTTAAAAAACACTAGAATCATCACCGGCAGGACACTCGGCATGACTGAGCTCTATTAGGCCTAGGCCCCTGTAGGGGCGTGTTTCAGGGCGGAGATGCTTCCGCGTTGACATCAGCTGTGTAACAAATCTGTGTCATTTCATTGCCAACTCGACTGTTTTCCCAAGCTAAGTGATAAAAGACAGTATATTAGTTGTGTCAAATGCCAGAGTGAAACGACACGTGTGAACTGATACATAAGAGATCTCGTTCAGACCATGTGCTGTTTTTGTTACAGATGACACTATTCAAAACATGGTTGGTTGAGGAAGATTTCGAGCGCATAGAAGGAAGTTTTGGAACAGGAAATAGGAAAGCAATGTTTGTCATTAAATTATCATTATTTTACGATCAGATAGCTTAAATAAGACCTGCGTATGAATACATCAGTGTTAGCCAAGAAATCGGTACATATGGATATGCATTTGACTGTTTCGATCAAGGATGCAGCGCAGTACAGAAAAGTTTCAGCTTCTACTATGGGTGAAGATTAAAGAAAGTCGCACAATAAAAACCGAAATAGTGAATAATAATCGAAAAGGATCAAAGATGAACAAAATTATCAGTGATTAAGCGATGGAACACCATTGTCAACAATCAAATAGTCCCATTTGATCGCAATTAGTAGGTACAGTACAATCGCCAATTTAAATTACCTGTAGCTTTGTGAACCTGTATACTGAATAAACGTGCGAAAGATTTGCACTGCGCAGAATTACACATACCTTCAGGTATATTTAGGTGGTTTTCTGAAATCGTGACAAACCGAAAGTTGTCTTATGAATGAAAATGTTAATAACACGGATTAAATTTCCACAAACTCTCTTTGTTTCCCACACGCAGGACTTGATAAAAAAAAGAGTGGCGATAAAAGTGTTCACGAATTAATAAGCAATTCAAGCATTGTAAGTGACATACGGGACAATGGACACTAGGCAGATTGTTGGTTGCGGTGCCCTCTGTGACTGTTATGGCTACAGAGGTAATTGACACATCCTGTCAATGTATATACATGTATAAGGTGTTGAAAGGGTGTGACATATACGCCCAGTCCAGCCCATTATGTCGATTTTAGAAACCGAATACAGCATCGACTATTTACTGACTCGGCCCCTTCATCTGGCACCTCGGAATCTATATGCAGGAATCGCACACATGTTCGATTTCAACATCGACATATCTAAGCATGCAGCCGTTGCGGGAAAACAAATTCCATTTTCCATTATCCATATATTTAAATTAAAGGCCTCTGGAGTCTTTTTTTTCAGTTCATACATGTGACATTGCATTCAAAGATCCACATACGTACAGAGCGATTATATAGAATGCAAAGTAAAACTCATTCAACTCACTATATTAAGCACTATATTAAGATGAATATCGTGAATGAACCATAATCAAAAACAAGTTTACCTCAAGATCACTTATCAAGCGTTAAGTTTGCAGATTATATTCATGCATGATGTTGTGATTTATGACGCGAGCGTGAAGATGCATGTACAGCGAGGTGGAAAAGTTCCTATACACTTTCGTGTAGCCAACCGAAATCGTTTGTTTCTCGATTCATGTATCGGCGTGAAGCCTAGTGTTTCAGGTTTCGAACGAACGACGTTTGGTTGAGATTGGAATACTTTTCCGTGTTTTGTGTCCATTTATGTAAAGTTAGGGCGTACGTCTCAGGCATTGAAGTTATGTAACTAAACGTTATATTCATGTACATGTATATATTGAGTATAAAAAGCCTTCGGACGATCCGGCCACCTATAGCAAGAGGATTTAGATGAGAAAGTCGACATCCATCTATCATGATTTTAAGACAAATAGTGGAAGTCTTTCGCTTCGGGGAGCTGATCAAAAGCTAACACATTGTTAGAGTTCGTGGATATAGCATGTAACATAAGTACATAAACAGTTGCATGCGTACCCATGTATAATATCTATATCCTGGGGGCCTCCGTGGCTCAGTCGTTTAGCACACTATCGCAGCGCAATGACCCAGAAAGCCCCGCCCCCTTTCCCCCATCAATGTGGTCGCTGTGAGTTCAAGACCAGCTCATGTTGGCTTCCTCTCCGGCCGTACGTGGGAAGGTCTGCCAACAACCTGCGGATGTTCGTGAGTTTCCTCCGGGCTCTGCCCGGTTTCCTCCCACCACAATGCTGGCCGCCGTCGTATAAGAATGAATGATTATGGCTTAACGCCACATCGGCAATATCTCAGCCATATCGTGGCGAGCCGTCGTATAAGTGAAATATTCTTGAGTACGACGTAAAACACTAATCAAATAAATAAATAAATATCTATATCCAGGCTGTTACATGTCGATTTATATTCGACTTTTGCTGATTAAAGGGAGAGAACTACATGTGTGTATAGATATATAGATAAATGAATTGTATCCACATTTGTCAGTTATATATACATTCATATGCACTTCATCTCCAACAAAGCCATCTGTTTATGTCGTCTATTCATACACATGCAGCATTTTTTTCGAACCCCTCTTTCAAGGATCAGTTGAGTTTCTGACAATTCCCATCAACAGGCGCAAGGGCTATGAGATATGTGTTCACAATATCGAAGTAACTATATGGAAACCAATAGGGTAATGTATGTACGCATTAATTGTTAAATGTGAACCGTAAAAAGTGTTTTAGCGCAAAAGATATGTCATGCAATGGTTCCGTAGCTGTTATATGGACACTATCTACTTGTATGGCAAACTGCACAAAATACATTCATGTGTATGGATTAAGAAAAGAAAGGAGACAAGTCATACGCTCTGTTCTGGTGTCGGCACCAACCCTGTACAAATGCATAGCGTCTCCACACAATCAAGTATAAATCATCTCGTGTAACAACTGGCTGTAGGTCCATCTAGGTTCCCAAGCACACTCTACTGGACCGGCTTCCTTGTGTCAAAGCATGAGCTACGGTTGCCTTTTCAAATCATGACCTCCAGTGCTCTTGGCACAGCTGCGGTAAACAGCTATATCCCACTCTCTGTAATAATATAGGTGTAGGCCTATGCATCTACACCCACACATACATCATCATCGGGTCCCAGACTTGTTGGGGTCTCCCCAGTAACCTAAACCCCAGCGTCCCGGCTCTCATTGCACAGACGACGCTGACCTCTTTGTATATCTACACCCTTTGATCTATTCAACACCTTTTCGAGAATTTCCTCTCACCAAGAGCTAGACCGTTTATCTTTTAGTCGACGCTGAAAGGTAGAGTTGCTTTGGATTAATTATCCCACCTTTCTCGCCCGGGCCACTTCACGCGGGGCAATGGCGGTCTCTTCGCGTATTTAAAAGTGGACAAATTGAAAAGAGACGCATGTAAGTCGAAGTCACGGGCATGTAGGACAAAGGGATATTTGCTTTTCCTGTTTGACTCTCGGTAATTTTTTTCAGCGATGCAATTATTGCCATTTGTTTGAGGTGTGTGTCTTGTGCGCAGCTCTCTTGCCCTCTCCCCGTCATCTCTACAATGCTGTCCCTTTATTCCATTACACACACACTCAGACCACCTACAGGGGACAGTTTCACAAGCCACTTCCTCTCATTGTATAGTTCTGGTATGTCACCTTTCAAGTCCTGTTTTTCCTACCACCACGTGCAGGTCTTTAATGAAGCCCGTTACTGATAATTAATCAAGGTGTTAAAGATCCCTGACATGATGTAGACAATTGCTGCTGCAAATAACCTAAAATGATCATGTTTATGTAATATGTTTTTATACATATCTGGAAGGAATTTCACCCCGTTCTTTCTTTCGTGGTTCATAAAATGTGGTTTAATGCAGTATAATAATGTGACGCACTTGCTATTAAGCACAATGCACGATACCCCCCAGAAAATAGGAACTGGCCCCCGCATTGTGTCACGACAATGAAATATCGTGATATATTGCTAGAGAAGACTAACGACTTTGCCGCTGTCTGTTAATAACGACATATTTATTGACCGTTAGCTCTCAGCAGTGCGTAACTACTGAGTCAAAGTCGTGGCCACGAGTATAATTAAGGTTTGCATTACTCATTTTATATGATGTTTATGATGTTTTTCTATATAGTGAATAAAACTAGAATTATTCACTGGGTAAAGCTTGGCAGAAAAGAGCGTTGCCTTATATCAAACATATTACAGACCCAGCTTGGCATAAAAAAAGGCCCTTTTCCCTCACGTACAGCGTGTGTATTTCAGAGATTTGATGCGGAGCGAAGGTTGCACACTAATCCTCAACACACACGGCGTACATACAATACGGTTCACATGTATGCCTCTATGTATAAAGGGTTTTTTTCTCTTGCTATTTTTTGTTTGTTTGTTTGTTTACTAATTTCTAGTTAATATGATAATTATTCGAACGGCCCTTAGCCATTATTATGGAGGCTATACAATACAAAGGGCCGCCTCAACCCATGTCTTCCACGTAAGCTGGCCCCTGAGCGTGGGAGGCTTGACCTAACTCGGCCTGATAAAAACTATTCTAGAAGATTTATCAAATTTATAATCCACTGTGTGGGTTATTTAACTACCCTGTCGAGGTGTTATAGACTGTGCCCACAGTGTGTCGGAGACTTCGACAAATGGGAGGAAAGAAAAAAGAAAAAAATGTATATCCGGTGTTCAAATTTATACCCACTCCTACGAAACCGCAAATCTTGGAGATTCCGCCTACACGAAGATGACATCTATTGTGCAAGATTGGATAAAGTAAAAAAACAAAATAAACCGTGTCTGTGTTAAGGTGTAAGGCCCCGGTTCCACCAAGTCACCAATTGTTCTTAAGCTGGGGCTGTTACGTACGAATCAATTTTCCTGCATGATAATCTTTGCATCTTGCTTGATGGACAGGTCCTGCCGAATGTCCTGTGAATACATATACTGTTTTATATGTGATGCTACAAGTACCATGGCCTCATGATCACGAAGCTGTCTTAGACTTAGGTCAGACCTAGCCTCAACTTCTGACATTAATTCTGAACTGAAATTTGAATTTAATACTAACTTTCCTTTTTCTCATGAAGGCCTAAGAAAGCTCTTGGCATTGAGATGAATATCCTTCAGGCGAGTCACAATTTTAACGCAATAAACACAAGTAATAAATAAATGTTTTGAAGTTAAGACTGAGTTAGACTTAAGTCCAAATTTCGTGATCCTGGGGTCAGCGGTATAAAATTTGAATACGTCAAAATGGAGTGAGTTATGATCAGTCTATTCTAAATAAAAATTTAAAGTCAAACTAGTGTATGTAACAGTGCATATAGATCGCAAGACATCTGGTATGGTATATACTATATGTGACCTAATGCGGTGTAGAATCTCTCAACCATATTTTAAAAGGCTTATTCAAATGACTTCCAACGGCGACGATTACAAAGGCGGAAAAGAACCCTGGCTATACAGACACTGATTTGGTCGAAGGAACACTGGATTGTTTTCCCTGAATTTGTGAAAAGATAGCTCTAGTAATAACAATTAAGTGACTTCAAACGGTAACACATACAGCAGAAAATAATTCTACTTTTTCAGTGGCCATAAATGGATAAAATGATACTCACGATGGACACAAATTTTTGGGTTTCTCACATTCTATGCGTTACATTTAGATTTGTACTTGAAACGACATTTTGTATGATCTTGATATACAATAGATATATCTTGATATTTTGTATGATCTTGATATACAATAGATATATCTTGATATTTTGTATGTTCTTGATATACAATAGATATATCTTGATATTTTATATGATCTTGATATACAATAGATATATCTTGATATTTTATATGATCTTGATATACAATAGATATATCTTGATATTTTGTATGATCTTGATATACAATAGATATATCTTGATATTCTGTAAGATCTTGTATGATATACACGGCGCCCCGCTCCCTTCCCTAATGTCTACTGTTACTAGCATCTGTCCCTGGATATGGCGAATTTATAAGCAGATGGTTTCAGCGAAAGGTCGCAGTGATCTCAACCACATCGCTCCCACGCACAGGTTTAGGTTTTAACTACTAACAGTTTCGTACATGAACTCAGTACAAATGGTGGTGATTGATTTGTTCACTTCAGTTATATCTAATAATAGTCTGATAGATTTTGGGGACCTTCCGTTATCCTTTCTTCTTCTCCGTGTGTATTGATGGGAATGACGGTAGGTGTATACAGGGATAAGAGAGTCTTTTGTGTGGGAAAGTCTCAATTTGTTTCAGCAGCCGTCGTGATGGAGGGAGAAATTGCGCGGGAAAATCACCAGTATACAAACAAGCATCTTTATTAACCTACTTATATGCTTTTGCTCTCTATGCGCGCGCTAGCGTCGTCCAGCGCGAGACAACAGAAGTATGAACACTGGGGTTGCACGTGCAGCTGTCCGCTTATCAGACAATAAAAAAAAGGCAGGTGGTGAGGCTGGAATTGTCGCCCCTTGTCATTGGATCTCGTGTAAGCTCCCACGGTGAACGTCATTCTTGTATACAAAAATCGAAACTCTACACGTTGCTTTTACACATTGATGAAAAACTTCCCTGTATCCAAAGCAATGTATTTCCACAATGCCTTAAAGAAGCAATTTGAGATTTTCGGCGCGTGCCATGTGTTACTGCGGTGCGATTTGGAGGCGCTGGGTCTCGGGAACAAAGAGGCACGTTTTGGGAAGCCATCGAGTGGTTTGGGACCATTGTCTGTGCACTCCGGGCTGAGGGTCGCCCCAACCGACAGGTGTTGTCTGAAGATCTCATCTAGCTGACTTTTGTCCCCGTTTAATCTTCTGCCTTTGGACCGTCGCGTGCCGTCGGCGAGACTTGCAGTGTGAAATTTATTGGGAGATTATTTATAGAGATAACGGACGCTTTAGATAACAAAACGTGGAGAAACGGGCAAAGTTTATTCTGTGCTCGAATCCAAGAAGCGACAATGACAAGCGCGTCTGTTCGTGTTGAATTAAAGATATACAAAGCCACTTTAGGGCTTAGTCAATCGACAGTCTTCAGCTGTCAACGAAATGAAGAGCAGAAATGGAGGTGCACGAAATTTATAGGCCTATGCCCCGTACTCAGCTACAGTGCAAAACAGATTCACAAATACTACATAGCAAGCATGAAGTTCTGAGTCAAGTGGTAGAATTAAACTGTATATGACTTTTCTACGTAGACATCGCAAGACTACATTGACTGAATCCTCCAGATATAATTGGTTAACATGAAACTAATCCACTGATAAACTTTTCATACAATGCAAAAGCGTAGATACTCCGAAACAATGTTACATATCCCGAAGATGATAAATATTTATTTATTTATTTATTTATTTAATTGGTGTTTAACGCCGTACTGAAGAATGTTTCACTTATACGGCGGCAGACAGCATTATAGTGGGAGAAAGCCGGACAGAGCTCGGGTGCAACCATCCACAGGTTACTGGTAGACAAAGATGATACATAAAATGTCGGAAATATCGAAACGTCAAACATCTCGACTTTTCGCCATTTCTACCTACACGTGTCAGGACAGGACAAATAAGCGTGGTAAATAAGCACGTTCACCTGTGTATAAATTGGAAAACTGGAAAAGAAAATGGGCAAAGGGTACACTGACGTCCATAGCAATTCTGAAAACTTCATAGGATCCACACACATCCACAAACAAGATGCAAATCATTCCACGCAGACATATTCGACTGACATAAACACTTATGCTTGAAATTTACTTTTCACATGACTTAAAATCTTTTATAATTATGTGAAATACGCCTTTAGAAAGAGGAAACACAGGATTAGACCATGTTAGTAACCCCAGCTGTGACAAATGTCGACAACAAACGTCCACTTGTGACTTAGTTTCATGGCCGAATGGGATTCCGCTGATAATTTCATAATTACTGACATTCAGATTTTTTCACTGAGTATATAACTTGGCGGAAAATAACAAGGTATTAAATCTATTTTTCAGCCAAAAAATTCAACAATTAAAGATACGCAGGTCCTATGTAAAAGGTAATCCATGTATATGCCTCAGCTAGCGTCTTTGAAGAGTCAGACTAACTGTACAACAGTGCAGCGTTGGTCATAGATCTGAAGTACGCATTCAGCTGGACAATGACGCATATGCACACGCTTAATTGCCTGGGTGTTTGAAATTGTTGACAGCAGTAATTAATTCCATATTTGTTTTTAAACTTAAGTTGAACAGTCCACTAACTACCGCCACTCGTTTTGTCTCTTTCATCATGGCGATTTGTCAGTAGCTGGTGGTGTGTACGTTGCATGACTTTGGGATGGCATACATATACATAAACTTTTCCTATGTATAGGATGCGTTTATTTAAGTATATTTTCAGAATCTTTTCTGTCAGCGGACTATGCTAAGTCTTTATCCGAAGCTTTGAATATAATAATCATTTTAGGACAGATTCCAAACGGATGATTTTTTCAATTTTTGTCCATATAGCGCATTTTATATACATATAGAGATTCCAGGTTAAGAATTGCATTACAGTGCAGGTTCAGCCGAGGTCACAGATGTTTGTAACGAATAATCAATACATATACATGTATGAATTTCAATTTAAATGTAAGCCGAGACCCGCACACAATGGACCCATCAATACCCGTTTACAAGTCTACATGTGTGTATCAACTCCTTGTAAATTGTACATGGTCGGTGGCACTTGTTTAGAGTCATATAGGCCACAGGGCTTTTATTACAGTGTGCGCGTGCATTTTGTAGTATAGACGGTACGGTATTTGGCGGTTGGTAATTAACACACTTTTTCCAGTTTCGATAGGATAAATTACGAGGTAAATTACAGACTCCGAGGCAAAGTGCATTATTATCAGCAAAACCTATATATAACTGTATACGAAGCCTATACGTAATGTACAGGCATGGAGCACTGACACGATTTAATACAATCTGCATGTGATGGAGAGTTGGCTTTGTCAGTACCAGCCATTATAGGGGTCTACAGGACCGGAAGCGGTGGCATGAGTCCACCAAGGAGATGTGGTCTTTGGGTGAGCATATATAGATGAAGTAGGCATAAAAATTGACGCTTTACATGAACCTTAACTTCTATTGCTGGCTTGTGTAGCTGAATGCATGTAAAACATCTTCTGTTGGATGACCAGTTTGATCGTAGGTTCAAAATGAGCAAGAAATTTATTTATTTATTTATTTGTTTATTTGACTGAGGTTTTACGCCACACTCAAAAATATTTCACTTATACGTCGGCGGCCAGCATTATGGTTGCAGGAAACAGCATTGAGCGCGGAGGGACCCAACAGCCATCCATGTGGCGATGAGAGATCTCCCTACATATAGGCTACGATCGAAGAATAAAACCTAAATAATGACATGTCACATGGGTCAGCTGTTATGGATAGACAGGCGATAGCTTTGTTGCCATATTTAACGATAATTTTCTCTCTAATTCAATAAAAGTGGCGTATCAGAGTGGGCATTAAATAATGATATATTGTACAGTTACGCATGGACAACTTGTTGTTTTCTAGCTATATTCATTATTATTTTTTGCTAGAATTCATTAAAAATGACCATGCGCACTGCTATTAAATGAACTTTTACATGAAATCCTGATCACTTTAGCATGTAATTTTGGCCGGTCATAATGCTTACAGGCATTCTAGTTCAACCTGTCAACAGACTCTTTATGCGTCGTTATCCAAGGGAGATAATCGAGCTAGGTGCATGCTCACAGCCTGCATTTTGCTCAAGGCACAACGAAACTTTCATCGAGTTGTCAGACCTACACAAGGCATGAACAGAAGTTGTTTTGTTGTTAAATGCTGCGCATTGTTCAGTTATACATGCAAACGGTAACATATTGTATAGAGATATCATACAGTATTGCAAGGCTCTTCAATCGGTTTAAAAAAGTAATACACTCGGGTTTCTGTACTTGATTCACTCTTTGTTCACTAAGCCAGATATCATATGAAATATATATAGATGTACAGGAATTAAGTGTCTATATCCAGTATGGTAAGATGATCTCTACATGTTTACCGCCTCCATTTGTATATTTGCTTATCCTTCCACTCTGCTACCTATAACACCTCGATCTGGTTTCAGTCATTCAAACTATGAAGGCATATTGCGCGACAGGACCATTTCAGTTATGTAGGACGATCAATCATCTGTTTGTGATATTGATACAAGTGCCCGTATGTGATTGTTTTGCAGATCCTGATATTAGTCCTGTTGGTTGAAGCATCCTATATTTCCGGTACGGTTATTTCGACTTGCGTGCAAATGCAGTTAGTTTATATCCATCGTTGTTGGCTATATAGGAAACCTAGCCTGTATATATTGTAAAAAAAATGTAGAAACACATGGGAACAAGGTTTTAAGCTGTGTTAAATAGAGACTAATCGAAAGGCATCTCTAAAAAGTCAGTACTTAAATAGCGGTGTAGCATTCCAGAACGTCACAGTCAACAATAAAGTTTTGCAGTACCATTATTTGAGAAACTGTAATATTATCATACCTGAGCAACCGTTAAATTCTTAAATATCATGCATACATATATATGTACTTAAGAAATTGTTACAGTTTGGAATATCATACTTGAGAAACAGCTGTGCTGCAATATCACACCTGATAAACTGTTAAGCTCAAGAACATCTCTCTTGAGATTACAGCTTTTCTGCAACATTAAACTTCAGAAAGGTGAAAAAAAATTAAATAAATGAAAACATATGTTTTAACACAGGTAATGAGCCTGAAAACACTTCCCAACCCCCTGGCCGAGTGAAGACACCAACATTTGTCGGCGAGTACCCGTTTGTGGGAAGCCTGGAACTAGTCTCCAGTGACAATGCCTGGTTCCTGTGTGTTGTGACGGCCATCACCGAGAAATGGGTGCTTACTGTACAGTCCTGTTTCTCTATCCTGTGAGTATAAACCTGGGACAATGAGCTATTTGTGTGAAAAAAATGTAGAAGAAAAGAAAACCAAAACAAAAATTTTCGAACAGGCCAAAAGGTGAAAATTGCACTTAAAATCTACTTCTCTGGTGTTTTTTTTTTAAACTTTGATAAATAGAATTAAACACATCTGAGTATTTGAATTCACAAGGATGTATTGATAGATACTGATTAGGGAGACATGTCTCTTGACGATGATTTCATTTTGTATTCTCTTTTCCACTGAAATTAGCTTTCCTATGAAAAAGTCAGTTATTGTATGAGCCTCAGCTGTATCGCCCATAACTTGCTTAATTTTACCCATCCCAAGGAGGCCAAATTGTTGGAGTACAAGTAAATGTAATTGATTCTTTGGTCAAGGGGAGATCACTCTAGTTATTAAAAGAATTGCCGATGGATCAATTGCTCTAACAGTAATCGTAATTCAGCCGATCAGTAAACATCACAATGGGCCCACACAGTCCTTTTATAAATTCCCATAGACCAGTTTAATGTAACAGAAATATAACTGCGAATGCGATGTAATGTTTTATAATTCGGCGTGAATTCTGCCATCAACAGGAAGCACAAAAGTCATACAAGCTTTACAATGCATATTCTTTGTGTGTGTAGAACACTAGATCAACATGTATAGGCCCGTTAAAGTTAAAGCATTTGCTCACAAGACTTATTGCCATGAAAATTTTCAGCCGAATTCCGATCTAATGGGCAACCTTTCCCCGCCCTAACTATAGCCTATTATTGATTTCAGCCTTGGTCGTATGGCCGTTTTGAGGAATACGTTTTGTGGGATAACTGGTAATTTACCACACTGCGATAGTTCAGGATCCGAGGGTTTAACAGAGAATCAGTTCTTGCTTAAAGTATAATGTAAAAGTGATAGTGTTAGTACTCCGGGTTGAGGATCAAATGGGTTGAAAATCATTCCTGTTTCGCGTCTTTATGGTATATGGTGTTGCAAGAAGAAGGCACGTATACCCTTTTGATATAATTGACCCACATAATGCTGACCGAAATATTACTGAAAAGAAAGTTAAAATGTCTAGTTTCGGTTAACCGCACCACGCAAGGAGACCCCCCCCCCCCTTTCTCTTTAACTGTGCATGTCACCGACTGATGTGAGATAAAGGCTTGCGCTGCCGAGTCAGCGATCATATGGCTAGCAAGCGATTCAAACACGCAATTACAACTCTTTTGTTCCAAGTGTCCTATCAGTCGGAGATGTTCCACGTTTAGAAAAGTTGGTAGTAATAATTGCTTATTCTGAGAAGGATTCATCAGTTCTTTCGATCATAAATTTCACGAATTCATTTGTTCCCCTTGAATCGCAGACTGCACCACAACGAGGTAAACCTCACTGTATCGTTGCTGCAAGATGCTGGTGGCAAAGTCAGAATTCCAAACTACAACCTGGACAAACCTGATATCGGAGAGAACACTGTCGACTTGGACAACATTCTGCTGGGTGTGTACAATCAGATTTGATCATGTGGGTGTGTACAATCAGATTTGATCATGTGGGTGTGTACAATCAGATTTGATCATGTGGGTGTGTACAATCAGATTTGATCATGTGGGTGTGTACAATCAGATTTGATCATGTGGGTGTGTACAATCAGATTTGATCATGTGTCGAATTATTTCAGTTAAATGGGACTTAGATTGTATGCCTACATTGTTTTTATGTGATTCTTTATTATATGTGATGAGTATTTGAGTAATTCTAGAGCCGGAATGTGTAATAGATTGCTAAAGACATTGCTACTTTTCTTTTACCTAATTTTGCGCAGCTATGACCATTTGATGTCACACTGTTGTCGCTGGTCTGCTTTCATTCTTTGTGCTGTGGTCTTTTATATTAACGCCGCACTCAAGAACATTTTACTTACGTCACGACGCTCAGGTTAACTGAGTGGATAAAATCACCTGAGGAAAACTCGTTCAAACCACCTAACTTAAAAAAGCAACCGACCGAACGGGAGCTGAATTAAAGCAGGCTAGTCCAATGCTCAAGATGGCTCGGCTGGGGCTAAAATAGGAAAAAATCTATTCATTTCTTTATTTATTTATGTCATTGGAGTACTCAAGAATATTTCATATAAACAACGGCGTGCAACATTATAGTCGGAGAAGCCCTGGTGAAAGAAAAGACAGCATTAGACCATAAGGATGTGTGCATCGATAAAATATCCCACTGAAAATTTTGAAGACATAACTTTATTTTTGTAATGTTTCACAGTCGAGATATAGCAGTTCAAAGTAAGGAATATGGCGCACACTGAGAAATCGACCGTGCCGTCATGCTGTCAATTTTAAACAATAAGATCTTTTTTCTATCTTTATGAGCCGATAATGTGTCTGTTTCCTCTGACGTCACGCGAACGTTTTTTCGCTTGATAACCATATGATCGTGGGAGTATCATGTTTTCGGTTTCTGTAACATGGCATGTCCAGTGACCTCGTAAGGTTTAAAGGTTGATATTGTAACCAAGCACGTGAGAACAAAATGATTTTAGCAGAGGTCTATATACTAAAAACTCATTCACTCTTCATACAGGTGATCTCTGCGGCATTTGCACACTTTCAAATCATGAATGTGACGACGCTGCACAATGAACAGCTCGACTGTCTTATGAGTGATGTTTATTTTTTTGTATGTTAACAGGGAAGCCTTTCCCGCCAAAGGCAATTTGGTTTAAGGCTGTGCAGTCTGTTGTTCATTCCTGCATTTACGGTGACGTTATGTGGGTAAAATGATAATGTATTACACGTGCAGTGCAAAAGAACAACAGTCCAGTCAGCCTGGGACCGAATCGAATTCGCGAGGGGAAGGGAATCCCATTATCTAGAAGTCTCAAGATAGCATTCATAGAATAGTACAATAACGAACAATTTCCATTTAACAAAGAACTTATTGAGAGCTTTTTGGTAACCTATTCTGATTGATACAGGTCCTCAACTGGGCGAAGATCGACTGGTGCTTGTTCGACTGACCAAACCCATCTCCAAACAGCTGATCAGTAAAGTACAGCTGGGAAGCAAGGCCATCCAGCCTCATGCCACGTGTATTAACGTGGGCTGGTCACCCGTCCGTTATCCTGGTAAGTTGAACATCATCATGTTATGGTAAGAATTAAAGAAAATGCAGTCAGCAGTGTAAATCCCGCTGGAACGTTTATTTAACTGAGTTCACTAGAAGACAATCCAGGAACGCTTTTACCCACCTATGGTAAAACTATAAATCCCGCCATGCGTTTTTGGCTATGGTGAAGAATCAATTAAAAAGCGGAACCGCATCCGGATGAGCACGAAAATGTAATGTTTTATAGTGCTTACGCCAAGGCCATTCTCAGCTTGTATCGTCTTAGTGGCACCGAGAGATGGTGAAGCATCGCTTTAAAAACTGCATGGATCCAGGCATTGTTGTTTGACTGATATTCCTGGCAAAGGGTTTCCCTTTGGCTTTGCTCGGTTTCCACGACAACCGTTATATAAAATCTTTAGTACATGTATACTGCATCAAATCATTTAGCATATCAAAAGTAAAACCGGGGGCATATCACAAAAAAGCTAAAAAAATGAAATGAAGGGTTTTCAATTTTTTCTTTGTTTTCAGTACAAACAACTCATAACTAAACCATATTTTTGTTTTCAAACTTCTGGTGATCAGCCTTTTCTTTTCTTGTGCCCTTTTTCAGGTGCGGAAGTTTTAATGTCAGACCCAGAACTTCAACATGTCAGCCAAAATATGGCAAAAAATCCCTCTAATACAATAGTGACTGAAGACATGAAGGGTCACGTGGTTTGGGGGAAAACCCCTCAGACAGATCCAGCTCATGATATATGTAAAGTACGTATGGCTAAATGTTGATTTTTGATGAAACATAGGCTCTGCCGTAAATGGAAGCAATTTTTGTTATCCAGATTTAAAGACTGGCAAATAAATTCATGTATAGGTCTACGAACAGTCTGAGCGAATCCCAGTTCGAAGCAATTCAGGCGAAATGGTGTCTCGGGTCCAAGCTGTGTGGGCCTTTGTTAAATGATGAGTTTTACGTCATCAGGCTGCTCGCCAAAAAGACGTCATGGCAAAGACATGAATGAACCTTAGTCTGTATAGCTTAGGTCCAAATTAGTTTTAGCGAAAAGGTTCCTTACTGAGGTTTGTTTTCCAAGCATGACATAATAGGGATCATCGCTCGACATTTTTCGCTTTCACATTCCCGTTCGAATCTGTGTGAAAAAACATCATTTTCTACTGTTAAGCTGCAGTACTTGTGAACTATATCTCTTTGCTTTACGAGCACAACTAAACATAAAAAGTATAACAGGCAGGAACAAAACTACAGTGGTTAAACCAGGCAGTGTTGTTGATTGGACAGATATCTGTCACGTTAATGTGTGACTCTGATTACACAACCTCTGTCCTGTTTTGTAGTTCGAGAGAGGAAGCCCGCTTCTTTGTCAGGATGGCGGTTCCACGTGGAAGCTGATGGGCGTGGTCGGTAACGTTGGTGATCCTGACACGGACATCGGATGCTCCTCCCGTGACGACTATGCTCCATACATATTAATCAGGCCTTATGTAAAATGGATTTTAGCACAAATACGTAAAACTGACGATCCAAATGAAGCGAGGTAGTAAGAACGTAAAATAGTCAAGTTAAGAAACTAAAATTAAGGTATCAAAATCCTGAATAACGTAACGTACTGACAGGCTAAAATCGAAACTTGTGATAAATACTTACTTGATGAAGCGTTACTTCATTATGTCAGTGTTAGTGTGTCTTTCTGTGCTAATGAGTAATCTTCTTTCGTTACAAGCGGTTTAATTAAAACACAAATAATTCACTTAATAAACTACTGTCAATTGAAAGGGGTGCTTTGTCGTTCACTGCGTACACCGGATCCGTGTCACATCATATGTGTACTCATTTATACACTTTTATATCAAATGCACCAAATCCATGTGGGCCTATAAGAAGATTATCTAGGTTCTTAAATGTTCTGTCATATATATAGGGTGACAAAACGTAACGCACAAGTTGAAATTTCACCTTTAAAACCCCGTTTTGTTTAAAGATGGATAATTAATTTGAAGCTCCGTCATTTTCAACCAAGTTATACAATGAGAAAGTCAGATGCTCGGTAAAATCCTGAAATAAGCGGCGGAATGTCTTTCAGCCATGACAACAGTTCGCAAGTGGACGCTCATTCCACATGTTGGTGACATCTCATGTCGACCAGATTATATGTTCTGACTATGCGATTAATTTTGGGAAGAGTATACTTTAAATCGGCCAAAGGGTTTTTCCGCCCATCACAAATGAGGTCGCAAGCTCCCATTGAGTTCCTGCTGTTTAGACATTGGCTATAAATCAAGAAGTTTATCAGATGCCTCTCGAAGTGTGCTACTGCACTCCAGGCGCGCTAGAACCCTCCGCCCATAAACCATGCAAATGCAGGTTTTCATTCATTCCTATCTGTAAATTTAGCCGGGGGAGGATGTGGGGGGGGGAGGATGTGGGGGGGGAGGAAGGGGAGGGTCGTGGCCACCTGGTGAAGTGAATGCGTTTCAGTCACGAGGTCATCCGAGACGTTAGTTCAATCCCCTTCTCGGACAAATAATTCTACTGTACCCTTCCGTAACGGTTGTTCTTGAGGCCTTAGCAAAAGTTTTACGCCGATCTTAGGAGTGTTTCCGTCATACCACGCCGGTCGGCATTATGGTGGGGGAAAACCCACGACCACCCACAGCTTGTTGGCAGACTCCTTTACATACGTGGTGAAAACAGAGCGGTGCAGCGCTTTCTGTTGAAATTAGCTTTGCGGGAAAGTTCGTCCACAACTCTGCAAAAAGCCCGAGGTATTCAAGTAACGTAAGATATTGTTGTACAGCCTTATCCAACTTCAAGAACTCGATCACTACTGATATGCAGGCCGAAGTGTTTATGTCTTGATAATTCGTGAAAGTGTCTTTATTTATGACAGTCATGACTGAATCGTGGTAATAACGTGTTAAATCAGCTAATTCGTCTACTGAGTTAGTGTCAGGAGTAGACAAGAGGTGAAGGAGGATTCCTACCCTTCCTAGAGCATATCAGGACATGGATACAATTTTCGCAGACATATAGCTGATGGTACATGTCAGTGAAGGGCAAGAATGCCAAATATTTCTCAAGATTATTCACCAATAAACATGATGATAATAAGACATAAGAAAGGAAGTGAGCATTGTGGCGCTAAGAATTTGTGATGAATTGAAAAAAAATACGGACACTACTTGTAAAGATAGCGTTATACCTCAGCATTTTTCAGGAACAGTATCTCTTAGGGTGTGTCTATCAGGCATTAAATGAAGACATCGTCCAAACTGTAAGGGTGCTCAAATTTTACGCAATGAAAGCTGTTAAAGACCTGTCAGCTTTAGAAGTAAATCTTGATACATCATTATTCATCGTACTGAAGGTTTGACACATCGTACTAGTATCTGGCCACTTTGTGCTAAATGATGCCAACGTTTTGTCTATTCTTGATGTAACCTTGGTACGTCGTGGCAGATTCCAGTTTACATTGTAGCCAGTCGTTGAATGTCATCCTTATGTTGAACCTTTATTTTATCAGTTTCCTGTCCACAATTTACCACGATTTTCTGCGTAAATCTGGAAAGTGGATAAGCGACTTTAGACAAGTATTAGATAATCTGGAGGTAAAGTAGCTAAAACGGTATTGATAGAGTCCGCCAAACCAGTAACAAATGAAGTCACGTGGGCTCGGGCGCAGGTTTTGCCATAGGTAATTTGTCCGGTACATTTGGTGAGGCAGGGGACATGTTGCATGGCTTTGCCAAGTTCTCTGTTTCTGTGTGTGTTATATGCACTTACTTCAAGCTGCAAATGCAAAAACATCAAAGTGTCTTCGTCTGTTGTCTCTTTATGCGTTGTAATACTTTTATATGAACTTCCCGTTCTGCGGACAAAGGGGAAATACTATGTATTTCTGCCCTGTCTCATCGTGGCCTCTGTATCTATGAATTCACCAAAGTTAAAACTGCAGACGGATGCAAAACAACAGGAGCTGTAGCCCGGAAATGAACTGATATCTTTATATTTAATATGGTTACTATGGTTACTGAGCTAATGCACAAATGTGACATGCCATACATCTATTTACCCGACAAAAATGAGTGAGTGAGCGAGTGAATTTGAACATTTGGCGTTCTCCAAGCCCCAATAGGGCTGATGCACGCCACCTAACAAAAATGAACATAGGTACACCGTATGCAAAATGATTTGAAATGTAGCTTTAAGACGGATACGGACACACACGCGGAAACACGGTAAAAATCGCTATATTACAGGATGTTATGCCTAATGAGCGGACATATAAAAACATGCTTCCCATTAAGGAGTAAAAATCGAATGTTGTCGGGTAACGCTGCAACTGTCCCCTTAGTGATGTTGAGTTTATACAAGAATATTCCGAAAGAAATACCCCATGAAAGCACACTAAAATAGACCAAAGCCTGATCAAGGGAGATTATGCTAACAGAATTTTCTTTCTCGAGAGGCATTATCGCCCTTGCAGAACTCTTCAGTCATTCCCTGATAAATAGCGGGAAAGGCTCCGAGTGCAAGTATGGAAAACAAATCAACAAGGATGGAAGTGGACGTGGTTGAGGCGCAAGAAGTACCCATAATGGACCAGTCAGAGTTCCTGAAAGATAATACACGAAACTGTCTTATACAGTCAACAATAGCTGATATTCTGAAAACAGAACCGTGTTGGCTGGGCATAGATGAAGCTGGAAGGGGACCCGTTTTAGGTAAACCTTGGCGCCTCCTAATTCATCTGGACGGACTGAGTGTTATTTTAAAATTCTGACATTCATCGCAACCCTGAGTCCATCACCCGTATTAAAAAAAATTTCCGCAGATCTCCGAACTCGAAGTCGATGGACATATGTTGCACTCCAATTCACTCAAACTCAACTTTTTGCCCATTTCTACGTCGCCACGATATGGCTGAGATATTGCCAATGTGGCGTTAAGCCAAAATCATTCATTCTATGTCATTTTCAAATTGAATCTCGAATCTATCTTCTTATTTCACTACCTTTACCGATGAAAGTAATAACTCGCAGTCTTGTGGTCACATTATCTGTGAGAACTTCAAACGTACCAAACCGCTCACTGTAGGCAGGCATTTTGAAAAGTCTCGTAACCTACTCTTGGTCCTGAGTTCTGGTTTGGAAAACATCTTGAAAACTAAGATGTTTTCATTGCCGTAGGTTGCAACACAAATCTTCATAATACAACGGAGAAGGGAATAAAAATTTTCGTTTTTGTCTCTTCAGTTTGAATATAGGTAAGTTTGTGTGACACAAGTGGGACCTCATTGAAAGCAGGTCCATCAAGATCTGTGGCGATTTTTGTTAGTACTGGTGATGGACTCATGATTGCAATGTATGTCAGAATTTTAAAATAACACCCTGAGTCCAGCAAGATGGACTAGTTGCATCGATGATCAAGCTTGAGTGACATTCACTCACAGTCAAATTGTAACTCATCTAAATCACATCGGTATGTGTGTGTATATGTTTATTTATGCAACTTCATGTATGGTCAAGCTGCATACCTTTAAATTAAAGAACATAATTTAAAACAGTGGCTTGAAACAGGTGCAGGTCCTTCACGTCTCTCTGGCACCACTGTGTACATTACTGTAATGTTTTATGGTTACCATAATTAGCCACGGATAGTAAAGTACATGTTTGAGCTACAGCCCTGGACGTGAGGGCCTGGTCCTGTATCTGTACATGTAATGAATGACTACGTTTTATAGTTCTGACTTTACACAGAATCATATCTTCTGGACTGTTGTGTTACACTGCCAGCCTACAACGAAACATTTGACTTGGTGAACTAGGACTAGTATTGCTGGGCAGAAGTAGGCCTACAAGGTCACTGAAGCCTGTATCACGTCTTGGGTATCATGAATACAAGATGGCAACTTACGTTATTTTGATGGGTCATCCTGAGGTTCAAACCTCCTGACTTCATGCCACATTATTCACACCCATGACCTCAATAAGAAGGAACCAGTGTAGTTTCCATCGATGTCAAGGACATATATTTGCTTGCCAAGTGTTGCAGCGTTGCAGGAAAAATCCACTAGGGGTTTTATTCCCATCTATCTACCTGCCATATTCTAAAACTTTGGTGAAATAAATGAAATGAAATGACTAATTTAAATGAGACTGTAATGTTCATACACTTTCTCTTCTCCAAGTGAGTGTCAGGTTTTAATCTTTTCCAAACGTTCATTTAACTCTTTGTTTTCTTTGTTTCCAGGTCCCATGGTGTATGGCACATGCTTCAGTCCAATCAATAAAGGAGACATTCTTAAAGAAATGGGATTTGCAGGTCTGTATTTTTCAGTGAAAAATCTTCCTCTTATCTCCAAGGTATGCTATTATAGCCAGAAACTGGAAGAAAAAAAACAGGTAGTTCACAAGCACAGCAGTGTAACAGTCAAGAATGATAAGTCTTTACACATCTTGGGACTGGCTTTTGCTGGAGGGAAGTGTTGAGCTATCACGCCCATTTTTACTTCAAGCATTACTGTTTAACTGTTACATGTACATGTGAATGCAGGTACACCACATTTTGCTAAGAGATTTTGTCGATATAATAAAACTATAATGTTATTACAAATTTAAATATTATATGTAAAATGACTATCCCAGGCAGGTTGAAACAGTTTAATATTTGCAAGGTTTGCCTGCCATATTTTAAGATTCCAAGACTCTAAATGAGGAACAGAGAGATGGTTTATTTGAGAAGATCAAAAATGCCCATGATGTCATGGGCTGGATGGTGGATATTTTGTCTCCAGCATTTATCTCCAACAGTATGTTACGCAGGTATGTCCTTATGTATAACTGTAACATTAGTGACGCCAGCAGCTGGCTATTAGAGAAATGAAGCTGTTGGCATTTATGTTCGTTACCTACATTTATGTTCATTACCTACATGGAGATATAGTTGAAGTCAGGAATACAGTACATTGTACTGTGTATTTTGATAATCTGGTTTCCTCCACCCATAAACCTGACTACTGGTACAAACGAGGAATAATTATTGAGCATGGAGTTGAACACCAGTAAAATAAATAAATTCATTTTGATAATAAATTTTCACCTTGTTAACTACCATACCATTGGTGCCAATATAAATTCCTTATAAAAAGTTCATAATATATTTGATTTTTTTTTTTGGGAGTTGTTTGGTTTGAATGTCTATGTAGTTATTGACATATCTGCTGTAGATAGTGTTGAATTTGTGTTAATGTGAAAGAAGTTAGGTTTTATCTTCTTTTTCAGAATAAAGTATAACCTGAATGCACTGTCACATGACACAGCTATTGGGTTGATCCGCAAAGTTTTGTCCCATGGTGTTAATGTTACAGAGGTATGGAATTATTGTACTAAGTGTCAAGTATTTATATGATAGATGTTGTTTGAGGGCAGTAAGTGAGATAGGGGATGATTTTTTTCCTTGGCCCTGGTATTGATCTTACTGTAAATACAAAATGTAAGAAACAGGAATTGGTCAAGGTATTGATCTTACTGTAAATACAAAATGTAAGAAACAGGAATTGGTCAAGGTATTCAAGGTATTTTTTTACTCAAATGATAATGTTCTTAAATTTTATCATGAATAAAAGGAGGAAACGTATGCTACTTACCTGTTTTGTTGATAATGGTCTGTTGTTGACTGACACTGAAGAAAAAGTAAACTAAACAATTAAAGAGACGTGGTCTCCCAAATATTAGTTATTTTAGCCTTATTACAGAATGACCTGTATTAAGTATTTTTCTCAAGAAGTAAAAGTTGAAGTCTTTTCGTTAATTCCACCTGCAGCATTAAACGTTAATTGAATGTTGAAAAATAACAAAAAACTGAAGTCTGCCTGAATATTTAAATGAGGGGCTTTCAATTAAGTGAAACTGGAGCATGTGCACAGCACTCGGTAAACTTCATATGTAAACAAACGTGGTTGATGACGCGTAAGAGAAGGACTTATGACTCGCTGGTAACAGGATTGGTCAAAATAGGCGTCAAAAAGAGCTTGACAGGCAAGTCTAGTTGTAATCTTCGGTCAGGCTTTACAAAATTACACTACTTGATAGGTGGGTGCAAATGTTGTTGTGGCGGTGTTAAATACTGAACATGGCCCACCCTATTTGTGTTGAATTCGAATAATGACAGAACCTGTTCGGTCAGGTACAAGAACATACTCAATGAATATTTTTCATTTCAACATGACGAATTTGAACAGAATTTTTCTTTAAAAATCAAAATTTTGTGCGACCATGTCTCCTTAACAACTATACACTTTCAAAAGTAACTTGTAAAATTAATCAGTGAAAGGCTAGGTCAGTGAGATTAAGCTGTAGCTGATAGTTTTTGTTGTTTCCTTATTTAGATTGTGTTAACCAAATCCCATTTTCATATCTGAAGCGATTCAACAATAACTTGTGACAAATGTCAGCTTCCATCATTTTCTGATCTTTGAAGGTTTATCACATTCATCGTGCTTTTGACATGATTAATAACATTTTCACTATTTGACTGACAAAAAACGTTCGATAAACGAACAGTTGCAGTTACATGTATATTTCCATTTCCTTTAGAGAACAGCTTGCTAACACATATCAGAAATAGCAGTCACATGCTGATGTATGAAAGGAGTTTCTGAAAGAATATTGCTGAAATCAGCTGAACCTTTTTGTTATAGGTTTATGTGGACACAGTGGGTGACCCAGCTAAATACCAGGCTAAGCTGAAGGAGTTGTTCCCAGACATTGATGTGACTGTGGCCAAGAAAGCTGACTCCACCTACCCCATTGTCAGTGCTGCTAGTATTTGTGCTAAGGTGTGTTCATGTACTAAGTGTATGTAAGAAGAAACTACAGTGGATGATTCATCAAAACATTTGCCTTGCGTGCAGACACCCAGATTTCAAAATGATGTGATATGTATGAAAAACTAGATGTTAGGATAATCTGTTGTGCAAACTTACTGGTGTCACTTCACCAGAACAATTCAGAAAAATGTAAAAGTAGAAGATGAGAAGTAAATGAGAAGACCCACTTATCAGTGTGTGATTTGTTTTGGTTACTGGAATACATTTGGCAGCTGGGAGACATTTGAAAGCATTCATAAAGCTCAGGCATTTACTCTGTTTCTGAAAAAGGGTATATAGAGGTACTCGTTAAAAACCGGCATTGTTACCTACATCTGGCCTATATAATATTTTCATGATTATTTGTTTTGTCAGCAGGGCCCTGTGGTGTATGCTGCTAACAGTTCCACCCTGGCAGTGCATGTAGTGTCATTTCTACATTCCTACAACAGTGTTGTCTTTTCTCAACTTTCTACCTGTTCTTTTCTCAACTTTCTACCTGTTCTTTTCTCAACTTTCTACATGTTCTTTTCTCAACTTTCTACATGTTCTGTTTTCAACTTTCTACATGTTTTGTTTTTAACTTTCTACATGTTCTGTTCTCAATTTTCTACAAGTTCTATTCTTAACTTTCTGCATGTTCTGTTCTCAGGTAGCTCGTGACCAGGCTGTGAAAAGTTGGCAATTCTCGGAGGGAATAAAAACAGAAGACAATAACTATGGGTCAGGTTACCCCTCAGGTACATATACAGACTGTCGTAAATCTAATGTATCTATGATGTATGTTATCAATTACCGTTATGAATCTCCCCCTCCCCCATCAAATGACTATTAACACACAAAATTGTTTGATGATGATTTTCATAAATTGACTTAAAAACAGAAATGTGAATATCATAAAGGTTGTTTAAACGCTAGGTGAAAGATAAGTTATCTCTGTGAAAAGAGCATTATTTCATTCGCACAGTATTGTTGTGAATATTGTTTTCAGTATTTTTGAGTGGATGTAATATAAAGTCAGTCGTGTACCAAAGGTCAGTGGTCACAGACAGGTAGTAACAAAACCTTGATAGAAATGTCAATTTTCAAAGCTAAAAACATATACATGAACATGTGGAACTTTTACTTGTGAAGGAAGTATAGATGCTTGCCCTTTCTCTGCAGAATAAATGATTTTCATCTGCCAAAAAAGAAGCTTTATTGTGATTCCCTGTTTAGATCCTGCCACGAAGAAGTTCATGTCAGGAAATTTGGACCGAGTCTTTGGCTTCCCACAGTTTGTCCGCTTCAGTTGGTCTACAGCATCTCAGATTATGGAGGATAAGGGTGTGGCAGTGCGCTGGTGAGTACAGGAGAGAGGGCTGGGTAGACGATAAGGGTGTGGCAGTGTGCTGATGAGTTCAGGAGGGAGGGCTGTGTGTGGAGGACAAGGGTGTGGCAGTATGCTGGTTAGGTCAGGAGGGAGGGCTGTGTGGACGATAAGGGTGTGGCAGTACGCTGGTCAGTTCAGGAGAGAGGGCTGTGTGGAGGATAAGGGTGCAGCAGTATGCTGGTAAGTTCAGGAGAGAGGGCTGGGTGGAGGATAAGGGTGCAGCAGTACGCTGGTCAGTTCTGGAGGGAGGGCTGTGTGGACGATAAGGGTGCAGCAGTACGCTGGTCAGTTCAGGAGGGAGGGCTGTGTGGAGGATAAGGGTGCAGCAGTACGCTGGTCAGTTCAGGAGGGAGGGCTGTGTGGACGATAAGGGTGTGGCAGTACGCTGGTCAGTTCAGGAGAGAGGGCTGGGTGGAGGATAAGGGTGCAGCAGTATGCTGGTCAGTTCAGGAGGGAGGGCTGTGTGGACGATAAGGGTGCAGCAGTACGCTGGTCAGTTCTGGAGGGAGGGCTGTGTGGACGATAAGGGTGTGGCAGTACGCTGGTCAGTTCAGGAGGGAGGGCTGTGTGGACGATAAGGGTGCAGCAGTACACTGGTCAGTTCAGGAAGGAGGACTGTGTGGACGAAGAGGGTGCAGCAGTACGCTGGTCAGTTCAGGAGGGAGGACTGTGTGGACGATAAGGGTGCAGCAGTACGCTGGTCAGTTCAGGAAGGAGGACTGTGGAGGATAAGAGCGCTGCAATCCACTGCTCAGTTCTGGAGGGAGGTCTGTGTGGAGGATAAGTCTGTGGCAGTACATTGGTCGGTTCTGGAGGGAGTGCTATGTGGAGGATAAGGCTGTGGAAGTACGCTGGTCAGTTCTGGAGGGAGGGCTGTGTGGACGATAAAGGTGCAGCAGTACGCTGGTCAGTTCTGGAGGGAGGGCTGTGTGGACGATAAGGGTGCAGCAGTACGCTGGTCAGTTCAGGAAGGAGGACTGTGTGGACGATAAGGCTGTGGCAGTACGCTGGTCAGTTCAGGAGGGAGGGCTGTGTGGTGGATAAGGATGCTGCAGTACGCTGGTCAGTTCAGGAGGGAGGGCTGTGTGGAGGATAAGGGTGCTGCAGTATGCTGGTCAGTTCAGGAGGGAGGGCTGTGTGTGGAGGATAAGGGCGCTGCAGTATGCTGGTCAGTTCAGGAGGGAGGGCTGTGTGGAGGATAAGGGTGCAGCAGTACGCTGGTCAGTTCAGGAGGGAGGGCTGTGTGTGGAGGATAAGGGTGCAGCAGTATGCTGGTCAGTTTAAGGGGGAGGGCTGTGTGGAGGATAAGGGCGCTGCAGTATGCTGGTCAGTTCAGGAGGGAGGGCTGTGTGGAGGATAAGGGTGCAGCAGTATGCTGGTCAGTTTAGGGGGGAGGGCTGTGTGGAGGATAAGGGCGCTGCAGTATGCTGGTCAGTTCAGGAGGGAGGGCTGTGTGGAGGATAAGGGTGCAGCAGTATGCTGGTCAGTTTAGGGGGGAGGGCTGTGTGGAGGATAAGGGCGCTGCAGTACGCTGATCAGTTCAGGAGGGAGGGCTGTGTGGAGGATAAGGGTGCAGCAGTACGCTGGTCAGTTCAGGAGGGAGGGCTGTGTGTGGAGGATAAGGGTGCAGCAGTATGCTGGTCAGTTCAGGAGGGAGGGCTGTGTGTGGAGGATAAGGGTGCAGCAGTACGCTGGTCAGTTCAGGAGGGAGGGCTGTGTGTGGAGGATAAGGGTGCAGCAGTATGCTGGTCAGTTTAAGGGGGAGGGCTGTGTGGAGGATAAGGGCGCTGCAGTATGCTGGTCAGTTCAGGAGGGAGGGCTGTGTGGAGGATAAGGGTGCAGCAGTATGCTGGTCAGTTTAGGGGGGAGGGCTGTGTGGAGGATAAGGGCGCTGCAGTATGCTGGTCAGTTCAGGAGGGAGGGCTGTGTGGAGGATAAGGGTGCAGCAGTATGCTGGTCAGTTTAGGGGGGAGGGCTGTGTGGAGGATAAGGGCGCTGCAGTACGCTGATCAGTTCAGGAGGGAGGGCTGTGTGGAGGATAAGGGTGCAGCAGTACGCTGGTCAGTTCAGGAGGGAGGGCTGTGTGTGGAGGATAAGGGTGCAGCAGTATGCTGGTCAGTTCAGGAGGGAGGGCTGTGTGTGGAGGATAAGGGTGCAGCAGTACGCTGGTCAGTTCAGGAGGGAGGGCTGTGTGTGGAGGATAAGGGTGCAGCAGTACGCTGGTCAGTTCAGGAGGGAGGGTTGTGTGTGGAGGATAAGGGTGCAGCAGTACGCTGGTCAGTTTAGGAGGGAGGGCTGTGTGGTGGATAAGGATGCTGCAGTATGCTGGTCAGTTCAGGAGGGAGGGCTGTGTGTGGAGGATAAGGGCGCTGCAATCCGCTGGTCAGCTCAAGACTTGTCATGTACTCCCGGTCGGCACACAACAGGGAATGTTCCAACTTCTTATAAAAGAGTACATAGTTGCCTTAAATTAACCAAGCAAATGCAATTCCCAGATGTAACGCTAGCATGGTGAAATTTTCATATGCAATGCGCAGTTTTGTAAAACTCGATACTGGTCTTCCATAGGTCATGAGCAACACACCCAGGTCAGGAAGTGTCAAGTGAATCGGTTGAATGGCTATGGAGAAAATCACAGCTGTTATGTACACACGTATACATACGTGTGTTCAAATCTCCTCTCACGACCTTGTACATATGTTTTGATTTTATTTATTTATTTATTATCTGTGACAAACAGCTCCATGAATTGCTCTGTCAGTCAGTTTTGGAATTCCTGTCTGGTAACCATTCATTGAACCAAGGGTCTGAGTGCAAGGTCACATGGACTCCTCTAAAGAATAATAATAGGGTGTATGAGAGCAATTGCGAATTTGTGCATCTTTGATTCATTTATGTTTTGCACTGTATTCGTCAACATATCGGTTACATGGTCCCAAGGAATGCCTTTGAATGCATCTCTTTATGATTATAGGGAAGACGATGATGAAAATGAGAATGCTGAGGCCAGAGGGATGCAGTCATTGTTCAGCTTCTTTGGAAAGAAAGAAGAGGATCCGAAATTATCTTCTCATTCGTTTTTCAAAGAACGCTCACTTCAGAGAGTTCAGTATTTATAGCAGAATTTACATTGTACAAATCACACAAGTAAAAATTGCTTTTAATGCGATACATAGTGGAATTTGCCTTCATTTTCATCGCAATTTCATAGCATACAGATTTTGTCCTTACTCATTATACAACTGTGTCTGTCAGCAACATTACGGAAAAAATTATACTCAAATTTAGTTGAAGTATTGTGCACAGCTCAGTCATGGGCCAAGCATTGGATCTGGGAATTTCTTGATCAATTCTTGGAGTACAACCAAATTTAGAAACGACTGGAACAATTAAGATTACAAACAGGTGATCTTGTTACAGCTTATAGTGGTAGCCGAGACATATGCGGCAGATCCGGGATTCTATCCGAAGTCAGGTTACCTAATAAATGGCATAGGCCAAGTGATGTAGTCAATCTGAGTCAATGGAACCAGTACCTTAGGCCACTGGATACAACTGGCGCACTACATGTTGAATACAGAAATGTCAGTGCAAACAGATGAATGATTTTTTTAATTCAACAAATATTGAAATGGTTGCGGGAATACTACTTATGGATATAATGGACCACTATCAAATATTTTATA
Source organism: Acanthopleura granulata (assembly GCA_016165875.1). Lineage (NCBI taxonomy): Eukaryota > Metazoa > Mollusca > Polyplacophora > Chitonida > Chitonidae > Acanthopleura > Acanthopleura granulata. The sequence continues at coordinate 29,733,642 of JABBOT010000001.1, read as the reverse complement.
TCCTTAAAAATGTTCCTGATGAAGACGCTGTACCATATTCATCAATTAAGTATCCGATATTCAACTAGTGGAAAAGAGCGTTTTTATGCAAATTGAAACTACATCATGGCAGGATATACTTGAGGAATCTACGGACACTAATCTTGCTATAAATAAATTTTCAGATAAATTTACTTCTATCCACAATGAGTGTTTTCCAGGGTCTGACAAATATTTTTATTTCCATTGATGAGAAAAGTCAATTTTATAAGAAACAACTGAAATTGAACATTACAAAATAGATTTGTGGCTGTTTTGGAGCATCAACGTTTGACCATCTACGTGTATATTACACATCATTGCGAAAGAATTTTACACAGCCATGTCAATGTTACATGAAAAGAATCTGTGGTTTTGGAGATCTGAGCGATAGAAGGGGCGCAAACTTGTGCGTCAAAGTGGTCGCCACGTCTACAGGCCTTTTCGGTCTGACACCTGTATGCAATACCTGTCAGTATATAAAATACGCATACAGACGCTGGCGATCAGATACAAACGATGTCTGTGAACAGGTATGGACGGACGTTCAGGTTTTAGTTTTCCCTCGGTCCCCGGCTGCTCGTCGAGATGTGGTACATTTCAGTGGGAAGTACTTTTAAATTTGGTGCTGCAGTTCCACGGAACGTGTTGATTAAATAACGTACCCAACATGTGAAATTTCGAAGTCTCGCGTTTGACACGTTTGGAATAATGGGATATGTAAGAGGTTTATTGTATTTGTGACCCACCCGAAATGTCACGAGTAAAAGAGGCGTCTTATCCAGCCGCAAACCGTCATATTATAATGTAAGATTTTCATAACGACGGCGTTAAACAACCAATCAAATCTTATCCAGATGTACGCCATTTCTAGCAGTCAGTGTGAGCCTTGCATCTCATTTCACAGGATATACAAAAACATGGCATAATCCGATAGCTGACGCCACGGTAAGGTTTAAAGACTTCAATCAAATCAACAAAAGTTGCATGGAGTCACCAGCAGCCACATATATTCGTCAAGGGTCGCCCGGGCAAACTTAATGGCTAAAGCACATGAGCCAACGAACATCATCCTTGAACTGTTTTTCATTCTATGACAGATTGGCCAATTTTCGGTCATGTATTTATGATTTTTTTTTATCAAGTTCGAAACATTATACATCAGCTGAGCGGTATGGTACGCAACAATGCTGCTGATTAACATACTGAAGACTGTGTGTTAAGTCTGAAAGAATTACTTCAGCTCCACCTAAACAATACAGAAGCCCTTCGTGTAATACGACATGAAATAAGTGCAACACTTGTCTTAGTTCGTGGGCTTTCTTCATGCACAAGTTTCTGCTCGGTATTAGGTGGTCAAGTTCGCATATATGGCCTGTAGCCTTATATGTCCAGCTTACCATATTTCGGACCTTGCAGTTGACTCATAGTTTGCAAATTTCCGTTGGATCGATATTCAAATTATCGTGTAACGGTCAGTGATTCCCTAGACCAATCACGTCATCGTGCTCAATTCCATGTTTTTACGAGAGCGGTTATGAAATCTTACACGTTCTGTGTGCGTTTTCAACAAGATAAACCATCCTGTGGACTCATTACTGTTGGCGTGAGAGGAACATTCACTACTTCACGGACCTGCCCATCTCTTGACTTCCCACCATGGTTTGTACACTACTCATTAGGATATATGCGTTTAGCACTGTAGGATGTTATGCGTTTAAGTGTGCAGCGTGTTATGCGTGTAATTTTGTGGGATATGCATGTATGCGATGAAATAGCTTTAAGTAATCTATATAAATATACATGTACTGCAACGATTAGATTTATGTGGACAGAATATGCAACAAAACCCATTTCGTCCGAATCGCGGGTAGATATACCTCCCAAACCAGACGTAAATGTAGTCGATATTATTTGTAAGATCTGAAACGGGAGGCGATCCGTTCGCGAGTGGTTAAGGTCATAGTAAAGTGCTCAAATTTTCCATCCCATCCATTTAGAGAGATGCCTGAAACAGAAAAATGAAAGAAACCAGCCCACATTTAACTGCTCTGCTAGTTGCCTTATCTACCATAAACATGATATATACATATATCAACTTTGGAGTGAAAAAGTATCATTTGAATACAATTACCTATCATGCATATGTAAAATCGGCATGCAGCCACCCCACAGCCACTCTCAACAGTTTATAATTGAATAGTCACAAAAATTTCTGTGAATGATAATCTGTGCAATAGGCGAGCAAGGTTTTTTAATTTAGGCCCCTCGATTACAATAGTAGATTACAAATTATGTCGGAAATCTGTTATTAAAACTAAGGTGGTACACTGCTTGTTTAAGGCAAATGTGAAATTACAACCCCTCAAATCCGAACAGACGTATATGATGAATAAAATAAAGGAGACGAGAAACTTGGGTCAATCACTCAGATATAACAACAGTTTTCATGACAATTAAAATACAAAATGGATTAAACTTTGTCACATTAACAAGTGTAACATTTCCGAATGCGAAGTAAATTCTGCTTTGTATCAGCCGTTAGCAAACCATATTCAATTCGAAATTTCAACGAACCCTGAACAACAAAACACTTGGGTACTTATTTACAAAAGACTTTGTTACTGATAAATGATGCACAGTATAATCATGAAAAAGATTGAACGCAACTTACCTTTCAAAGTCGCCTTATGACCTTATACAGCGCAGATTTTTTACCAGTTATGTTCATCTAATTTCATGCTCACGAAATGCTATTCCGGCTTTATATTTTTCTCAGTCCGCTAGGGCAAATAGTACCGTGCCGGGCCAATGTTCCTGTCACTAAATATACACGAAACTGCTGACACATTATGGACCCATTTATACAATGCAACAGCAATAATAAGAATGTATATATGTGTGCTTGAGTTTTTACATTGTCCACGACAATTTTTCAGTCATATGACAAGGAATCCTTAGAATGTAGATATGCTGTGTGTCCTTGTGGCAGGGCGAGTCCATGACGCCAAAGTGCTCCCGCCACTGGAGCATTATGCCAAAGGCACCAGGCAGGACAGGGTCACATTACACTGACACGGGGCCAAGCAGTCCTGTTTCCTTGCTCTAACCTCTCATTGCTGAGCGCCAAGCAAGATCAAGTACCACCAACAAGTACCATACCAAGTCTTTGGTATGCCCCTCCCCGGGATTCATCCCGGACCTCCCGATCTCGAGTCGGGCACTCTTACCACCAGGCCACCAATGATAAGACTGAAAGAAAGGCTTAGTAAAATTTGTCCACGATGTGATCACTTGGGACAACAGTACGGTGTGATTTTCGACAAAGGACCGACTTCCTCTACCTCGCATAACCTTAGAAAACGTTGTTTGTAAGTTTGTAAGACCGTCTAAGAAAGATACTTGAGGTAATTGCTACTGTTTCGACAGAACTGTCATGACAGTGATAATAATGGTATTATTGGCAGCGTTGTGTTGACCATATTCCCAAGATTGTTTCAAGTAGATAAATATTGCTGTTGGTGCTGGACTTGGAGACAGCCTAGTAGCCCCTGAAGGCAAGCTGCAAATCTAAAAAATGCAGTTATAAATCTGTATTACCCATACCTGTGGCTACTGCTGCAAAAAGCTCTTAGTCTCATGTGGGACTATTACACTAGTATAGTCCCAGGTCTGATGTATATGTACGGCTAAATGTAAGGTCTTTTGTGCAGTAGTACGCAGATTTTTACAGAATCTGTACGATTCCTGAAGAAATTTGACATTCCTTTTTCCCCAGCGTGAATGCATCAGCGTCCATGTCGGCCAAGCCGGTGTCCAGATAGGAAATGCCTGCTGGGAATTGTACTGTCTAGAACACGGAATCCAGCCTGACGGTCAGATGCCCTCAGACAAAACCATCGGGGGTGGAGACGATTCCTTCAATACGTTCTTTAGTGAGACAGGGGCAGGGAAGCACGTCCCAAGGGCTGTCTTCGTCGACCTGGAACCTTCTGTCGTCGGTAGGGTTAATTGTCTTGTTCGCTGTCAATTCTAATTGTTCTATCATCAATAATTGGCGTATAGATTTTTGAATCGTATTAAAAAAATTCTTAGACCGTGAATTGTAAGATACATTGCAAGTCAGTGGGGCATTTACGTGTGGAGTAAACACAAACGCCACATGATTAGTATAGGTTCCACGTTGTCATTGAATCTCTCGATAAAGTTTTCATATATTTTCGGTCTTTTCCAGTGTAGATTTCATTTATCCTATTTTAGTAAGCGATTGTTGTCAGGAGTGATTCGACTCCGTGCAGTATTGCCACTGAAAGTAGTAGTTTACAAGCACCCTTAAATGTCCGGAGAGTTATGTGCTAGTGAGTAGGGGTTGATTCTTTTTCTCTCTCTCCTCACAGTCCAGACGTCTCCTATCCAATTCTTTTTCACCGGAAGGTCTACATTGTGGAGATCTCCAACCTCTCCGTTGTGTGACTGTGGAGTCACGTGATAATCATGGCTACCCCTTAACTGAAGGAGACTTGTGCCTCTTGACCTGTATGTCAGGTTGCCTTATTGATGAATATGAAACAGTTATAAATACTAAATATACCCATTCGCGTCGAAGCCACAGGCAATGGTGCATTTGATTTATTTGCATCCCCACTTTTCGCGAGTTGTGGTGAAATTTGTAGCTCGTGTACTCTTTTATTCCCAGTCCTGATAGCCCGAGCAAAAAGAATCAGCCCCATGTATCAACGTTCTGTCAGCTTAATCCGAAACCTTTTTTTTAAATGTTCAATATTTATTTTTAGTGTTTATATGTGCATTTCATGTGATGCAATAAGCCATATGGCGGTTTCGAGGTGTGCATAATTGCGCATGAGCAGAACGTGTCACACGGTAGACAATCAAAAGCACATGGCCATACGCGTCTATCTCTTAATATTACAGACTTCGGCAACAGCCCAGTGTACAGCTCAGTTCAATTTTTTTTTCTGTGTTTGTTTCAGAGTTTTCCATTTGAAACAGCCTTAGGGTCCATGCATAGTATCAAATGTCACATAAAATTCACGAATTGGGCTGAATTGTGTGACTGCCTACAGTTACAATGCCTTCAACACTGCCACGAGTGTCTGTTTACCTACCAACGAAGAGCCTTTGGTCATGCACAGTGGCAACAACTGTCTGCCTTATTCATTGTAGACTTCAAGTGTACCATTTCCTTTTTTCAGACGAAGTCCGCACGGGTACTTATCGCCAGCTTTTTCACCCGGAGCAGCTTATTACCGGCAAGGAAGATGCTGCCAACAATTATGCCCGTGGTCATTACACCGTGGGTAAGGAGCTTATTGACCTGGTGCTGGACCGAATCCGCAAATTGGCTGACCAGTGCACCGGTCTTCAGGGATTCCTAATTTTCCACAGCTTCGGAGGAGGCACCGGCTCTGGATTTACCTCCCTCCTCATGGAACGCCTGAGCGTCGATTATGGCAAAAAGTCCAAGCTGGAATTTGCCGTCTACCCAGCACCCCAAGTGTCCACGGCTGTGGTCGAGCCCTACAACTCCATACTGACCACTCATACCACCCTAGAGCACTCCGACTGTGCCTTTATGGTCGACAACGAGGCCATCTACGACATTTGTCGACGTAACCTGGATATCGAACGTCCAACCTACACTAACCTGAACCGACTGATCAGTCAAATCGTCAGCTCGATCACTGCCTCCCTGAGGTTTGATGGCGCCCTTAACGTCGACTTGACCGAGTTCCAGACCAATCTGGTGCCCTATCCACGTATCCATTTCCCTCTGGCTACCTACGCACCGGTGATCTCCGCGGAGAAGGCTTATCACGAGCAGTTGTCTGTCGCTGAAGTCACCAACGCCACCTTCGAGCCAGCCAACCAGATGGTGAAATGTGACCCACGTCACGGTAAATACATGGCCTGTTGTTTGTTGTACAGAGGTGACGTCGTGCCTAAAGACGTCAACGCTGCCATTGCTAATATCAAGACGAAAAGAACCATCCAGTTCGTCGACTGGTGTCCCACTGGTTTCAAGGTTGGCATCAACTACCAGCCCCCAACAGTTGTCCCTGGTGGCGACTTGGCCAAGGTTCAGAGAGCTGTATGTATGTTGAGCAACACAACTGCCATTGCTGAGGCCTGGGCTCGTCTTGACCACAAGTTTGACCTGATGTATGCCAAACGTGCCTTCGTCCACTGGTACGTGGGAGAGGGTATGGAGGAGGGAGAGTTCTCCGAGGCTCGGGAGGATCTGGCCGCTCTGGAGAAGGACTACGAGGAGGTCGGCGTGGATTCTGTTGAGGAGGAAGGAGAGGGAGAAGACGAGTATTAAATTAAAATCTGGTGGTGGCGACTTTTGTCAAGGCTGAAAGAACTGTATGTGTTAATTAACACAACATCCATTGCAGAGATTTTTGACCTGAAGCACGCCAAGCTTGTCTTTTTGTCTATTGGTACGCGGGAGAGAGAGCATGGAGGAAGATTTCTTGGACGTTCGGAACGTTTGAGCTATCAAGAAGTACTAAGCGCTAACGATTAAGGTTGTGTAGCATATGGTCCATGATCTTCAACAGTTGTAAATAAAAGTGCATATGTTAAAATTGTAAACTACATCCTTGGCTTTGTTTTTGCGTTGGGTGATTCGTGGTCGAATAGGTTAGCTTGCTGACGCAGCACGATGCTTGGTCCAGTAGATTCTCGCCAATGCGGTCGCTATGTGAGTTAAAATCCAGCTCTGGTTGGCTTCCTCTCTTGCTTTAGGTGGGAAGGTCTGTCGGAAGCCTGCGGATGGTCGTGGGTTGCCACCGAACTATGCACGATTTCCTCTCACCGTAAAACTTTCCGTCGTCCTGTAAGCGAGAATATTCTTGAGTACGGCCTGAAACAGCAATCAAATAAATTTTCTTCACGTCCTTCCGTCACAATAGAGTTATGCATATTTTTATATGCTCTTCTGTTGTATTTAAACATCTTGTTCCGCCTAGAGAAAGGCTTCAGCATCGTTCATTTTAAAGGTCATTTTTTTGGTAGAAATAGAAAGTCGTTGAAGGTCATGCAGGCATTGGCAGTATTCATGAGATCTACAGGAGTCGTATATAATTTGTATGCTTGATTTTTGTTTCGTTCTACAATGTTATGGTGTCCTCTTTACAACGGACAGTTTTAGATACAATCTGACATCAGACCCGAACATATTTCGCTCTACGGATTTGATAGTTTGCAATATATTTTGCTTGAGTATCTCTTAAACAGCTCCTCAAACAACTGGTTTCAAACCGATAAACGACTGTCTCGGGATTCACAGAAAACTAACATTGACCATAAATGGGACCTGGATTGTGCACGCTCTTACACTGCATGGTACCCATATATTCAATAAATTTCGAAAGTACTATCAATGCTAGTCTGAATTAAATATCCACATTTCTTAATGGAGTAATGGAAAAGTTTTGGGTTTGACCTATAATTTGACCAAATAAGTTTTCGAACGAAGTTGTTCGAGTGCACCTTAAATGTATAACTGCAAATGCCTTGAGCATTAAAAATAACCACGTGAAAATGAAATTAGCGATAAATTTCCACTTGTACTGTCTTCCCGACATGAGTTTTTATATTTCCCGATATATGAGTGCTACCAGACTTGACGAGGTAATATTGGTGTATTCGTCCTCTATGAAATCGTAAAAAAGCTGCCTGATTTTACTTGTTCCGATTTTTGTATCTTTCCGTTCAGCCGCGGTTACACCCAGTATTTCTGTAAGGGTGTGGCAAAGGGATGCAACTGCAGTGACAAATACGTAATTGCAACTGTTTTAATCATAAGTATGAAAACTACCGAAATCATTGGGTCATACCTGATTATTTTGGAGTAAAAATGTCTCCTGTGCCCCGTTTTACGACGCAGTTGTAAACTGTACCTGACGTAACTTACAGGACAACACTTTGCGAAGTGATAGGTCACCATGGTATTGCGCTTGGCAGTGTGTTGAGACGACTTTGGATGGCCTCGAGAATCTGTATTACACATTTGAAAAGCAAAGGTTTATGGCTCGCAAATATATAGCCTCCGATTGTACACCGAAAAGTCGAGTATAATATAAGAAAATAAAAAAGTAGAGAAAATATGGAATCTTTGTTCAAAGCTCACGCATACCTGCCGAACGCATGACGAAACTAAACAAGTTCCATGACTTTAATGAAATGTATACAGATCAGCGCATATCTAATAAGCCGTATAACAACGACCTATAGTCGAATCAGCAAGCAAGCCGCACGTCAAGGTATATAATCACAAAAAAAAAATATTGTAAATAACGGAGGAAATCGGTGATTGCTTATCCGAAGAAACAACACAAAAGTTCGAAATTGAGGGAATAGCTATACTAGTTTATTTACATTCCCCTTTTTATATACAGATATAGACAGTATGTATAAACCAGGCTATTACACAACTGAAACACAGGGAAGATAGAATTCCTTCAGAAATTTTCAGCTAAGGTATTCCCTTCAGATTAAACCGAAGCATTATTTTAACAGGGACTATTGCAGACACAAATTTCGAGACAACAGAAACCTACCACTAACAGAAATCTAGCGCAAACAGAAACTTAGCAATAACAGAAATCTCCCAGCAACAAAAACTTAGCATTAACAGAAAACTAGTGCAAACAGAAACTAAGCGATAACAGAACCCATCTTCAATTAAGAAAGAAAGAAAAGGCAACTTATATTAAACAAAGCCATTCATATCAATATACGCCATATATGGTTCTCAGTTAAGTGAACTGAGTTAATAGTACATTACTGTTTACCAATTACATTAAAAGGTATAAAAGCATACACAATATTAAATCAACTTGGTAAACAATTACACTGAAGCACTAAACAGAGAACTCAATTAATTTAACAGTCATGGATCATTTAAAATATTTACTGGACGTGTGTAGCTTTAGTTGGCAGCAACAAGCCATACCCTGCTACTGACTGTTCAAGCCTCGTTAGCACCGGTATGTAGGACCCGGTGACTCGCACTCCTGAGGAACAATTTAAAACCCATAAATTTCTTGCCAGGAGAATACACACTATAACATGATATATGTACTAACACTGGCCTTTATTGCAGCAGGCTTCCTACATCTAAGCCCAATCCTCTGAACTAGTTTTAACATAAGTATCCAACTACCATCCCTAGGGTGATTCTACAAAGGTGTATCACTGCTAACTGCACATGTGACTAACTAGGAGACATGCATTAACACTGATATACCAATTACTGAAGTAATTCTATCTTACAACAGCGTGATCAAATCTGAGAAGATTTATCACACTAGTATCTTACAACATATCTGAAAAATTACTAGATTAAACGAAATATAGCACCTCAAGCTATTTAATACAATCAACACTGACACTAAGTCATTTTTACTTCTTCTGTGATCAAATGTGTAAAGATAGTACCTTACAATACCTGAAAGATTGCTAGAATTAACATAGTTGCGTCTCTGTCTTCATAACACTATCAACAATATGTTTACATTTTCTTTATCTTTAGAAGATCACTGTTCAGTGAGACAGCTTATCCCAGGAATAAACGTTATACTACAGTTTTGCTAACCCCAGCCTTACACATACCAAGCTATACGTCCCTTATTCCACTTTTATGCACTCGGTCCTGAGAGTGCCAAGCTACTGTGTAGGTCGTGCGTATTTTGAAAGCAATACAGGGGAAGAAACTCTTGCTGCTTTGCTCAAGAATGACACATGTGGTTCTCGACATAGTGGAGAAAGCGGCTTCCGGTCCGCCGTGAGCCGTCCTCCTTATTTTAAAGGCGAGATCTCGCGTGGAATGCTGGTAAAGGGTAGTTCTTGGATATGTAACCGTCTGCTTCACGAAGAATTATTTAGAGCGGCAGTTGTTCGTCTCTCGGGGTACCGCAAATGCTGACAAGATGTCGACGCCAACAAAAGTTACCCTGATCGCTTGTGGTTCGTTTAATCCCATCACAAATATGCATTTGCGCATGTTTGGTGAGTATGCAGGGTACTTTCAATTTCTTATCGGTTTCACGGAACTGGGCAACATACATGTTTTGACTACGTGCCAGCTGTCAGTATATTTTTATTGGTTGTGAAATAGTTGTACGAATAGTTTCTCTATCTGTTTTTGTAGAAATTCTTGTCTTTATAAAGAAGTTTTTTTTTCTAAATGCGATTTAAGGACATCTGACATTTATGTTAACAATTCATTTTCTGATGTGCAATTAATTAAGTTTTATTGAAGTAATAAATTAATTGTCGTAGATTAAAGTTAAGATTTTACTTATTGCATCGCAGGGGTTAGGATTTTATAGATGAATCTTAATCAGAAAGTGAAAATACTAGCAGGCCTTAGGGAAAATACAATTGTGGCAGTAGCGTCCCACAGTAGTCATAACAGTACATAGCCATATCATTTCATATGAATTTATTTATTTATTTATTTATTTATTTATTTATTTATTTGATTGGTATGTTATGCCTTACTCAAGAATATTTCTCTTATACAACGGCGACCAGCATTATGGTGGGAGGAAACCAGACAAAGCCTGGTGGAAACCCACAACCATCTTCAGGTTGCTGGCAGACCTTCCCGCGTGCGGCCAGAGAGGAAGCTCATTCCATATGAAATCCTGTCAGTCGTAAAATAGGGATTGAATAGCAGCCTGGGGCTGGACAGTACAGTGACCATTTGCAACTGTCTGCTTTTCAGGTCATTTTCTTGAAGATGTTCAAGAAATATTTCAAAAATAGTTTCCTGTGACTACCAGTACTATAGAAACTTGATTAATTTTTATCATATTTATATCATAAACTTGGGCTCACTGCAGGTGAAGCAAAAAGACTGTGTTATTTACATAGGTTTATATCTGGCTTGGTGTCTGAATATTTCTGAAAGGCCTGGGACATTTGTGGGATTTGCATCAGTGTAGAGTAGCGTAAATATCTGTATATTGAACATGGCATTCCAGTAAGGCAGAAGTATAGAATTATTATTTTGCTGCAGGAAGTCACAGTTTAGACTAGCTTAGTATAGCACAACTAGGTGGCCGCCTACATATGTGCTGTATGTGTAAATTTTATCCCACCCTACGCGTACTCATGCGTTGTACAGAGTATGTGTAGGGTGGGATAAAATTTTCGCGGCCCATCGCCTGCGAGTAGTTTGAATTCAAGACATGGCAGATGTTGACTCGAAAAGCCCAATTCGAAAGTTTAACTGGCTGGATTACTGTTGAAAGATTGGTTACCAGTGTCGGCTTTGCTATTTTTACAATCCAGTTGCCTCAAGGAATCATCTCATACCATATGTGAGATAGGGTTTACAGATCTATAGCATGGACAGTATTAACTTGTTTTTTTTTTTGTCAGTATTCAAGACTTGCATGTAGCTGCACCAGGCATACAGTAAAGGATCAATGCAAGTCAAGCAAGATTTGCTTATTACAACTATATCTGAGCAAAGCTGCAAGACGAGCCTTATGTTAATAGCAGTCCGGTTGGGAGGGGGAGGAGGACAGACATAACGATTTATATCAGATGATCTGGCATGTTGAGAAGATGACGTGCAAAACTATTATATATAGAATTTATTATATATATATTATATAGAATTTAGGGCACTTGTTGTGTTTTAACAGTGGATCATACAGTTTTGTCTTGCATTGTTGGTGTATTGTGATAGGCACTGTCAGTCACAGTGAATGTATGATATTTCTTTGCAGAAATCGGGCGAGATGCATTACATAGGTCTGGTAAATACAGAGTGGCGGAAGGAATAATATCTCCAGTTAGTGATGCGTATGGAAAAAAGGTATTTTTCCATAAATCAAGCTATAAATTGGTGCCGCTGATTTGAATGAATGAATGATTATGGCTTAACGCCACATCGGCAATATCTCAGCCATATCGTGGCGACCACTGATTTGAAACTTTGTGTCCATGTCATTTGTTTTAAATGTATCTTTAAATACAACAAAACGAAATTAGTGGCTGTGTGAGTAAACTTTGTGTACAGTACACATTTGCTATCCGGTTATTGTTTGTCAGAGTGTTAGCCATGTGGTCTTCGGGGGAATAGTTAAACACTAAATGATCTTGTAAGCTCATCATCAGATTGATATTATAGGCTTAAAAATTCACTCATCTTATTTAAGGTTCAAGAAGATTTGATTGATTTTATTTGTGTACCATATGTTACATGTTATTGTGTGCCAAAAGATAACCGCAAGCTTGGTCATTTTGTATTTTTTCAAGGAACTGGTATCTGCCAAGCACAGGTGCGAAATGCTGAGACGTGCTTTGAAGACAATACCCTGGGTCAGGTAATCATCGAGTTACTTGCAGAACTACCGTGTTTTATTGATTTATTGATGTGGTCCTGTAATCTTACACTAGCTTCATGGTTGTTACATAACTACTGGACAAAGCTAGACATTGAGTCATTCAAATGACTCAATGCCTAGTATAGGCTCTTCCGTGTAGCAATGAGGACAGAGCCTGGGTGTCAATTTTCAGTAAAGGAAGAGGCTGCAAATCAAAAAGACCTGGTATTAAGAGAAAGCCGAAGGCTTTTGCTTATTAATGATATAAAATTCAAATTTCTCTGTCATTCTCTGTCTCTGAAAAGTCAGTGACATGTAGGACGCATCATAGCCTTTTTCCTCAGTGCGAACTAATGTTAATGCCACAGTGGATTTTTTGTGATTCCAACCAATGACAGGCACACAAATTAATATGCAGCAGTAGACTTCTGACATTAAACTTACTCCATTTGATTGATAGCAAATTTTTAAGTTTTTGACTTTTTGTCTGTCTGTAAAATAACATGCTATCACATCGGTAAAATGTTTCACCCAGGAAGTATAGCCCAGTGTCTAGCCCAAGACGAACGAGGCATGCAAGTTTCTCTTGCAGGCAATAACCGACAACATTCCCTATGACAACTTAGACTCGTCCAAATAAAGGTTCAGCAGGTTCTTGTCAACATATCCTGTGTCACAACATATCCAGTTTAATGCCAAAGTTCATACAAAAAAAATCAATATTACATGACCTCTTCGGAATTATCCAGTCTACTAACTCTTTAAGGAGAAAAGAGAGTTTCATGCTTTCCGGTAGGATTTCTGAGCTGTTTTTTTATGATCGCCTGTCCCCCCTGTTGTGCTTACAATGGTGTGACACATAAGGAAAATGCTGGATTGGTACAACATGACAAAGTTAAGGGAGTTATGGCTCCATTATTTTTCCAAATATCCAGGTAGAAAATATCTATATATTAGCATTTTCCCGAAATTTTTTGATGTGTTTATAAGGAAGTAAAAAAGTTTGATATTCTTGCGAAAGTGCCATAGATATATGCAAGAAAAACGGCTGAGTCAACTGTTTGAGAACACAGTCTGCGACCTCATTCTCAAACAGTTGGCCCGTCTGGGTTTTTGTTTTTTTTTGCATATTGGCAAAATAGCGCTGTGAGGAGGTTGTAGAGAGTAGTGGTTCTCTGGGTACATCATACTAATTGACCATAGCCCTGAATATGGGTGCTTTTGCAAAACCACCTAGACGGTTTATTTAATGTTTTCCACAAAACAGCAATGATGTGAAAGTTTTGCATGTGGGTAACAAAAATAAAGCAGCTTTTATAACTTGTAATAGTAATGTTCATTATTTGCTGCCTCTTCCATTAGGATTAAGTTACAAGGACCACACTTTGCTGAGGAATGCTGTTTTGTACCTTCATTTTGTTAAACTCTTTATTGCTTGAAATTTAATGTTATGAAATATGAGAAAGTTTGTGTGTAATTTGTCAGTTTATTGCACTCCAAATTCCTCTATTCATAAAAATAAACTTATCATAATGTATTTTAGTGCAAAATTTTTGAATGACGTTGAACATCACTGATAATTAAATGATAGAGCAGGTATCTTTTTCCTTAGTACATACAATTGAATGATGTCTATATTATTTCACCTTGTGCTCATGAAATCAAAACTTTTATAAGACAGTTGAGGAAATTTATTTAGTCCGTTGTTGTTGTTTTTTTCTCTTTCTGTTATCAAAGCAGTACAATTTTGACACAGTTGACATGAAGCTATTGTAATTGTCAGGTTAGACACATGGGAGTGTGAGCAGTCGAAGTGGTTAGAGACAGCTCGTGTCTTACAGCATCATCAGGCAAAGATTGACAACATACACAGATCCAACTCCTCCCCCTCATACACTCCCACCAAGAAGCGGAAAAGAGATTCAGAAGGTATTTAGAAACTGAAAGTATTTCATAAAAGGAAAAGATAGGACAAGCGCAAGAATCAAGTAATTAAGATAAGGATAAGTTTCAAGCAGTACATTTATGATAAACCCAGCCTGTATGCATACTGAAAATGGAAAGTTATTTGGAAGGTGTTGTCAGATATGAATGAAGAACATTGAGTTTTTTTTTCTCCTCAACATGCTTGTCATAAAATTACTATATTTCTGACAAATCGTGTGAAGGGTTAACAGCTTTCTTACCATTAGTCATCCCACAACCAGGGTTTTAAGCATTAATTTATAGAGGATGGTATTTTTATTTTTTTCAGGTAGTGAGTTTGAATTTTCTAACACAGCGATAAACAACATAAATGAGGCACCAACGCAGTTAAAACTTCTCTGTGGGGCGGACTTGATAGAATCTTTTGCTGTTCCTGGTCTGTGGAAAGATGAAGACGTAAGTTGTAATTGAAACATACTGTTGTTTTTTGGTTGTTTTTTTTTTCAAGTGAGTTCAGGGGGCTAGGAAAAGGCTATAACTACAACCTTGAACACATGTTGTATGAAACTGAAATTGCGGTAGTTGACATAGTAGGAGGCGTATTCCATTGTTTCGTAGGAGAGTGTGTTCTTATACGTGAAAACATGATGTCACTATTGCTTCTTCTTCACCACTGAAGAAATGATTGCTACATGTACTGGTTTAGAGTCTTGTAATTCTAACATGCATATTTGAATAACGCCATCGAAATGTATACTTTCAGGAACAAGCACCATGTACAGCATGGGTTGAAAATGTACATTATTGCTGTCTGACTAGAATGCAATTGCCACCTTGCTCCCTCCTGTCATTCATTCTCTTGGAAAGCATTAAAATGCACAAATAGAAATGTTGAGAAGGTTAAGATTCATGTGTATCTTCTTGCTAATTGCAGATTGAGGAAATTGTGGGTCAATATGGGTTAGTTTGTATCACAAGATCTGGAGCAGACATCAGAAAATTTATTTATGAAACAGATGTTTTGTACAAAAATCAGGTGAGCTATATTTCAAGGGAGCTTGTAACTGAAGTAGTCATATGTGTATAAATTTATGATATAAATAAAAATTTATTTAAATTTGTCCATGAGTTTAAAGAATATTATGAAAGTTAGTGTTGTTAAGCATCTTTACCTTAATGGTGCATGTATCTGTAAATCTTCCACAGAAATTGATGTTTTATATCCCTCTATTTTGTGACACGTTACTATTTTGGGGCCTCAGTGGCCAAGGGGCTGCAGTGTTAGCCAAAAGCAATGACCCAGGAGACTGTGACTTAAGTCCAACTCACGCTGGCTTCCTCTCCAGCTCACACTGGCTTCCTCTCCAGCTGTTTGTGGAAACCTCTGCTAGCCTGGGAATGGTTGTGGGTTTTGCCTGGGATCTGCTGGGTTTCCTAACCACCATAATGCTGGCCCGGGTCATATAAGTGAAATATTCTTGAGTGTGGCATAAAACACCAATCCAGTAAATGAATAAACAAACCCGGTTAGCTAATTCCCATGTAAATTAATTTCCACTGAGAATAAAAACTGTTACATGTTTAAATATATTTTCACAAAATCAGCTCAGTTGTGATGGTGATGCAGATAATTGCCATGGAAAGAACATAATCTAATTAGATATTATTTTCTTTTTCTTTTTTTCATATAATATATTTTGCTTTCTCCTCTTTCAGAATAATATACACATAGTTACAGAATGGATACAGAATGAAATAAGTGCCACCAAAGTGAGGTAGGCACATGTACCCGATGTTTGTATGTGTTTGTATTTATACCGTATGTGTGTTACCTTGGCTCCACATTTGTCATATATAGCTTCATGTCCTGTATCCATGATCCACATGGCAGCAGTATTTACCTCTGTTGTCCTCAGTTACTCCAGTGCAATTGTTCACCTCTCATTTCTGTGGTGAAACTGTTAACATACTGGTATCCAAGGGATATCAAAATATGTATGGGACAATAAGTCTGATGGTTAATAAATGTCATCAGTACACTGTATGGAAATAAAAAGAAGAGGCTGCACAAATACTCAAGTCTCCAAACTTCTCGAACACACAATAAGCTGTTTGAGTTAATTCCGGTCTGGTGCAAAAGTTTTAAAATGCCACAGTTTGTCAAGCAGTATTGCATTGGCTTTCTGTTTTCTCTTCATACAACTGTGTTTGATGTACATATGTAAATATGTAAACTGTATCCCATCAACAGTAGAGAATGCTTACAGTAAATGATTTGATTTGATTTTGAGAGAGATGTGATTGTATTACAGACGAGCTTTGCGGCGCGGGGAAAGCGTGAAGTACTTGTTACAGGATAGCGTCATAGACTACATCATGGAGCATCAGTTGTATGGCGTTCCAGACAAGTAAGGGTTTCCTTAGCTGTCGCCTGTGGCCGTGCGGGAATGGCTTATGTCTGCATGTATGTACTGAAGCTGCTTTGTACACCGTGCTGTGTTTGTTACGTTTTGTGTAAATGTGTAGAGTATAATTATTAAATAAATGCAGAGTGTGAAACATAATATATCCAAAATATGCACAGTGTATTGGAAGCTGATTTGACTGATTTATATTTCACGATAATTGGCAGTTGATTTTAGAACTGTTTGTGTTTTTTTATTTTTGTGTACTGTTTAAAGAAATTATGCCGGGCAATTTCTGTATCGTAACTTTTATATGCCTTGAAATGATAATATAGCTTAGCATGTTGTAGGCTTAAATATAAGTAAAAGAAGACAAATTGGCTTGAAAAATCGCATTAATCTGAAGCTTTTTGTGATATGCATTAACTCATGAATATTTAACATTAGGGTGACCCGTGTTCCAAACAGTCACTCAAGAACATACACATAAGAGCAATATTGTTCCAAAACGTCAAGCGGATGACGTTATCATTCTGATTAGTTACGTACATTCAGCGTTTCTGTGACGTCATTACATCACAATTGCTATTGTGGAGAGTGGAATGAAATGTAAGCGTCTTTTTTGCATGAATTCTGCCGAGCGGGCTTCTGAATCCATATCTGGTAATACTCACTACTTTTCATGTATACATTAACTTTCGTAGTTCAAGTTGAAATAAAACATTTTGGAACATTTATTATTTGTTAAAAACAAAATCGTAAGATAGTGAGGGTGACATTTTCTGAAAGTGCATAAGTCGGCTGTTGGAGGAAAAATACGAAAGGTTCATCTTGAATTGACAACTGAAAATTTGTGATAATTCTCAGATATAGTCTCATTAAATGATTTTGGTTGAATTGATAATCCTAGAATCATACTATCAAGGAGAAGACAACTCGAGGATTTCACCTGTGTTATAAAAAATAAACATATTATTTCCTGGGTGTTAAAAATTTCAAAGGACAAGTTGTGAAATAACAAGCAAGCATGTCATGTTGAGAGACGTAAATAAACTGCTTTTTGTCAGATGATATTTTATTTTTCCTCAAATGAGCCGTTTCCAGTTTTATTGTATTTGGACACAACATATTTGATTTACTTAGAGTAGCAGAGAGCTGCCACCCACAGCCGATAACCCTTTGACAATATGGCTCCTGCCACCACTTCAAGGCAGAGAATTGATAGCCTGTGATATCTGTTTGTTGGGATTTTAAACATCATCCTTATTTGGCACATGAATTATTTTGATTCAGTTATATTGATATTTTCTTTTCCTTTAATGTTATTTGTTTGTTTGTTTATTTGATTGTTTTTTTATGCTGTACTCAAGAATATTTAGCTTATATGACGGCCGCCAGCATTGTGAAAAAAAAAAAAAAACGGGCAGAGCCAGGGGGAATCCCATGACCATCTGCAGGTTAGTGGCAGACCTTCCCATATACAGCTAGAGAGGAAGCCAGCATTAGCTGGATTTAGAGTGCCTGCAAGCTAAACAGGTACATTATACTTTTGTAATGTAAAATTAACTTCATCTAGTATTTTTTAACAGTTATTTACTTTGAGCTAGTAACTTAGTAGGTGTTTTACATATTGGAGCTTTTGTGACCAAGCCATTTTAATGGTTTGTAATAGTATGGAGGATGAATTGCTGGGATTTATGTTTAATTTTTGCATCTTCATCTTTATGTACTATATCATTGTGTAGTAGAAGTCTGGTACATACATGTAATAAGAAACATTTTGCAGGTCTAACATGAAACCTTTTTGAGAACTGCTAACCAATGCAGACATGTTCTGTCGAAAAATTACATCTGTGTGTTTTTAGTGAATAACTTTTGTTGTAACACTAGTGTTGGATGAATTTGTCTCTTGCAGGTCTTGTCTGATTGTTTTTCACTTATTTTTCTTATTTTTGTTGAGTGGCAGCATATTTTATTTCTTAACTGATCAGAACACTATGTTTGTGGTAATGTCCACCCATGCACGCTTATATTGGTCTTCCTGTTATGTCTTCAGGTGCTAGCTTTTTATGTTGTTTATTGCTGACGTGCAGACTTTCATTAAGAAATACACAGCAGATGTGATAACCAGGAGCTGTTTGTTCCCAGTGGAGCCCTGCTGCATTGCTGTTAAGTTTTTATATTTCATTAGCTACTGTTTGTGATCTGAAATCCATTGATTGAGTTTTCATTGGTGGTAATTTTATTGTCATGTATAGACTTGTTTGCATGTACATGTAGCTTATTCATGACTATACGTGTGCTTCTCAAGTTATGTTTACCTTTTGTGCTTCTCATGCCCTCTGGCAACTTATCTTTTACGTGTTTGGCTTTTCTTTTCTTTTTCCTCCGGACTTAAATAAAATACTTTTCACACCACTCCGATATTTTGAATATTTTTGTTTTTCAACTACACCCCTTATTGAGTTGAAGGAATAACAAAACCAATATTAACCGATTCAAAACTGATTATAGCTGTTATACAACTTACAATGCAACAGTGCTGACTTTCCTTCGTCATGAAGTAGCAGGGAACTAACCAAAATCAGCTTAAATCTGAATTTCTAATACTCCTGGTATGTGGCCTAAGTTTCTCTGGATTATGGTGTACATAGTATAAGTTCTTGAACATGACACTGCTTTGGTTACTTTCATAAGACTGCTTGGGCATTGATTCACTCCCTTATGCTTGACATGGCTTGATTGCACTGTGGTATCCAGTGGATGAGGTGTTGTTACTGGCGTGTGTCTGTCATATTCCCTGGTTAGTTGGCATGGTTTTGATTTATGGCGATAGCAGCTGATAGGACAGTACATGTATATTGCGCACGCGAATATTCCGTATTAGAAATTTGCATGGTAAAACTTGTGCGATTTTATTAACAGACACCGAGTGGAACGAATGTAATTTGTTATGCGTCGTGTTTTTTTCAATATATTTTCCCAATATTTTGCGTCATATCCTATATTGACAGTCTCCATTCATAATGGAAAACATAGCGAATGGGGTTTCATCTGTATAGTGATATGGTTGAACGAAGGTGGTTTATTTCATAGTGGCTTGCCATGTTGAGATTTCAAAGTACATGTATCGTATTAAATTAATGACATTTATCAAAATGTGGTAATGAAGGCATTTTAAAATCAGCCGAAAAAACACTAGTATCACGAATGTTTCTGCACAGCTGGTCTGATATTTTCGGTACAGCATTGATGAAACCTTTCCACCGCGTGATGTTAAAGATCCGTGGTTCACATGGATTGACATCGGTTCCCGCGCACGAACTAAGCCGGAATAATTCAGTGCTGCAAGAAGCCAGACATGCCGTGTGCATGTTGAAAACACATTTTCAGTGGTATTTTATTCGAAACTTGAACTCGGTGTCTTGATTGGATTTGATGTGAGGAATGTCAGAAACCGACCTGTTCTTATCATGCCTAATTTGGTTTGCTTGGATTTCCGTTATAAGGATATCCTGACCACTGGCTGGCACCTTTCCTGTGAACGTGCACAGCCCGCATCAGTGGTCTTTGAAAGTAACCTTGGATACACGCTCGTGGTCATTGGCTGACCAGATCCATCTTCAGAAACGAGTTATTATCTATCTTGGTTAAAGGCAAATGGTATAGCCATGAGATCGGTTCTCTTCGATCTCCAGTGTCTGTGGATGTCAATTATTCATTAATGGCTATGGCCATGGGTAATCTAAACGTATCGCCTTTTGTCCAAGTCCAAGATACATCTTAATTAACATAATGACACTGATGTTTTGCAGTTCAGCGTAGTTGAATTTACAAGAGACACGAGGCATTACATGTGTGGATAAATGTAGTAATTGAGAAAAGTGTGAAGCCTTGTATGTGCAGGAATATAGAAAAGCGACTTTTTATGGATAGGGCTCCTCTGATTTTTTGGTGTTTAATGCTGCATTTGATGGCTGTGTCTAACGGTCGGCTTTATATTACGTGTGGAGACCACACTTAAGCCACACTGCATAGAGTTAAATGCCAGAATAAGAGATTAATTGGAGCTGCCAGCATACCAGGGTTGTCATTAACAAATGTATGAACTTCGATTTGCATGCATAGGTCCATATCCATATTTACATTAACTAGATGGTTGGCGACGTGTTTGTCAGCGTTTGTCAAACGGCATATACAGGGAACGTAGAACACCAAAATGATACGCACAAAGAAAAATAACTGTGGTGATTATACAAATATAATCCACCTAGAATGACTCGTGGTGTTCTTATAAAATTCTTACATTCAGCGCAACACTGAATCCATCGTCTCAACTCACAAACAAAAACAAAAAAAGACAGAACCGCCCAAGATTTCCGAACTCAAATTCTATGTACACAAATGGCACTCTCAGTCAGCCTCTTTTATTTTTATGTGATTTTCCGCTTGAATCTCGAATACAATCCTCTTAATTTACTTCTCTTACCGTTGAAACCAATGAACTCGCTGTTTTGTCGTCACATTAACTGTTAGAACTTCAAACGTACCAAAGAGCTCAGCCATTTTCAACTTCTCTGCATGGCCTACTTTAGGTCCTGAAAAGTAACTGTGTTCTGGAATCAGAAGCATCTTGGAAACTATGATATTCTCATTGCCCTCTGCAGGCACAACATCAGTCTTTATAATACAACCAAGAAGCACAGAAAAAAAAGAATTGCAGAATATAGGTAAGTTTGTGTGACACGAGCGCGGACCTCGTGTAGAGCAAGTACAACAGTCTGGAAATCTGCACCATTTTTTTTATTTAGAGGTGGTGAGACGTGTTGCAATGAATGTCAGAACTTTGAAGTAACACGCAGAGTCCGTCTAAGTGTACTGATACAAATCTTATGTCTACCTGGATTTAGTGGAACTGATTTCTTCTCATAAGTCTCATCGCCTTCATATGATTGAGATGAATTGTTTTTGTGTGCATGTCATGTGACACTATAATACAATGAAAATATAATATAACTAACGTTAAAACACTATAGAGTTACATTTTTACATTTAAATTTATTTGTCTATCGTATTTAATTTGCTATGGGCCTACGCATATGTATTACATAGATAATATTCTTTCTGCCAAGAATGTAGGTCTATATATACATTGAAAATAACTCAATGTATATGTTTTCTGTCTTTCCCTCTTTGTGGCTCACCGTGGAATTTCTACAGCAAGTACATGGACCACATGACGGACTCGCCGAGTTTTGATCAAGTTCAGTCCATCGCTAGGCTTCCCAAACAGGCCAGCCTTCCAGACGTCTTAGACGATCCACCGCGCAGCCCGCGACAGCAAGCCATCCGTTTAGATGGCTCTACCAAGAGCAAAACACCACCGGTAACTCCCGCCAAACCGCCTCGCCAGTTAAACTGCCTGACTGACATCAATACCATCGTGCGGCGGATGGCAAACATTAAAGTTCATTTTCCAGAGACATGTGTTTGACATTCATCAGCAGGACGAACTCGATCCCTTTGAAGTTAAGAACCGGAGATAACAGATATCCAAGCTCTATATACATTACAAAGACCTGGTCTGTCATTTGAGGAGAAGGAAGGTGTCATTATATGAAAAAAAATGAGACTGATAAAAGGTACTGTTATTTCAACATTCCTTGGCTCGTGTGGTTTACAGGGATACCTATATTAAAACGGTGACTAATTAGTTATACAAGATAAGCCGGTTTCTATACAAGCTGCTTTTTGCCAAGGTCTAAATCCGGTGGGTATTTCTAAGCCATCTGTTACAGGCCTCAAGGCTTATAGACTCCTATGTGTGGATGTTATTCTGACTATGTCTGAGACTTCCTATCAGGTGCTATAAAAAGACAAATACTGCATAATATCACTGATTTTCTTGGATAATGACATACTTGTTCTAATATATCATCTTCCACATCTTTAGGATCCATTAGTAAGCGTTTCTTATTGGCAAATGTTGGACTGTTATAATAGATGGTAGGGAGTGGAAAATTGTGCTAATAGATCTTGCAAGTGCATCTAACCTGTAGGCCTACAGTGTGCCTACAATGGACCTTCAAGATATGGATAGTTTCGGTCAGGGTTTCGTGCTTTTATGTAACCGAAATCCTCTAACTGGAGGACCATTAACTGTCTGTTGGAATGGATTCTCTGGGAATGCTTTGCTCCAAATCTATGGACCACGAATCTAATTTTCCTGCCCAGCGATCATAAAAGTTCTATTTTTAAACCTCTTCAAAAGGTCAGGGAAAAGTGCTTTATTTCTCCACCAGATGATCTTCGTAATTCCTTGGATACAGATTATCGCTGGCCAAACACTGCTGACAGGATTTACATGTACCGTATTTCACATACCGCTGTGACAAATATTTTGTGTATTTACACAACTGACTTGCTCACCCCATATAATGTTATACTACAGCCACATGCCATTGTTTGTTGATATTACATTTGTTATGCTAACAGTTGGCTGTATTGATTACACAAGGGTGTCAGTTTTACACTTGTACCGGCAACACCGAATATGAGTCTGAGCCAGCCTGAAGAGAGTATGAATTACGTCCATGGCTTTTCGACTCAGGATTAATGGCTGGAGAAACTTGACGCCTTCGTGGATAAAGTGATTGATGGATAGTGGATGGATAAGGATAGACGTGGGGAAGACTTTCATTGATTTCTGAGGAACCTTACAATTCAAATTCTACTTCGCTACTCTTATCGTTCCCTTCTGTAAAAATCACCAAGTGAACCAAGAGTTTTATCAACTGTTCCCTTATCAATGTTGCTGCAGATGAAGAAAAATCTATTTTCAGTTCGTACATTGTATTGATCTGGGTGCATGGATAAGGTCAGATTTTACATTTTACGAACCTAACGGTTTTTTTAACTGAAAAGGTCATTAGAACAAAGTTTGAAGTCAGAAGAACAGTTCAATAACACGTGCAATATAGGCCTGTCAAGAGAAGCTTCAATTAATGTAAGGGCTCGTGAATACAACCATCACTTGACATTATTTTTGATTTACGAACGAGGCTGAAATCAGATTTAACTACGCTTGAATAACTTTTTCTAACAGTATATTTTATAACGGTAATTCGGATTAAGCACTTTATTAGGAAGATGTCATTCATTGACATCAGATTCAAACTCAAAGTCGCTATTACATTTGATTTAAATTTCAGGTGTTGTAAAATTACAAGTTTATCTGTAAAAATTGTTTCGTCAGTATTTATATAATATGTACATTGATTTATGTATTTATTTATTTATTTATTTGATTGGTGTTTTACGCCGTACTCAAGAATATTTCAATTATTCGACGGCAAACAGCATTATGGTGGGAGGGAACCGGGCAGAGCCCGGGAGAAACCCACGACCATCCGCAGGTTGCTGGCAAACAAATCCCACGTACCGCCAGAGAGGAAGCCGGCATCTGCTGGGCTTAAACTCACAGCGACCACACTGGTGGGAGGCTTCTGTAATATGTACATAAATCGTTGACTGTTAATACGAAATAGAATTAACTGAATGAAAAAGTGTTGAAATGTTGAGCGTGATAATGAAGGAGCTCAGGGTGAACAAAGGTTTCATGTGATAGATATTTTGTTCTTGTTGGATAACTGTGCATATAGCCATTGCACATTCGGAGAGCATCGTCTTCAGGGATCCATAACAATGCAAGTACATGCTTTTAATGCTTGACCAAGGTGTGAATAATATATGGCATAATGGTTGGTACATCCAACATGGCTGATGTGAGATTTCAAGGGGGGTTCTTTCACATCTCTGGCTTCGGTAGTGTAGGTATTCAATAGTAACACACAGAGATATGTGTAGGACACATGTACAGCCTTGATGCACTCACTCCAAATGTCAATATTTTTTATATCTACCTCCAGAGTGGACATTTGGTGAAAACGCTCTTCTCACGAGGACCAAGCTTGGGCATGTATACAAGCCGTTTATCTGGCGAATCTGCTTTAACTGGACTTCCGTATAGCGTAAACATTGGTTATACGTCTGATATGTTTTGACATCATGTGTGCTAGATGCGAATGCAGTGAATACACGCAGGCGTTAGTATTCATGACTCAGTCACACAGCTTTTTTATATCTAAATAGCGTCATGTGAAATCTCCTGACTGATCAGTAGATACCTTTTAGGAATACCATATTTTTGGTCCACGAGCGATTGCAGAGTCTGAATTGCAAATATTGTTTCTCCACAGTTTATCTATTTATTTTTTATCTATTTACTTTTTATTTATGAATGTATTTCTTGAGTGGGTCCAATGACATTGTGTGAGAGCCATGGGGATGAGGTACGCACATATTGTTTGAGCATGCAGGTTATATGGAAATTAAGTTTAAGAACTAGGACGACCAATGAATGTATGGATGATAAGAATACACTGTAGATATTCAACTGCTGTTTGTACATTTAAAGCTATACAAAAAAAAAAACATTGCATATACCATTGAGGATATTACTGCGAAGCTTGTGCTGTAGTACCTGTAAATCATTACCATTTTTATTTTTTAACAAATTCAGTTTTTCGTTTTTGTCTTTTTATTATTATTATTATTTTTTCGTTGACAAAGCCATGCTCGTTTGTGTATAAAGTTCGGAATCCTCGAGGTGGTTTTTGACGAAAAGAAGGTTTCTGGGTTTCGTTAATCTATATTTTATCGTTCCAAACATTTATGTGACTTGCTGCGTCCCACATACCTCTGCGCAGTTTTCTTGGTGTTTTGTTAGACAACATATATACTCATAGAAAACCGCTTTCCTCGTTATCGATTAACACATTATTTGCTCGCATGCGACTCTAGTCAGAAACCTTTTAGAGTTTTGTACTTTCTACTTGCACCTACAGATTCCAGTTCTATATAAAACGAAACAGTTATTTTCCTCATCAGGCAATTGTTATATTTTTTCTCGTTTGTTGTAGTACTCGCCTATATAAATGTTGCATGTGTTGCCCAAGCCTGTCCTAAGGCAACGTTTTGAAGCACCCAAAGAACATAGCGCTAATACCTGAATGTGGTTAATACCATGTGAATTACTATACTTCTGTTAATAATTATTTGTGTGCGT
The DNA here is from genome assembly GCA_016165875.1 of Acanthopleura granulata. Classification (NCBI taxonomy): domain Eukaryota; kingdom Metazoa; phylum Mollusca; class Polyplacophora; order Chitonida; family Chitonidae; genus Acanthopleura; species Acanthopleura granulata. Next base: position 29,707,798 of record JABBOT010000001.1, on the reverse strand, counting down.
CGCGGTGTTATTTGTGGTTATATATGTTACACCCAACAGCTATACCCCACATGTATGTATGGTTTACATATCTGTCGCTAATGCCCATTAATAAAATTGGACTGTTGACAGCGGTGAAAGTCACATACTAGCATGCCGGTAACAGCGCTGTGAAAAAGCGGTCCTGTTGTCTGCTGGGAATTGCTTCTGTTAAGCAACTCAACAAAGCCACTCATATATACAGAACTACATGCATGCTGTTCTGTATCATTCTGTATCTTAGCCTGTGATTTACAGGATCTTGCAGTCGTTCAAAGGTGTGATCCGTAAGCCTCGTGATACGGCTTAGTGACTGGAACCAGATTTCCGGCTGTTACATGAACAGTATATGCATTGGGATAAACCTAACAAGGCCTAAGTCTGGTTGAACTTTCAACCTGGCCAGCCACGATATATTCAGTGATGGGCAATGCAACGTACGGCAAGGAACGCTGACGCCTGTATTACACAATGTACTGTATTAAACATCTCCCATGTGTAGTAACTGTGATAGATGCCATATATATACGCTGAAGGTGATATCATATATTGTGTGATATATATCCCCGTATAGAACACTGTGATAGTCCAGATATGTTATGTATAGCAGTTTACGTCTACAGCTAATGTAACTGTTTTGGGTTATTTTTTTCTTTTATATAGATATATTATATTGTTACATGTAGGCCTATATAGGATAAAGATCAGATGTCTACAAAGCTATCGACTGTTCCGGTCACATTGTAACTGTGTAAATCTATTGAGCCAATTTATGTGTGTTATGTAAAATAATGATATTGAACGGAAGTGGAGATTGGATGTTGGGGTTATAGAATTACTTTGTCCGCATACGTTTAAGCGTGCATAATGTTGTATAATAGATATGAATTCGTGAAAATTTATGAGCGGTAAATAGGTTCTATGGGAATACCTCGACGGAAATATTGAAAAGTAGCTGGTGTAATGGCCATGGCAACTTATTGTGAAGACATATATGTGCATATACGTTACCATGGTATTAATGCTCTTAAGGCAACTTTTTAGAACAGGCCCGTTGTGCACGTTAAACAGTGATTATGCATATTGCGCATCACAGTGTGCATAGACAAATCCAACAATTTTTGTCATTCTTTGGGTATAGACAGCGTATATACCCCAAACTGTACACGTGGGATTTTTTTGCCCATCGAAGCAAATTTTCCATTGTAGAAAGGAAGTTATATACCTCACAAGAAAAGTTTAATGATTGAACTTTTTTTTTTTGTGACACAACGTTTAATTTACTTCCATACATTTCAAAACGGAAGTCTGACGTAATCTAGCCATGTCTAACGTGATGATATATGCTTGTGTAATCAAGCGTATATATCGTATGAATATTGTATCAGTCTTTTTTAGCATTCACCGTAATATTATTTGACTCGGTGTTGTGTAAGTTATTGTATATGTGGGCCCATATACATGAAAAGAGACTCTTCATTGCGCCCAAGTTTTGGCTTATATTTGTCATTCTTCTGTTTTTTCTTTTTCAATGGCAATGAAGTAGAATCATGCATACAATTTTTTGTAACGGACTGCGTCTAGATGTAAGCAGAGATAGCTGGTCACTGGAGCCATCCCAACGCTCAAACTCAGTGCAGTCTATATGTGTGCCTGGTATCTGCGTATGTCTTCTAAACACAAGACAACCCCACCGTAACGCCATTTCTTGTTTTGGCGAAAAGGATAGCGTGCTTTATACGAGAGGAACTGTTAGCTGCATAGCTGATCCAATTGTTTATGTGACACAGACTTATGCTGATGTACAAGAACAGGAGAATGTGTGGCACGTGAGAACGCCAAGGTCTTGCAGAATTCCATGCGTGACTGTATGGTGGTTTCCGTTAAATGTTATTTTGGTCTCATGCTGTTAATTGCTTTGAATACAATGTGAACCCCAGTGCCCAGCGGGTAATACTTCCCTCTGACCGTGAAGTCGCACTGACCACCGTTATACACAGAACAGAATACCTCGTCTTTTTCTATACATATACATTTATCACAACTTAGAGGATATCTGGTTATATTACATGCGCGACATTTGAAGCTGCGATACCATTTGTCCCTTATGGTATCGCAAGTTTGTCTTGTCCATGCTTTACCTGTCTATAGATGCCATGCATTACCTGTCTAAAAATGTCATTGCCAAACACTAACGTTTAGTGGGTTATTGCACCTTTTGTGACGAGTTCGTGTGAACATATATTTCTCGCGAGATTTTCCTTTTTAATCTCTTCCATTTAGACGTTCATCCATTATTTCTTGAGATTTGTGTTATATGTATTTGTGGGAGTTTATAAGTTTATAAAGTGTATATGAGTTTATAGTTCCGCTTATTTTCCTAGCCTTTTAAGCCACCTCGCCCTTGTAGTAAGTTGTTATTATAGTTTTCCATTGATCTATTTTGGATGTTGGACTATGTTATATGTGATCGGATATGTCCATGTCAACATGCGATGTCATACAGAGCTGGTCGCTATAGCTTTGTCACTAGCTCCATCTGTCAATGTGCTAGACGTAGCGCCCCATTCACAACATTTGGCGTGAATCAGACAAATAAAATATTTTATTGAATTCTCTATTAAAAAAATATATCTCGACGTATTTAATGGCGCGAGTTATTGCACTGATTGTAGACCTATATAGTATAGAATTTGGGTAACATTTCGGTAACTTTTGTTTTTCACTCACAATTTTCATGATTTTCCCGCTATATCATGGCTGTGCTATTTAACACACCAAGCATGTATACAACTAGGGAACCGTGGTCGATGGAACAACCAGTTGAGCCTGAGACTGATGTTATACATGATATAGGGCTTATATCGAAGCGTTAACCTTCTGGTTGCACTTTGTGGAATCACAAGCCTACTGTACATGAATACATGCTGACAACGTTGATATGTTCAAGTACATCGCTGATTGGTTCTGCCATATTTTGTGATCTTTGTGGCGTTGAATATTTATGGTTTACAAGAAAACAAATGTTTGTTGTTATTGTAGGTCTACTTTACATGATGACATTATAATGGTTTACTTATCACTTGTTAAAGTTCTGCTGATGTTGACGTATTTCTGGTTCATTGCTTTCTTTCAATATTTGTCAGGTTGTTATACATTCATAAATCTATTTATTAAATTGATGGAGGCAAAACTTGCTTTTTGTACTCATCTACTTTTGCTTGAATGTCTTGTGTTTTTTAGACCATTAATTTATAGCAAACGTGATTGATGGCCCAACTTTATGGCATGAGGTGATGATTTGTTTTGCTTATCAACTTTCCATGCAGCATTATCCCATTAACCTGGTGCTTACTTACATAAGAATAATTGCTTCAATTAGAGATAGATTTAATACTTCACATGATTTATGTGAGTGAAGCCAAATTAACGCAGCTGTCCGTAACTTCCAGAGCAAAACGCTATGACAACATTTTGCCATTTTACACCAAAGATAAGCTACATATTATATGCGATGCTCTATTTATAGGCCTACTTTGTCTTGTGTGCTGAATGTGTATAATGCGTATTTTGCATATAACAATTAGTATCATAATTTAGGCCTGTTTTCTATGTTGGTAAAAATCGGGCCAACCATGATATCGTCAAATTCCTAATTAGTGTATCAGAACACATACATGTTAAAAGTTTTGTCCTGATATACATTTGTTTCAGTATTAAATATGGAATTTTGTCTGAATTCTTTGTCGATCTTTGTTGTTTCTTGTTGGTTGCAGATCATCAAAAAGATTACCGAAACGCAAAAGAAAGTCATGAAGCTTATTACAGGCTCTACCGGACGTCAGAATCCTTGACCAGATGGTTCCGTTGGTTCATTTCGCTCGCCGCACCTCTTCCGATGACTTGTCGCTAATGATGGTTTATATACTCAGTCATCCAGGAGTCGTGTCACCTGTCGTTGCTATGGTGTGGGGGAAAGTTGCCTGGTACCAAATTAACCATTCGGCTTGTATATTAGAGGGAGGCCTCCGTCGATCAGGTCTGACCATGGATAATACACCATATGACGTATTTAACGGCTTGTATATTAACGGTGAACAAATTTACATCCACGTGATATTAGACTTAAGTCAACAGGGGCCCCTTGATGGTGGCGTTTACCATTTCCTTGATGGGATTCGATGACTGCCTTGGAGGCGTGCTGTTTATCTTGGGTACCAGTCCTTCTATTGATTACCTGCATCTATTCCACAGGCGACTATTACACGGACTGCTGAGCAATATTTCCGAATCCAATACGACAGAAATGCTCGTGGGCAGCCTTCATTTAGCCTTATCTGTTACATTAAATTAACTACCTTAATTCCCGGACGGACGATCTGTTCATCTAACTACTTCATGCATTTATCAGAAACTACACGTGTACTTTGATAACCTGTTAATAACGCTCTAGCTCTTCATGGATGATTTTATCCAATTTCATGAACATGCTGTCTTTAACACGCGGATATTCTTCGATGTAGAAAATTTCTGCACCTGTTTAGTCCATTTCAACATAGATCCTTTGTCCCTTTTTGTCTTTTTGTTAATTAATGCAAACGTCAAACGCATGCAGATACTACTGACATAGGTCAATGATGCTGATAGTTCAAAGCCACGCACGTAAATGATGTTTGCCTTCGGTGCCACTATATGCACCTCAGGGAGTCCGTATCTTGGACTCCGTATCTCACCTGACTGCTAAGAATGATACAGCTGTTAACTATTATGATGTATTATGATAATATTCCACGCTTGAAGAATGTTCTCGATTCAAAGACTGACAGCATGGAAATCTGCTTCTGTGTGAAGACTAGTGATAATCTGATTAAAAGCTATTGTTCAGGTATTAACACTAACATTTGTGCCCAGGAGGATTTGAATTTCTTAACCACACAAATAATAAAATGCGGAAATGCTAAGCTGGAGTTCATACAATTTCGTACGCCACTGTATAATTCGAATGTCTAGAGTGTGTAGATTTTTGGTTCCCAGATTCTAAGTTTTTCAGCACCTTTATCTAAAACACATTTGGTTGTATAATATAAATCTGTGAGGTTGTGGGATGTTTGATATGACTGCTAACGGAACCAAAAGATTCGGCAGTTGTCACTTTTATATCAAACATAGAAACATTTTACGCGCATTACTATTATTCCAATAAAGAGGAACATTAGATTGTATGTCTTGAAGCGACGCGTTTAAAACTGGTGAATTATTGGTTATGGTTTAGCCTTGAAACGATTGAGGACCTGTCATCGTGGATTTTCCTTTTTTTCTTCTGTAGCTGCAGACGTGATTATCCCGACTGTAATGCTAATTTTAATCCGGAAATGGCCTTGGTCTGTCCATTTCCTGACATCCATGGCTCAGTTGTAATGCAAATTAATGGTATCTTCATTGACACAGATTGCTCTGGACGCCACAATTTATATTTCTGACGCGAATAGAATCTGCCCCTTCATATGATATTTCATACAGTTAGCTTCATCCAAACGGACTCGTCGGTCCGGGCCAATTCCCATCCGTCTGTAGATCGTTATAAAACCCACGGCGCGGTAGCGGGACAGGTTGATTACTTCATGGCAGGGAGTGGTGCCGACCTTTAGGAAGCCTGATGTCGACCAAAAGTGACAAGCAGCTAGCTGTAATGCCAGCGCTCTGGTAATGCCGATGGACTTACACTCCCTTCGGTAACCCAATCAGTTTTGTTAGTCATGGCAAGTGGAGGGCTTAACGCAGTTCGATTTTAGGCCCGCAATCCTTGGTCCCAGACCCCATCAGCCGTTCCTTTCATCATTAACCTTGGTGGAGTCAAATGTACTCCTCACCATGATGGGGAATAGAAAGAAACTCCTCACCATGATGGGGAATAGAAAGAATTCCGTGATTCAGTTGCACAGCGCAAAGTGGTCAATACTGGCAATTCGAACCTCCTTGTACACTGACCTTATAAATTCAAGGATATATCAGTGGGTTGAGCAGTATAGTTTACATCACGTTCGGCATCACAGTTATTCATCCAAGGACTCCCACAGATTAGTTTACTACTGTGGTAGCACAAAAGAGACTTTTGAACTATTTCAAAGACTAAAGATTTAAAATGTATTGATCCTTTTCATTATGTTGAACGACTGGTTAACAGGTAGGTAAAATCCACTACTCTGCTTGACTGATAAATTTTTGGCACTGGTGGCGCTTGCCTTACATCTTACCGACACCAGTGTGACCTGCAACCAATCCTGATAGAAATTTGACACAGACATTTTTTGATATTTGACAGTGCATTCCCACGACCATGTATCACCGATACCAATGGGCACCGTGTTTATCATTCTTTTTTTTATATCTTAATGGTCATTTTGTATGCATAATCATGAAAAAAAAGACCAGTATAGTAAGTACAATCATATAATACTCCGTTTCTGAAGAAGACCTCCAGCCGTCATGGGCATTATCTAACGAAATTGCTTACGGATATTCACTAATACATGTACTTCTAAATGATAACAGGACAGATGTGCGAATGTGATACTTGTATTTGTGTAACAACTTGAAGAAATCTGCTTCATTTTTACAGCAATGAAATTGTCCAACAAACAACTCTTGGATTTTTTTCTTATTAAGACAGCAACCTTAACATTAACACAACAAAAGTGTCATAACAATATCACATATAGTGGCATATTAGATGGGTTAAGTGGCAAGAGAACATGAATATTTCAAACATTAAACAACGAATGCTATAACAAAAATGGAACGTTTAAAATACATATACATACATACGTACAGTTGACAACGTTTGGGGAAAAAAACACTGACAGTATATCGTTTAAGGCCTTATGAACACCAGAATCATAAAATCATTGCCTAAAGTACTGACCAATCATTGAAAATTTATTCCAACAAGCAACAACAATTTAACCAGGCTTTATTGTTCTTCCTTCCTATTTGAAATTACCAGTGTTCTGATAGCAATGTTCAGGCTTGGGGAACTCAGGAGATGGGGCCGTGTGGTGTGTGGAAGGGGATGTTTACAATATCATCAAGTGGTTATTTCAGGCCCCGTCTGTATCAGTGAGCACATCAAAGGCAGTCTGACTACCCGGACACTTGATGAGGTACTGACAGAGAGATTCACAACAGCCCTGAAAAAAGCATCTATTATTGGATGGTTATTCAACATTTACTGAATTCTGCTGGTCTTCCCCTCTACAGAACTCTGTGCACATCATAAATTTAATTACATACTGTGGAATTTCAAATCATTCCCATGTGACACTCCATAATGCTGAGCACAGCTGTGAATGCTGGATCAAACGGTTATCCTTTCATGTGGAACACAATATTGTCATCAATTAAATGTTTTTCATGACAGCACCAATCCTGCGAATGGCATTGTTATCAGAAAAGCACTGGGCTCCATTAATGCGAAAATGTGGGGGGAATTAAATGTGCAATCCCACGATGAGAGGCTGAAAATACAGGTGTACTTAATAATGAATGGATTCAACAATTCAGCAGCTTGTTAGAGACACGAAAACTGATGCATGTGTTTGTGTCCAAAAACACATGCTGGCCTTCTCAGATGACTGAATGCCATCCAATACTTCACTTTTCTGTGACACACACTTATTCTCACTTGCGCTGGACTGCCCGGGGAGCCGGTACTCTGAAACATAAAGATCTACAATCATCTTGGAAGTATGAAAAAATATGAAAAAAAGAATACAATATACAAGCTATATTTTTTACAATCCAAGTATGTTTTCCATTGTTATTACTAATTTACAGGCTGAATGAAACACACAAAAGGCAACCATGAAAACATGTAAAAAAATTAAACAAAAGAACTCACACATTGATTGTCCTTATCTTTGTTGGCCTGCAGAAGTTGAAAGAAAGACTTGATGATGTAATAGCCTCAGAATAAATAGAGCGGTGTGAAGACATGAAAGAATTCCCCCAAAATAACGACACAAACACAAAATAAAAATATTATGCATAGCTGTAGGAATCATGGTGATGAAACTTTCACAGTAAAAATATGTCCAAACGAATATGTTTATGTAAGACGCTTACTGATACTGACTGGTCTGTCTTTTTCCACTGCAACCAGGCCAAATTTCAATGTAAACTTAGAGAAATGTTAAGGACATGACAATGGTATGTTTACAGTTAGGTTAACAAAAAACACTCAAATGCACAAAACTTGGCATATAAGGAACATGGCACACTTTCACAAATCTTCACTACATGATTTTTCATAAGTTTTTAATAAATGTTGTAAAATAAAATTATCTTATCTGATACACTGTACATGTCTAGCTGTTTTCATCAGGTGGTAATTAATTAAATTTTATTTATATATTTATTTGAGTGTTGTTAACTCCAATACTCCAGTACTTTTCACATATATGATGGCAGTCAGAGTAAACCTTTGACACATTGATAACAAACATTGCCTGTCTAAGGCTGGTTTTGAATCAGAACCATGTGTACCCCCTGCAATTCTTTTAGCACCCAGGTTACAAAGTACTTCTTACATGTAATTCAAGGAGTCTTTAGTTGTCATATTTTGCAAACTCAAGACGAAAAGTGCACAATTCCATGGGCATTAACAAATGGTTTCAAGTTCAATGTGTAATGACGTAGAATATTTTTATGTAAATCTATATTTTATTCTCAGAGTAAATGTTTCAAGAGCACCATAATGTAGTACTTTGAAAAGTTATCGGTCAAAAGTCATACATATATACATGTATTCCCATGAATTTAAAAAATCTGCTTTATTTCACCCCTGAGGAGTTCTAGTATCCTTCATGATACAATCACTGCAATAAGCTGTGCGTTAATAAAGGATAAGATTATACTTACGCATCCTGTTTGTAGAGCCTGTGGTCATGACTGTGAAATCAAAAAAAAAATAATACTCTGAATGTAGGATCTGTATCGAGATAACCTTTTCAAACCTTCTTGCCGCCTTCGTATAAGTGAAATATTCTTGAGTAGGGCGTTAAACAATAAGCATTCATTCATTCAAACCTTCTTGCATATACTCATTAAATGTAGAGAACATAGTTGTGGCTCAAATTTTACCTCATGCACTGTACCTAGCACTGGGAAGCATTCAGATATTTATTTATGACTTCTGGGATGGAATAATGGCAAGAATTATCTACACCAGCATAACCAGTGCAATAATTATCTAAGCCTACCTAGAGAAATCATCTTTGGTCATGTTATACATGTGTAACTGTCATGAGTTTCAAGACAGTGATACATGCTGGCCTACATTTTGACATTACAGTGAGATGAGCATTGAGAAACTTTCATACACAGAGATTTTTGGTACAATTCAACAGCAACCTGCTTGTTGCATTCGTATCTACCGAACACATCATTAATGAACACCAACTACTCAACAAATCAGCCAATGAAGGTGTACAGAGAAATGTCCTTACACATCCTGGTCATCTTCACCTGGCTCCATCCTGCGGTAATATTTGGACAGACGAACAGCAACGATGACTGTCAAGACGAAAGAGAATAAGATCTCACCCAAGCAGAACCAAAAGGCATCCTGAAAACACAGAATATCAGGAGGTCAAAGATCATGCATAAATCAGCAATCTTATTTACAATGTTGAGCACAGTAATACAATTACTGAATGTGGCAAAATGGAACATCTTGAATTGTTGGCTGTAGACAGTTAATCTATGAGAGCCGGTTTCATCATCTGCAATTTCTGATAGTTGATTTATTATACTGAACGACACTTTAAGGCTGAAGATGTTACAGAGTGTTCATCACACCAGAAAAAATGCACATGTCCACCTGACTGAAGCAACCATGAGTGTAACAGAATACAATGGTAGGACAACTCAAGCCACAACCAAGAGTAGATGTGATGTAGCACAGAATTGGCTTGCTACATTGCATGTGTGTTTGGCTTGTTACACAGCTATGTGTTCCAAACAGCACATTTTATATGTATTTTTTCCCTTTTTCATTTACTTTTTTTTTAACTTAATAAGCTAACAAGTATTAAAGAGTCACGCTTGCTATCGGGATACAGTTGTCCACTGAGAGTTTTATAACTTGACTAAGAAATTAATACCATGCACTCTAATTAAAAAAACATATGTTGACCACAATCAGAATGGACCAAGTGAGAAAACAAAGCAGACAGGATCATGTTTGGTGAATGTGACCTCATTCAGACTCAGAATAAGATCACCAGAAATTCTGCACTTTGATCATTCACAGCTGATGACACTTCTTCAGTCCTTCCCCTCATTTTGAAGCTGGTACGTTTGTTGAATGAGAAACTGCACATTACGACATCTGACATGATTTTACGACAAGCATGGGTCTCCAACCATTATTTTTCCCCCCGAAATATGGTGAACTCACAAGGGGATTGATGATGAATTCACAGAGGGTCTTGCTGATAAGGGCATGGTACACATCCATCACAGGTTTACACCTCAGAACAAGTCTGGCCTGAAATAATTAACAATGTCATAGTATACATATACATCCTCAGGACTCAGTAAAAAAGCAACAAGTGTCTAGAGGACCCTGATCCCCTGTGAATGGAGCACAGTGAAAACAAAGCATGGCACTTGGTGTTGGGGTTCTTAGGGGGAAGGAACAGATGGTATAAATAATAGTGAGCTATAGTGTCACAGATGTAGATGTTGAACCTTTAAACGAATCGTCAAAAATCTAAACTGTCAGTTAAAACAAAACTGACTTAAGTACCATGCAAAGAGAGAAGTGTCTACTACAGAACTTGTGAATTTCAAAGAAAATGCAGGAGTGAAACAGACAAATGGACTAACTGGTAGATGGACACAATCCCAATTTCATTAAAATCAGATCATGAGGCTGCTACCGTACGCTATGATGATTTGACTCAATGCCAGTTCTAAATGTTTCTTGGGGTTTATTCAATTACCCAATCAGCTGGCTGTTTCTTGATTGAGGCAGAAACTCCCGACAAGGCCAACAATCCTTCTGAAAGATCACAAACTTCCGATCTGTGCGTAAACATTGCGGCAAGATCAGCTGGTGTTAATCTTGATAAACGCCAGCATGTATATGAGGTTACAAGGGCCCTTTTGCAGGGGTTTAGAGTTTAAAAGAACCACACAATTCACATACTGACCGAGCAGTTATAATACGAGCGCGCTGATTTGCTAAACATTACGTATTCTCAAAGGGCTCCCAGGATTCCTCAGAACATGACAAACAATGGCCTAGTATCAGATCCCAGTGGCATAGCACAGACAGAACTAAGGATCTAACTTTACTGAGACTGGACAGATTCCTTTCTTTTCCTGATCATCATTTCTTACCATTACCTGTTCAAGAATAACACTGATGAAAGTATCCAATCTAGCCAGGAGACCGTTCACTGCACTCATGGCTGCCTGTAACCATAACGATACGCACATGATATAATATAGGTATCGTGTTTTTCTCAAGAAGCCTAATCCTCAGGCATTACCTGCAAAAGGCAAGTTCATGTTACATCTAAAATTCCAAATAACTGATAAAATAAATCCTTCAACAAGCAAGGACAAGAAATCTTCAATTTTGAGTCAAAACTGAGGTCACTCCCCAATGCCCAACAACTCTGTGTGCATTAAGGATACTAGAGTCCTTAGTAAGCAAAATTTTACATTTTGCCTTCTGTAGTCCAAAATAGTGATCAAATATGGCCATATGTATATATATTCTGCACGGTCAATGACTACTGATCTCAAAAAGCTTTTAAAATTTATCTGATTTTAATATTAATGAAAACAAATGAAAACAATGAAAACTTTTTTTTGTCCACATGGATAATTCACAAATTAAACTAAAAAAATGCCCCACCGTTTTTTCAAACATTCATCTTAGATTGTTCCGAGTGATCATTTAAAGTTAAAACTTTGATGTTCTTTACTAATATCTTTAATATTAGAAAAAAAACACACCTGCCTTGGTTCACAACATGTTATACTTTTTGTCAAATTTATGGTATTTACAATTCAAATTTGGTTTTCATCTTTAACTGAGAGGAAAGACAAGACAATGGAGAATATGAACGTGAAATAAAATAATTTTGGCCAAATTTCACCACTGGGGGGTTCTAATATCCTTAAACACTGCATGTAAAATAAAACTTTGCAAACTTCAAAGTAAGTTTTCAATATATGACAATAGGTGCACTATTTTCGGGTGATGGTAAACATATAGGTCTATACTTTTATCTATTTTCAGCTTTACTGTTGCTATAGTTTCTGGTTATGTCACCTTCCAAACTGAAAAAAAAAATACACAAAATAAAAAGCAATATTTCAAGCTTTGATTGTCATTTTACAGGAAAACTATATGTTACAGAAAGAATTAGGTTATAAATAAGCAACGTAAACTGCCTCTACATACTTATCAATGTAAATTACAAAAATAGGTGGTTACATGATTCACAGTGAGCTTTTGCAGTTTACGTTGGATTTCAACAGTGTTTTCAAACAATGTTGCCTTGTAAAAAGCATATAATTTTCAGGACAATCCGATCAGTGGTTCTGGAAAACAAGAGCTGGTCCAAGTTTTGTGACTAATAATATGGCAGAAAAGATAGGCCATGACTGGATATTAATTCTTTATATTTTCCCTGTACTTTAATGAGCAACTACTCACCAGAAGTTTCGTTCAGTCTTGATGATCAGTTTTCTAGGAAATCAGGAATAGGGGTGAGAGCTATAATAATAATAATCCAGGCAAGGATAACAGGCCTCCAGCTTTCAGCTGGGAAGCCTAGCAATTTTTAACACATTTCTACAAACCCTTAATAAAACATCAGGTCCACTGGTTCCAATATACTGCTGCAGGCCTAACACTGCATCCTTTGTATCGTTAACCTGGATGAAGAATAAGAACATTTGATCATGGAAATATTTTAGAATCAGAATCTTTGGTAACACTTTAAAAGTCACAAAAGTATGTAGGCTATTTACATTTGCAATTATATGTGTAAATCTACATCACAGGTAACTCGGTCTACAATAGGTTCAAATAAGTTCTCCAAATCTTAAATTTTTAAAATGAGGTTGACAAAGATTTGCAAACCTAGATAAATGAATGGAAGAAAACTCAGACATACCTGAAAGAGGAGGTTCGATATTTGACCATGATAGTATAATTAAAGAAAATCCTGACTGAACTGTAGAATGCAACTTACCACGCCCGAGATGTTCACAACGTCCAACCCAACCAATGTCAGAGTGTCCATGACATCATTCTGAAAACAGGCATCATGAAAATGTTGAGTATTTTGGGTTTTATTTACCAACAGACAAGCAGTTTTCAAATCCTACAATGTATGTAAAGGAAGAAGGACAAGGAAGTTCAAGGAGGTCAAAGTTTCAGGAACTCAAAATGATTGGCTTGTAATTTTATACAAACCCCAATACTTCGTCCTTGCTTTTTAGTTCACTTCTGATGTAATGTGAAACTGACTGAGAGTTCTACAGTATGCATTTAGAGATTGATTTAACAGTGTTGACATTGTGAGGATTCACAAACTATTACATGTATTAGGGTAAGATTTAAGTCCGGTTTAACTTTCAATGCGCTTTTGAACAACTGACCCCATTACATTCAGACATTAATTACCATCACCTATTTCAACCCCATTAAGACGATACCCGTGCACATACATGACATAGAACTAAGTAAAATGCACCTTAGTGGTGTTAATGGCAAGCATGGCGCTATTAACAGGTCCTCTCAGATGATCTGCTGTATTGTTCAGCTTTCCTGCTGCCTGAAATACAAGAAACACAGGACACAGTTCAGCTGGTATCAGACAAGGCATACCAATGTGAATCTAAAGCAAGCAATGAACCATTTACACATGGATATTTTCACTTAATGAAATATATTAATTTTCTGATGGGAAGACTTTCATAATGAATTATATTCTTCTTGAACGACACCAATGCATTTTTTACTATAAACTACATGACTTTTCACCCATGACATTTGTCTGATTCTGAGTTTCCATGGTCTGAAAAAGTGTCCTGAACTTTGCTTAAGAGGTAGGATAATATAGCACTTGAGACAGGTAAGTTTGTGCACCAAAAATAACATATCATGGCATTAACTTGCCTCTAAATGTACACTTTTTCTGCGAAAATTTTACATCACTGGCTGTTTTGTTTTGAACTTCAGTATGAAACACAGAGATAAGCTATTAAAGTTCACTGCATGACACTGACCAGTGACTCTGAGTTTGGAAGCTGGAGGGAGACATTCAGTAACTGGTCTGCCATGGAGCTCACACTCTGGCCGGAACTGTTGAACAGGCTGTCTACAGCACTCAACTAAGAAACAAACAGACTCAAAGTTATTATACATTTAATAAACAAGAAAAAAAAATGGTTTACTTGACTGATTACTTTTTGTGAACAATTCCACAACTCCTACAATTTAACTGAGAAACTGTCACATAAAAATGTATGGAAAAGCATAAAGATTGGTGGTAGTGGGGGTGGAGGTGAGGGCAGGGGTTGGGGCAGGGTGGCGCTGGAGGGAATTGTGTGGTATGAAAATGATACCTGATCACCACCATGAAAGATACTTTTGACACAATGGAAGGGATGTAACTCTCAACACCCAGTGAAAACAATAGCTACTTGGAAGAGCTCCAACACACTTACAAAACACCATATGAATGGAAAATTATACATATTTTAGACAATCTACATATCAAATATGCAGCCTTTTTAATGATTACATCATAGTATATCCAAGACAGACAGATTTTGTGCTCCTTGAAGCATGAAGTACACTGCAACTTACCTGTGAGGAAATATTGCTGATGTCAAAGTTGTGTAGGGCAGAGACCACCCCAGCCATGCTGCTGTCCATGAGAGTGGAGAGTTGGTCAAAACTACTCAGGTTCACATTTTGGATGACCGAACTCAGCTGACCCTCTATATCAAATTGCTGAAATATAAATGTGTCAGAGCATCAATATACTTGTACATCTACCACTACCATGATAATGTAATCTATGACTATCATTTTCAACCGACTAGTTTTCAATCATCAGTTATCTCTGACCCCCTCCCTAAAAATAAAAACTTCAGAGCAAATGCACACTAAAAAAATGAAAAAAAACAAAAACAAAACAAAAACACTAATTTACACAATATCCTTGCTAACACACCAATATTAGTATGTCAGTAACTTTCTGAGAGACAGACAAAAAGTAAAAGATTACCACGTTAACAATGAATAACTAAATATCACAAACCTGGTATGTATAAAGAGAAAATGAGGAATCTGAGTGGTCAGTCGCTTTGCCTTTTACATCTTAACATGCAAACTTTCCCATGAACTGATTTGCAGATTTATAGTTTGCACAGCATGTCTATTTTTTATACCCCAATGAAGTTAGTCTTTTCTTACATACTGATACTTGTACCTTTTATATTTTCTCACAGGAGTGAAAATTCACACTCGACCATGAAATGAAAATAAATATAAACTGTACCGATTTGTAGTAGCTGACATAGAAAGACACCAGCTCTCTTAAACCAAAGGCACCAAGTAGGGAATAATCAGCCTCACATCTCCTTTAAAAAAAAGGCCAAAAACATAATTTACAGTAGACTACTGCAGCAAAAAACCATGGAAGGCATTAGAGGAAATATGTGATACCACACATCATCTTTCTTGAAAAGGATATTTTTTCCAATTTTAACAAAATTATTTCTCCGTGAAAAGGATTAACTAAACCATTTCGATGAACAATCTGTTGTTTTACTCTTTCACATAAGAAAGTGAGTGGTTTTTCTAACAGGACAATTCAACTTACGTCAAATCAAAGACAGCCAAATATGTGCTAACAAACATGCTTTATTTGTGATACTTACTGCATTACACTTGTGACAGTCAGATTCAGTTGTAGGTTACTGGGTAGCATGGAGTCTACAGAAAACCAACCTTCATCAGCCAACACTTTTTCAAACTGAAAATACAAACAGAAATTTCACAGTGCTTACAGGCTACAATATGAATTCGTACAACAGTTAAGATAATGATGATGTGACATGTTATAACTATTACACATATGGGACCAATTCCACACAGTATTTCTATTTACGTAAAACATTTAAAATTTAACCAAAATGAAATATTGTTGAAATATAATATGAAGGCATGCCTATTACATGATACAAATTTCAAAACTACTATGAAATAACCTATCAAACTAAGTTTAAAGGCTTTGACTTAAGTCAAAAATTGCTCTGTGGAATGGGCATACGTAGAGCTCTTAAGCAGAAAACTTAAAACAAAAACAAACAAACTTTTATATGTACGCAAGAATAATATTATAATGTAAACATGCATCTGTAGCAAGTTTATATGCTGGAAATGTTCACTTAAGTTAAAGTTTTCAGTCTTGAATCAGATATATAGCCATTAAGACAGACTTTCTCTCTGATGTGTAAGGCAACTGAAGAAAAGATCAATACAACAATATTCAGCAACGATTCAGGTATGAATCACTATGATTTCTGGTCCCAAGTATTACCATTACAAAGAAATAAGTCACCAATGTTTCTGATTTCACACTTAAAGAAATAAAGCAGATAATAACCTGCTTAGAACATTACCAGACTTTTGATTATACATCAAAGCCATACAACTTCACTACCTGCACACTGTCCAAATAAAATAAACTGATATCTTCATTATTAATTAAACAAAAACACACACATCTCTCCCTTTCAAAAGCATGTATTGCTCCAATTACTGATGAGCACACGAATGAACAGACCTACATTAAAAGTTGATCAACTCATGTGTTGCAAGGATTCAAGACAAAATTGGTAAAAAACTGACCCATTACATTGGACAAGGTTCTGGGGGAAGATGGACAACAGACAGCACAAGCACAATACACATTTCCCCCAATCAATTCAGGGAGAGGGGGTAAAAGTAGCAAAAATAAATGCTGAAATTTTTTCACTGTCACTCTACCATGATGATCGTCTCAAATTCATCTGCACAAAGAACTCTGGCCACAGGAGCAGAAATTGTGAACAGTAAGGTGGTCAGCAGCATCATCATCCAGCTTAGCAGGAAGATCAGAGACACCGTACTGGGTGCACATGTCAGGGGGCAAACAAATGAGCAAATTCAATCAAAACTCTCAAGTATTTATCATTCAGAAACATTCATTTTAACTAATTTTCACTCTTTCATTCATATTACATATTATTTCAATGACTTTTACATCTTTTAATACTTCTTGAATTGAAATAACTAAGTACACGTGGAATATACAGATCAGTTAATAAATCTCTCTATTTAACAATTCACAACTGTTCTAGACCTGTTATTTTTTTTCATATAGCAAGACAGCACAGCTTACAAGCTTTCTAGTTTTTGCAGCAAGTAGCTGCACATCATCTCCACTGATTCTTGTTTGTTCACACTACAAAGTCGGTAAATCTGACAATTCCTTGTCAAATTAATCCACAAACAATAATATTTTTATTAACCAATAAATCCAAAATGGGATCACATATTAGACAAATGTTCATCCTATGCTTTGGTTTGACTAAGATACCATAAACTGACAATAAATGACAAGCGTTCTGAGATAACCATCAAGCTAATCTTTCCATGCATCCAATGTTACAGTTACTGGCACTTTCTAGTTCATTTTCACACGGGTAAACTAAAGACCATACAACAGTCATAGCAGAATACCCACACCATAAGACAGCGTGCCCCAGTGACTGAGCCACCTCCCCGTTCTGTGGGGTGGGTTTCCTGACTCCCACAGCATATCCCCATCCACAAGCCAGAACACTGAGCTAACAAGATCATGATAGGGGCACACAGGAAACTCAATGTTCCCATCAAGCTGAAACATGCAACACATGAAGTAGGTGTAAAGGGAAGTAACCATTCAATTAGCTTAAGAAATTATAAGCCACAATCCATATTTAAAGGATTCAAAAAATGCAACTGTTAAATGGTGATAGTAAATTTTCAACTTTCCATTGAGTCTTCAAACCTGGTGGTAGAAGTAGCTTTAAAGGGTTCTTGAAACATGTTCGGTGTTTATGCTTATAACAGAGAAAGGTAAAAAGTGCATAACACAGTTAAATTTCTCTTTTTTTTTTAGGCCTACTTGGAGTCTTGTAGTTACGATACCAGATTCTGCACGTTTTCTGCCAGCACTGAATATTTTCCAAAAGTGACTTGCAGGGCCTATACATAGCTGCACAGGCTTTAATAGCTGTCCACAGCCCCACCCCCACCCTCCCCAAAAAGCAGAAATAATTGCTTTGTATGAATGCATGTATATACAACACTTTGTCATCACTACTATACCCCTTACAGGAAATATGACTTTTTTGTATGAGAGCATCCTGAAACATGTCTTAATTACATTTCATAAACCCTCTAATCCACTCCACAAGAGTTGCCAGTGATAGCGTCACTTCATGAGCACTTCTCAACAAGTCAATACGTATGCACACATAAACAAAATCTAAACATATAAATAACGTTAAAAACTAGCAACCTAAACTTTTGGCTTTCATTTTTTTTTACATTTAATTACAGAATAACTCCCAGAAATTGAATTCTATATATGTATATATGTAAGTGGATAAACTAAAGTTATGCACTATGATTACAGGTTTGAAGCCCGTTTTGGGCATTTTTTTGCATTAAAAGAACTCAGTTTGTCTACACTGGGTCAATATCACACACCATGATAAATCCAAACAAATAACTCACATAATGTTAGCATAATCTTGCTCAGATCGAATGAGAATGCCAATGTAATTGTCCACTTCAGACAATTCCCCTATCTACAATGCCAATAATTTTTACAAAAAAATACATCAGAAGTTTGTCAACACACCATATACTCTATTCAAGATACATTAAACACTAAAGAAGGCAGAATATTTGAATAGATCAGACAGCAAAACATTAAAATAAAGAAGATACAGAAGATTTTTCCTTCACAAAATTAATTCGTTTACTTGGTCATACATGTACCTGGTACATACCTCCAACAATTTCAAACAATAAAATTAAAATGGAGTAATCAAAATACTCCCATGGTACATGTATATGACTTCTATAAATGCAACCATTACAGTTTTTTGTCTTGGACAGAGTTATTCACAATGTCCTTACTTTGACTGATGACGTATGATGCAAGCAATGCAACATTTCAAACTATTATCAAAACCCATCAAAGTTGAATCTTTAAATCAAACACTTACCGAATAAACCATCTGCATACTGTCCCTAAGCTGTGTCATCACTGGTTCTATTTCGCCAGACAGGTTTACATCTCTGACAGCATCTATTATGGCTACAAACATCACCAAATATTTGTAGGGAAAAATTCTCATTTTTACCAGCTGAAGCAATGTGGATAAATAACAGTGCCATAATCTATGTAAATGGCTCACTCAAGCATAAACCACATCCCATAGGGCACCCAAGTCAAAACAAGTTCACTATTCGATTAAATACAGGCTGCTGATTTTGTTACGCTTTTTCATTAATTTGTATACATGCAATTTGTAGTTTATGTTTAGCCAGAAACATGATGCACCAATCTAAACAGTCTATAATTTGCTCAAAATACCATGGTTCATTCCCCTTGGATTTTAGAATTCTGTGGTGTCAAAATGGCGTCAGTCAATTCACAAGACATTTCCATTTTTGTTTTCTTAAACATGAATGACAGCCATCAACAAGCTTTGCATTTCACCTTCAGCAAGTTTTAATCAAATGCATGCTTGTGTAAAGTAAAACTACTCTGTATTACATTTATAAATATGATAAACAAAACACAAAATAAAATATTTCACTGCCTTTGCACCTTAAAGCAATTACTTAATCTTACGTCCAATGGCTCCTGCGCTGACATTATTCACCATTTCTGGAATTACATCAAATTGCTAGAGAGAGAACAAAAAAAAAAAAAAAATAAGATAGATAAAAATCTTTCACTGCACGTTATTTCATGTGAGGGTATATACATGTATAGAAAAGTATGGTAAATGACATTTACTGCTGCAGGCTTCCTGGGATCTAAATCCTATGATTCACTGTATCTGATTCTGGTTTTTAATCCTAGAACACAGCAGGAAAGCAGGTTATGTAGATAGTGAAGAAAGCTTAAAATAGTTATGTCCTACATAGTTACCAGATGAGAAAGCACAACATTTGCTTTTACTTATGTTGATACTATCCATAAAGAGAATGGAACACTTCTTGAAGAGCTAGAAAATCATGTTTAAACATCTTAAAAAACACTTATTACAAATCCTTGTAATCAGTATTAAATGACTTGTGAGATTTGAATGTGAATCAAACAAAAAGAGCAGTTGTTGAGTGAATGTGAAAGATTTACCCTTGGTGTCACACCATGGCACATGTTTCTCATGTAATGAGAGTAGCCTTCCTGTATTTATACTAGCATTAGCTACTGAAAATATCACTTCAGTTCAGCTCCTAGAGCACTGGAAAACTGAGTTCAAATCCTGGTGTGGCCCACACAGAAAATTCCTCAACCAATGATTCGTGTCAGGGTGAATGATTATCTCCATGCCTGGCTGAATGCAATTCATGGTTTAACAAATAGGAAACTGAATTATCATTGTGTTGTATCAGCACTCCTCTCTGCAGATGCGTGACCTTGCCTTATGTGGTGTGAGCCGCAGGGCAGATATAAGTCAAGCAGTGGATGGGGGCTGATCACTCGCTCATTGTCCTAAGTAATGCTGCCAACTCTGACCAGTTGAAACTTTCCTACCAGGCCAAAAGGGCCACTACTTTTGTCATTTTGGGTAGGAATACAAAGTGTTATGATACAGTTTAATGTTTATACAATCAACTCCTGGAAACTTTTACTGGATACCTGAGAAAGATGTTTAAAAGTTTACCTGCAGAATCACTGCTGAGAAGTTTGTCTGCTGCACTTGGTCTATCTCCTGTATAGTGGTGCTCAGTATGGCTGGCTGTTGTTAAGTAAAAGGGAACAAAAATCTTTTGTTTATACAAAAGGTGATAATGTGTTTACCTAAACTAAACCTATATGGTTTAATGAACACACCAAGGAACCATCCAAAATCTCTCTCTTAAAAGTTACACACATAAGGGTGCTATCATATAATCAGATATGTGCCAACTCAATTATTATAAATTTAAGCTGCATGATCTGGTTACAAGAGAATACTACTTCTTGGATTGACAATACAACTGTTTTTGATCATACATATTTAGAGAGAGAGAGAGAGAAATAAACATATAAAACATGCCTCCAAATCATCATGAATCAGCACAAATGCTGCCAAATCAGTATTTGCCTCAGACTCCAATTATTTGAAGATAGGAAGGTTCCACATTGGGTAGAACACTGCAAAACAGTGAAACCCACAACAATAATGTCAGTGTTAAGGCTTACCCTGAACTGTGAAGAGTCAATACTGCTAATGCTGTTGACAAATGCATCTATTGCTGGCTTAATGGCATTAAGAGCATCTGTACATTGTGTGGACCAACAGGCATCAATGGCCTCTTGAAACAAAGTCTGCGTAACAGCCACCTCAGTTTTCAACACTTCTGTGAAGTTGATCATGTTCTCCAGGGTACCATTTATTAGTAGAAGCTTGGTTTTCACATCACCTACACCTAGAGAGAAAAAACATTTCAAGGTTATATAATCACTACTTAACATGAGATTTAAAAGTACAGACCACACTTTCTGAAAGGCAATATCATGCTGATTCCAAATATGGTCTTCATTATTTTTTAGTATTTACAGTGATTAAAACCGAAATAAAGACCGAGGTCCTACGGTGGATTTTTTTAACCATATTGAAGCACAATGATATTAGCCTGCAGCCTCATTCTGCATAGTCAGGAGCCAATCAGCTTCTCGGGTACAATATTTTGACTGAATGAGCTTGACAGTGTCCAACTGACAAAAAGTGTCATTTAACCATCCATCAGAAAATGAAAAATATATATCATCTTACTCTTTGAAAAGAGTTAGGATTTACAGTCAGGATAAGTACTAAATTAAAACACCATCACTCACAAATGATGAGGTGTTTCAGTTCCATATATTATTATTTATTTATTTATTTATTTGATTGGTGTTTACGCCGTACTCAAGAATATTTCACTTATGCAACGGAGGCCAGCATTTGGTGGGAGGAAACCAGGCACAGCTCGGGGAAACCCATGACCATCTGATGGCAGAGCTGACAGAGCTTCCTACATACAGCCGGAGAAAGCCAGCATGAGCATGGACTTGAACTAACAGCAACCACATTGGTGGGGTCTTTGCACTGCACTAGCGCGCTAACCAACCGAGCCACGGAGACCCCTTCATATATTGTGTGTGACTGAATTACATGTTCTCTAATTCTTCTAATTTTTGGAGCAATTGTCTGTCCTAGTTCACCAAAGTACATGGAATTGCGACAGGAATGCATAGTTTCTTTTTTCTCAAATTATCATCCTATATAATTAATTAAGAATACACAATGTCCTCATACATCTATCTTTACTTCTCTCCCCACAATGGCAGAGAACTGTAATTTTAAGCATCCAACACTACTAATAATTATCCCCAAAATTTTAAGAATTAAGATACAAACAGTCATGCCACAAAGCTAAAGGGTTTAATAGTGTTTCTATTATGCTTAAAACATAAACATCCCATCAATGTCTTCTTAATACAACCAGAGTGCACCCTTAAACATCAAACATTCTTTTGTATATGAGTACACGTAAATTTCCTAGAATACCAAGACATGTAGTAACATTTATTGCAATTGTACAGCAAACCAAAGTGTACACCTACCATTTTCCAAGGCTGTCACTGCAGTGAAGATGTCATTTAGCCCTCCTTCCTCTCTTAGCATCGTCATCAGAGGAATGGATACCTTGGTACCTATATCTGGGTGACAAGTACATTTCAACACTTAGAATACCAATTAACATCATACTTGAAAGTTTGGTCTATAAAAAGCAAACCATAAGTTTTAGAATAAAAACCCAAGATGAACCCTGTCAATCTGAGAAAGCCTTAGGATATATCAGAAAATTTTGAAAAACTTTCAGAGAATCCGATTAGTACATCTAAGTTCGTCAACAGTCCATATCATTATTTTGTGACACTTTTGTTGTTAATATCCCTGTCACTACTGTCATGATTGTAGGTGTTGAATTTTAATCACAACATGCCATATGTTCATTTACTGGCTAAACACTTATGCACACACTATTTCCTTGAGGTTTTTCTTTATAGCTCTGACTTAAGGCTTTAACTAACTGCCAGACCTAGGCTAAGTATGGCAGCGTACACATGTTTGTACCCAATTGCTGTGGGCACACAGCTTTCCTCATTCCCAGCGCAGAATAATGCATAGTACTAGTCTTACATCCCTGCAATAAACAGCCTGAACACCAAGAATAATGATCATTCCACAGTTTCGCAATTACCTTCATTACCTTCCAATGTGTCATGACAGCAAGCCAAAAATACATAATTTACCTCCCATGCATAAAAGTTTTCTTTACTTATGAAAAGCTCAAAACATAAACACTTAAAGAAAATGGGTTTCATGAAACAAGAAATATGGTTAAAGTAAATGTAATATAACACTAAACATAAAAAGAAACCAAAAAAAAGTAAAAAAAATTAATAAAAATAATGAAAGAGACAATTCAATCAGTACACAGGGAAAATGTATGTGACTTCGGAAAGAGCCAACAAAAATTTGTCTGTCAAATTATACAAACCCTGCAAATCACTGATCACAATGTTCCTGGTAGAGTTAAACTCTGTTAGTATTACTTCAGTGATGTTCAAAACACCCTGCAGGAAGTAGCATACATCAGCAATGATCTAACTGCTTCATGGACAGGCTAATATGTCAGCCTCAAAACTGCACGCAGCCATGCATACAAGTGAAAAAGTGATTTGAGGGGACACGTCAGGTTGTACATTATTTTTTTCTTGGGTGTTTAACACTTACATTACAGCCTGACATTACAGCCTTTGGCAAGTATAAAAAACAAACTTTCCCACATGTGATGCACAGGTCTAAAGTCATATTTGTGTAAAGCATGTGACAACCTCCATCAATCCTCATGAGGGATCACTTCTAAAATTCTACAAGCTCTGTTGATCACGTATTGTTATCCAGCCTCTGGAACCACTTCAATTTGCAAACTAATACATGATACATGTAAAAAAAAATGCACTAAATGCTCAATTTTTACAACCTAGCTATCAACCTGGACAAAAAACTCCATAAATATTGATAAATAAATACATGTGCCTAAGCAGATAGACATACCGTTTTTGGAAGCTTGATTCTAACTTTTCAGACATATTTTGATTTAACTTCAGAAGCATGTCTATATGGAATTAAATGAATTTTAGTGAAGGTGATGTATTGCCAGTCTGCTTATGTTGACTCAGGACACCACAGTCAAATGAGTGAGTCAAATTTAGGCTACACTAGTAGTTCTTGTTGATTCAAACAACAGACAGGCCCTTCTTAAAACTACACGTCCATGAATTCTAACAATTGCAATTTTGTGGATAAGTTAATGTAAACAGTACCACGTTTCTTTAGACGTTCCATGTCACTTTTCGAGTTACGGGCAAAGTTACTTTCAGGATACTGAAATGGAACCACTGCACCCCAGCCTTTACCTGACGAACCTTGATCCATTTATAAAAAGGTAGAGCACAATAAGCAGGTAGCTGGATTTGAACGCTCCACCTCATGGGTTAGTTGTCTTGCTGCAGAATCCATTCAGAAGCATCTTTAGTATACTCACCTCAACAGTATTATTTATGAACAGAAAGACATCATCAACAGCATCTCGCAGAGTGGAGCTTGTATTTAATAATCCACTTCTTGCATGACCAGCTGATAACATAATACAGACTAATCCACATCTACAACGAAAATGTATAAAACTTATCACAATCAGATGAAAATACATGCACAAACATATAATTTTGAGTTTTGCATCAAACAGTCAAACTCAGGGATTTTTCTAGTTGTGGTTACCACAAGGAGAAATACCAGACAATTGAGTTTTAGACAAATTTTGTACTGAGATTTCATGAAATAAATTGAGTTTTGGATATATTAGTGTCCAAGAAATATTGAGTTCTCTGATTTGTTAAAACTGAGTTATCAAATCGAAATTGGCTAGAAAAACCCTTGAAACTGTACATGCAAAATAAACACTAGTAAGTAAAAGAAATCATACAAAACATAAGTAATACATCCACTCTTATAACTTTTTCTGGAGTCTTTTTCATTTTTTATAATCATGACTTAACAATGAATTCAAATGTAACAAGAACAGCTTCATGTATAACAAATCAATGACATGGTGCAGAAACTTTATGTGGAAAACATTAATGTTACAAAGCACAAATAAAAACTGAAATACCTACTGCTCCATCCTACCTGTGTTTGAGAATAATATTCAGGAGGCATGCTTAATTTTGATGACATATCAACATGAAACATATATAATACAAGGACTTACGCTGAGAAAACAGTCAAGATAAAGAGGACAAGTTCCAACAACTTTTGATGCAAGTGACTGTCTCTGTCAAATCTATGCTTGCTGTGCCCGCCACACTTCCCACATAATCGGCAGCAGCAGAATATCAATCCAGTCAGAGAAAAACAGACAACGAATAAAAGTCCCACAACAACACAAGCTGTTATGCCTCCTATATGCGTCATGACCTGCAGAGAAACATGTGGGGGGCAAATTCACCTTGGAGTTCCAAAGGTATAACTGAATAGTACAGTATTAAAAGTGATAAAAAAAACTGAGTTGAGTGACTGAACTCCATGAAAAGGAATCCATAGAAAAGATAACATTTACACCATTTCCAGCAACTTCTTTGGTAGCATAGTACAATTTCCAGGCCTTAATTCAAAGGGGTTATGTTCATAATTTTCCTAGCCATGCCACAAACCTCCACACATGCCAACTTAATAAATTTGCTGAAAAGTATAAGTTTTTACTTTAAGAGTACAAGGTCCTCTCCATCTCAGAACAACAATTCATTCTCTTTTTAATGCCTGAAATTTAATATTCAATAATAATAACATCACATTTCGATTTTCATTCCACTTAACAGGAAGTCCTAAAATTTCATTGATTTACATGTGTAATATATTCAAAGTTGGTGATTCTATGTAAATGCACTTTGCGGTTCTTTTTGAAAAGTATAAACTAAGCAGGATTAAAAAATAAGCTAAGCCCTTTGACCTCGCAAAGTAAAAAAGAAGACATAACATTTACTTTACTTTCCACAATTTCCTAGATGGTATAATAGATCCTATGAACATTTTAAAGGAATGGATTCAGTTGGTATTCTGCAAATAGCTGTGTCATAGATAGTACAGAGATATGAAAGGACAAAAATGCCAACATACAACATAGACATGATAGAGTCATAAATGTCATACACCTATACTGATATCTTCACTCCACAAGTTATAATTATCTTATTAGCCTCATGCTCAGAGGGCTTATCTCTTGCCAAAACACGTCTTCACATGTAAGCTTGGTAAAACATGAAACCTGCAGCTTGAACTTTACCTCTCACTTACCTCCTTGATATTAGGATAACTAAAGACAAACTGCCCAAAAGTCAGTTTAGACACCTCTCTGGCCACAAATTCTGTAATCAAATGTACCAGACACCTAATATGTATCTCAATTCTGCACAGCAGTAAAAAAAAAATAATATTTTTTTCAAGGTTTTGAAAACTTCAAAAGTCTAAAAGATTTTGACTACAAACCTTTCTTGATTAATGATTAATCTTTTCTCCTGTTTCATGCTCTTATTTACTATTTACAAGTATATATAGATGGAAAAAACTGGCCCGTGAGAAAATATGATATACATAATCAGAGATTTGGAAACTTCTTAACATACCTCATTTGCAAATTGCTAGGTATGTGGTTCACTGTATGGTATACCATTTTAGTTTGTGGAGGTTCGCCAATACTTAATGTAATTTGGCATTTAAAGAGACACAACAGTGTAAGCTACAGTGTTAGTTTTATTCTTCAGTATTTCTTTCGCACCAGTTTAATATTTCTACCCAGTTTCTGCAGCTAGGGTAGAGTAGAGTAGCACATTAAAGTACAAAGACAATGAACCCAATCAAAAGTTTTACATGTAAATCAGAAAAGAGACAAAGCCCTACATGTAGTTCTTCTGACAAACTTAGTACAAAATCTAATAGCTGACTGTGAGAAAAAGCTACCCACCAATTGTAGATATTGGGAGAACCAGTTCAAGGAAGCCAAGAGCCATGTCAAACAGCGGGGACAAGGCGCTGGGTGTAACTGTCCCATCTGACTTGTAATCACTTACTGTAGCCTGAGGTAAGATAAATTAAACATAAGAACAGCTTTAAAAAGTTACTATTTTAAATTATCACTCTTGAAAGCCAAGTCTCCATGAATGAAGAAATAGGCTGGGCCTCTAATATAGCTTTTTCTTTGAACGAATTCTTTAAATATTTTTGTCAAATTGAATACAATCTGTTATCAGTAATATTAAATCTAACCATTATAATCACAACTGTACATATCGAAACAAGACATAGTTACTATTGTCAGTGTTACAAATGTAACTTATTAGGCAAACATGAACAACATTTCAAAACTTCACGCACATGTTAACAGCTAACAAATCCAAGCAGGTGTTCTTACACTTTAACTGGCACCCTTTGTGCGGAAAAAGTCAGTCTCAGGGCAGTTGAACATTTATGGCTTGAATTTATCAACTATAATACATGGTCTAGAATCAAATTATATTATGAGAATTTGTTATACCAAGGCTCCCAACTACAAATCAAGGAAGAATTCATCATCAGTGTCATTCTGACCCCCTATGAACATTTGGCTGGCATGTAAAATGTTCTTGCTGCCATTCTTTGATCAGGAACATACCATTTTCCTTTGATATTTCCGATCTTCTGCTACTTGAAATGACTATGTACTCAGCTGATCTCTTTGCAACCCATGTTTGTTGAAATTAACTGAGTAAAAAATAGAAATAAAATTTAGGCTCATATATAATGAAGTTCAACCAGTTAATAATAGCAATCTAAGTAGCACAAATTAAGAGTATTTATATGTATTTATTCGACTCATGTTTTATGCCATACCAAGCCTGCAAATATTTATTTATTTATTTCATTGGTGTTTTATGCCGTACTCAAGAATATTTCACTTATGCAACGGGGGCCAGTATTATGGCGGGAGGAGACCATGCAGAGCCAGATGGAAACCCATGACCATCCTGCAAACAAGCAGCCTTACAAGGACACTGTCAGGCATCAAATTCCCTCTTCACTTGTAAATAACATAGGGAATATTCAAAATGCTACTTTCAAAAATTTCTCAGCCATGCCTTAAAAAGTTATTCACAGGACTGCAAACTTAAGAATATTTCACTTATATCAGTTGCCAGAATTACGTCGAGAGGAAACCCTGCAGAGTTCACAGGAAACACACAAGCATCTGCAGACTACTGGCTGATATTCCCACTTGCAACCAGAAAGCAAGCCAGCATGAGCTGGACTTGAACTCACAGAGACCACATTGGTGAGAGGGGTCTGGATCATTGCACTGTCCTAGCATGTTACCCCCTTGGCCACTGAGCTCACACAGTTTAAGAGAAGATATTTTGTCAAACCTTGCACTTTCATGCATGCTTTGTAGCTAATTTGCCTCAGTTTAACCATGAAGTAAATGTATATGCATACAAAACAATGAAGAAACGTTAATGTGACAATGACTCACTGATCTGCCTCATGTAATTTAAAACCCATCCAAGATCTATGCTGGAAATACCTATGATGCAGGGTTAATTACTGTCCCAGCTGTCACCTTAATTATACAACAATAAAAGACAATATTTTACTTCAGCCCTGTGGACCGCCACTTTGCCATGATGACGACTTTTGGATCAGTTACTCTTAGGAAACTAAAAAACAATGTTTTCAGATTATAACAATCATAACATTAATTATAACAATTACAATCTAGGATTGGTATGTTAATAATTTCCTCAAGGCGCTGCCATCAGCTTGACTGTTCAGTTGTCTTGAAATCTCCGATTTGCTTTAAACTAAAGCCTATGATGGTCGCTGAGGTAGTCAAGGTAGTAAAGAATAGGGCAACAATACAACTATGAAGTCTAAAGATTTTTCAGGACAAGTCATCAGTGAAATAGATTTTACGTGTTAGATCATTAAAGGGAGAAAAAAAATTGCAATTGCATCCGTTTGAAACACAATCAAATCAACTGTCACAATGTGTGCGGTAAAGTCTGGTCAGAAAATTCGGACTACTAGGAATCGAGCTACAGATGCACTTGCAGTGCATTTAACTGTCAGGCGGGTATTCACAATTTTGGACGTATTTGAGTCAAACTCTGCCGTACTTCAACATAAGAACTCTAACTTTAACGATGTACAACGGTTAATTCAGTTGTATTCTTTCCAAACATATCTAGGTCAAAAAGGGCCCGCTCTCAGGCCTAACGTTACTGTTCTTTTAAGGATGGCAGTTCTAATTTTCTTAGCGGGTTTTTCAAAGATGGTAACTTACCAGCATTTTCTGTCTCGCGTGAGATTCTTGATTATGACTGGTTTTCTTTCAAATTTTCTCTTCCAAACTTTTTAAAGTTCATGCAAGCAACACACTACATTTACCAAGACAGTGGTGTGTCGCACTCTCCCGGCTGGCAAAATTTTGATATTTCCAAAGGCGTCTGCTGCAAAGTTGATAGAAGAACTCCAATCATTAAGGGGAGATAATGCAGTTCGATCTCAAAAGTTGTACTGTTACTGGTAGTTCAAAAGTGGATAAACTTCTTTAACAGGTTGATGTTAAATTCAGACTAAAGGCCCATTTGATTGTTCTGTAATTGGACAAGACTGATATTAAAAGTTTATTTATTTATTTATTTGATTATTGTTTCGGGTGATTCTTAAAATTTTTTCATTTTATTGTACAAAAGGGTGGTCAGTTAAATTATGAATGATAAGTTACCAAGGAGAATTCCCTCATTTAATGACCAGACCTGACCTACTGGTCAAAGACATATTGTTCAACAATATTTTGCCCAAAGAGTAGATCATCTGCTCCCCACAAAGAAAAGAAGAGAGAGGGGGGAATCCAGGAATTCACACTCCAAGACATGGATAGAATCTGGGATCAATTTCATAAAACGTCATGCAGATTTTTTTCTACACTATACACATATATTTTTCTATAAATATACACTATCAGTGTTGTAGCTCCATAAGGTAGCACCATATATGGAGGAAAATATCCGTATCAAGTTTTACGAAATTGGCCTCTGCACCCCTCGTACCTCGTGGTTGAGGTCGCACACCTTACCACACCTAAACCACGCATGCCTCACTATGAAGATTTGGGCCTGCCTTTTCTACAATTTGGAGTTATCTGTCTCAGTCTGATGTCTTTTCATATCAGTACAGGATTTTTAGACCAAATCTGTATCTAATTTAATGTACGGTTTCCAGTACTATACAGCATTTTTTACTTTGGAATTATGAAACATTACTGTCCACATTACATACAGGAGACCCGACCTGTGATTTACATGAACCTGCTATTGATCATTAGTTATATTTTCTATTTTCCGATATGCTTAGCCGGTAATATCCATGCCGTCTGCTTGCAGTGACAAGGGTGAGCTATGTTTCCCACAACACAGGGTCTCTCTTATCTGATGGGCCTGAGCAGAAGCCTAACTGTATACTGCAATTTCTTTCTCACTGAAACCAGGGGATACATTGATAGGGGATATACAACAGTATAATGAAGAGAACAGATTACTGATCTATACAACAATGGCACTGTTTTTTCTGCGAAGTACACACATTTCTCAATACAAATGTGCAACCCAATTCAAAGTCCAAGGTCGCATTGAAAACCATCATAATAAAAGACACCCCAAGAAAACAACATAATACACTTATTCAATTTATTTCGGTCAAATGCACTTTGCAGGCACAACACACAAATTTCTACATAATTTATTTTCTACATTAACATAAATGTATTTTCATCTAAAAGTGGAAAAAAAAATCCATGTTTTTCTGATTATTTGCTTGAAAACAAAAGCATAAAACCCTGTCAGTGAACACTGTACAGTTTTGCACCTTACTTAAGGGACAACACAGAATAAAAGTATGATTCCATATGTTTTTCCAACTATAAATGACTACAATTTTAAACGACAACCAAACATGCAAATAAGAATTTTGTCAATCTGTTTGAAAAATTTTCGATACAATGCTACATGTATAAATTACCTCACCCTCAATTCACTTTAGGCCTTGTATGGTGACCATAAGTGGTGCTCAGAGGTCATTTATGTTTAATCAGGCAATTTGTGCAGCCTTAGGTTGGATGAAAGTTTGCCAGAGCGCTTTGGTGTCTTCCATCCATAAGAATTACTTCCATTGTTTGAGTGAAAAACTCACATGGACGGTGTTACACAAATCACTGAATGCTGCACTTCCATATAATATGTTAAGGAATGGAACTTTACATTTCTGTTACATCACTGCCATTACAGGATGTTAACAAACTATAGTTTTTAAATATAGAATGTATATACAGGTTATGTTTGTGTGAACATGATGGGTAAAATTGCTGAACATTTTGGCACAAAGGAATAATACTCAACCAACTCAACTCACAGGTATACAGATACTGAACTAACTGAATAAGTGAGTACATGAAAAAACATCTGCTTTCAAGTTCAGTTGCATGAGGAAGAAGTCACTGAAAAAAGTTGCATAATACTTAAACAGGTTCTGGGTGATGATCACATATTGTTAACTCTAATAGAATAACATTATTTTCTTTCTCAAAAATATTAAATATATATATATATATTTCCAGCGGGCATATCAGTTTTGTAGCAGTGTCACTTATTTTAAATTTCTTTACACATGATTGGACATTAAGCAACAAGTTTTTAACATACCTGTATTTGCTACCAAAGTATTTTACAACCAGTTTTCAATTATTACATTAAATAAGCCATACACAACTTTTAATAAATATTATTGTTAAACTGTCTTGTAATTACAAATATATGGGAAAAAAAATAGTTGCTTCATCAGTTTTGGACAGGTTTGAATTCCATCCTCCTGTTTTCTTTAAACTTAATCCAGAGATGTGTGCCACCCTGTTGCTGGAAAAGAGAAAATAGTAGAATACTGATATTGATATACACGTACCACGGTAATGACACACAAACTTGCAGCTGTAGAGTAGAAAAACACATGCTTTATGAGTAATAGGAGCACAGAGATATACAAATGCACTAGTACAGTATGCATGGGAAGGTCCGTCAGCAACCTGCAGATGGGTTTCCCACTGGGCTCTGCCATAATGTTAGACACATTTATATATGTGAAATATTCTTGAGTACGGCATAAAACACCAATCAAGTAAATAATTAAATAAATAGTACACTATGCACGTTCACTTTAAAAATCTTCATCCCAAAATTGATTCATACATGCATATTTTGTTTCTTTATTCATGGATGTTTATCCACCAGTTGGATCAATGACGAATGAAATCTTAGCATGTAAGTAAATACAGACAAGGTCTTGCATGTACCTGATACTGATGCCACACATTGATATATATCAACTAATAACAGTATCTTTATTTTCAGAGGGTAACAAACAGTAATGATCTTCTCTAAGGCCCTCCATTCACTCACACAATCACTCGGCAATCACACAGGTAAATTATGGTTAAAAAAAAAAAAAAAAAAAAAATACATGAAGCATTAATTAGTTCAAAGTTATACATATGTATATACAGACATACAAAGATACAAGGCTTTACCATGTGTTTGGCACTTTCTGCCACTTTTGGTGCAAACTTTTAAACAATTTAACTGAGGAGGCAGATTGCACGAATACAGGCAGACTGTTCCACTGAACAGCTGCAGAGTATGACAAGCTTCTCTTGAATTGTTCTGTGTGGGGAACAGGTATTTTGACTTGATTGCTTGTACATGATCATAGATCATGATGGGATTCTTTTCTGAATGGGAACAACTTTTTCATATAGTAAGGGTAGTGGTCATATAACGATTCGCAAGCAGAGAGATTTTTTTGGTATATAATAATTTCATGTATGGTTTTCAAGTTTAAGACTTCAAAAGTTTCAGTTGATGATTTATTGTTACGTTTGTCTAGGATAAGTTTTGCAGCAGTTTTGTGAAGTTTACATACTTGATCAAGTAGGCCTTTGACACAGCTGCCCCAAATAGGGGCAGCATACATTGAATGAGGAAGGATATAACTGTTATAAAATAATAGTGTTGTTTTAAAGGGAAGAAAACACTTCTGCCTCCTAAGTATTGACAGTAGCTTAGACACAGTACTGCGCACTGAGTCAACGTGACTCTGCCATGAAAGTGTACGGTCTACATGCAGGCCAAGAAGCTTCAAATTTTGTACAGCTTCAATTGTCTGGCTACTGATTGTGACATTGAGTGAATGCTGATGACAATTTTTAATTTCTGGGCAGTTCCAATAAAGATGGACTTTGTTTTGGACACATTTAAGAAGCATTTTATTTTCAAAGCGCCACTAATTAATGTTAGAGTTTAATTGAATTGAAGATTGAATTTTGGATAAAGATTTGGAAGCATTGTACACTGTGGCGTCATCAGCATAAAATTCAATGTGACAGCCGGAAACATTTAGACAACAGTCATTTAAGTATATTATGAAAAGTAAAGGGCCAAGAATAGAACCCTGGGTACTCCTGATTTGACATTTAGAGATGAAGACAACTTGATATTGATACTATCTTTTTGTGATCGACATTCGAGGTAAGAAGTTATCCATTTCATTGTTAAGTCGGTGGCTCCATATATATTTAATTTTTTAAGAAGAACCTGATGGCCAATAAGGTCAAAAGCCTTTCAAACGTCAATCATGATGGAACCTACGATTTTGTTGTCTATTGCTTTATGCCAATTTTCGGACATTTTGGTAAGAACAGTGAAACAGGAATGCTGGGCGCAGAAGCCAGATTGGTTGTCGTTTAGGAGATTGTTGTTGGAGATGAACTCATAGAGATAATTATATGCATGGCGTTCTACAATTTTTGAGAGTACTGGTAAAATGGAGATAGGTCTGTAGTTCTCAGACTTGTTTGAAGGACCGGATTTGTGTAATGGTATAACTTTTGATTCCTTCCAGCTTTGTGGAAATATACCTGTGTAGATACTGAGGTTGAAGATTTTTGTAATAGCAGGAACAATTATGGTACACTTGAATTCAGGAAGCAAGGATTAATCCCATCTAAGCTTGCGCTTTTTGTTGTATCAAGGTTTAGGAGATAAGTATATACATTGATCTCTGTAACAGGAGGGATTGAAAAAGTGTTACCTGCTGGTTTTCTTTAGGAGATAAATTCAGGTACTTTTTTAAGTGAAGAGTTTGGATCTACGGTTGTGTCAGGAATGAGACTGACAGCAGCTTTGACAAAGAATTTATTCAGTTGGTTAGCTATTACTTCAGGATCCTGAGGTTTATTACTTTTGACATCACACTGCATGTGAATGGGGACAGATGGATTTGGACTGGGAGAGAGCTTGTCATTATATATTGCTGTATGGAATCAACAACGCTGGATTTATAGATACTGTCATTTCTTCCCTCTTTGCCCAAACGTGGCATAAAATTTTGCAAAGTAGATTGATTACAAATGTAAACACACTTAGGACACTAGAACCAGTCTAAAGCAAAATTCCACATTTTGCCTTGTGTAGCCAGAATATTGAGCAAATAAAGTCATATGCATATATATTGTATATTCTGAAACCCAAAACAGTTAATGTCAAAAATACTTTCAAAATTTATGTAACTTTCATATTTCTCAGGTAATGAAAATAAAGAGAAGTTTTTTTTTAAATTTTATTGGAAAGTGCATAGCTTACTATTTAAACTATAAAAAACACAGATTTCATCATTCATCTTAGATTGTTCCGAGTGACCATTTAAAGGTAAAACTTTGTAGAAATATCCTTAAAACCAGAAAAGATATCAAAAATTTGTGAGCTTGAGTACTTAGCCATATGTGTGTCAATTTTCAAGTATTGTACTGCAAAATAAGCGAGAAATACAAATTATTCCACCACATGACCACAGAATGACCAAAATATCTTGTGAAGTGTCATGTGTAATAAAAGTCATCACTTTTCATTTGCTTGCGAATTAATTTTAAGCCAGAATTTTCCTGTCTTCAGTCAAAATATGATTATAACAATCTACTTATGTAAAGTTTTAGAAATCATAATGCCCCATGAAGGTGTAAAATGGAAGTTTATCATGACAACTCTGAACTAAACCTGCTGGAATGTGTTTGTAAATCCCTCCACATATATTTATATGTTAACAATGCCTACTAAATCAATTAGTTAGATGTATCAACACTAAATGAAAGCAGTTATAAAAGAGTCACAGTGACACAGAAATACACTTTCTGAGGCCTGAACACAAAATTAATTATGTTTTTTAAAAATCATCAATCAATACTGGCAAAACAAAAGTTCTGAAACCTCAAGACACACCTGCCATGGTTCACTGAATAACACACAAAGCCATCAGTCTTGGTGTTGATGATTTAAAAACAAAGGATCATTCTATTTCGAAAACTTAAGTCAAGCAATTCTTGAAATACATCGTAGACAATGAAAAACCAATATATCACAAAGGGGGCCATGACTCATTTTCAAAAGGCTTCTGCTATGCTAGTAGAGACGTAGTGGCAAGACCATACTGACAGAAAACACCACGCCTTAAAACAAACCATAATATGGGCGTATAAAACTTAACTCATGTTTTTTGTGTTGCAAGATATCATTGCGAGTGATTGCTTGAATATGTCCTAAAATGAAAACAGAAAAAACAAATGAATAATTTTAAAAGAATACAACACGTTTAAAAAAGCAAACATAAACAAGTAATAAAATATTCATAAAGCGTAAACTCAGATGATGCAACTTGCTTCCACTTCCAAAGTTCAACAAAATATGAACTCTTAAGATGCATGTAACAATGTAACAACTCCCAAAATGTTCCCCTCAAAAAAAAAAAAGAAAAAAAAAAAAAAAGAAATATGGCAACACACCAAAAAATTCTTTTCAGAACTTTTGAGAAATACCTTAGTGGAAGTCATACAACATTTTGTTCCTCTTCATTTCTAAACCAAATAAAAACTGAATGCTTCAGCTACTAGTATTTTCAATGCTTTACATTTAAAAATACATATACACGCAGACGTCTGCAAAACAATTAAAACGGAATATAAAAATAATTTCTTTTTTTTTCAGCATGAGCATT
Source organism: Acanthopleura granulata (assembly GCA_016165875.1). Taxonomy (NCBI): domain Eukaryota; kingdom Metazoa; phylum Mollusca; class Polyplacophora; order Chitonida; family Chitonidae; genus Acanthopleura; species Acanthopleura granulata. The sequence goes on along the minus strand of JABBOT010000001.1, from coordinate 29,671,192 downwards.
TTCACAGGTTATACTTCTAACAATATCAGATATGTCAAAGTGCTCCTCAGATGTAAATGTATATATGCAGGCTCTCCTATACAAATAAGAGAAATATATCCTAAACTGTAATACCACAGAAGTCAGTTCAGGATAAGCTTATTTTTATATTATATTTAATTTAAATTGCAATAAACACATCATGTAAGCTTTCCAAAAAGTTTTTCTTTGCATTACTATTTATTTATTTGATTGGTGTTTTACGCCGTGCTGAAGAATATTTCACTTATGCGACAGGGGCCAGCATTACGGTAGGAGGAAACCAAGCAGAGCCTTGGGGGAAACCCACGACCATCCGCAGGTTGCTGGCAGACCTTCTCACATACGGACGCAGAGGAAGCGAGCATGAGCTGGACTTGAACTCACAACGACCGCATTGGTGGCAGGCTCCTGGGTCATCGCGCTGCGATATCGTGCTTATCGACTGAGCCACAGAGGCCTCCCTCTTTGCATTCCTAAGAAATTACTTTAAGTATAGCATTTCTATAATACAACAAATATCTTCACATCCTGAATATTAACATATGAAAACATAGATACTTGTAAAATGGGACACAGCACAAATAACAATAGCAAATGCAAACTATGACCACAGGAACCTTGAAAATGCTTGGCAGAACTTAATTTGACTGCTTTCTGACAGAGCCATTTCATCTTGTACGCTCATCACTCTGAAAAGTAATAAAAGAAAAAAACCACTGGAGCTGCAGTTCTGGCATTCAAGATTACCAATATTGTCCACTGATACTTGCTTCACTTTCGTCTTTTATTTTAAAAGGCTAAATGAACTTTTTTCAAGTAAGCCATCATGGCATTGTCATGGGGCCGCCACAGAATAAGGTGAAAGCCTTCATAATTATTTAGCATAACTGTTTGGTAAAAAGTTTATATAAAAGTAAGCAAAACAATTTCACCAGATTTTTCTCTTGTACTGAAGATAACTGGAACTTTTAAACTGATCTCTGTCATCAGAAAACATTCTCCAGAAGCCCCTAAGTCAAGCCAAACTCAACAGTCAACAAGACTCAACAAATAAAATTGACAATAAACAGTGAAAAGAAGTATGAAAAATATTAAACAAGAAACAACATATCCAATGCTCTTCCCAAGAACATGTATATTAACAGTATGTGAAAAAATGCACTTATAATGTCATACCATGAGGACAGCAAAGTGAAACAAACAAGAAACTGTGAAAAGTGTGACTTACTGATCTTGAGCAGGTGAATGAACTGCAGAAGGGCTGTAGTTCAAAGGGTCAATACGCATATCACTATTTGACATAAATAATTTAACATAATATCCACCTCAAAGCAAACTGAGTTGAAAGTTTTGAATTTTAGAATGCAAATAATCTTTGAAATTAAAACAATATTGTCTTCAGTATATTTCAAGCTTTTCCTTTCCACGTCAAAAGGTGCCATCAGCATATGTTTGTTGATGTTTCCAATACAAACATTAAAAATAAAATATAAATAGCCAAAATTCATTGTCAAAATTCATATCAACATTATACAGTTAACATTATACTGTAAACTACCATTCTTCGCCTTCTTTTCAAACCCTATTTTTATTTATACTTATATAAAAGTATATTACATTTATATCATATAAATTAACATACATAAACAATACTCATATCATCCCTGGAAATGCCGGTGAGGCTAAAAGAGGTTAAAGAAGGCAATAAAAGTTTATGTAAGAACAGGAAAACTGGGAGGGATAGTTTGAAAATTTAAGGATTCCATTTACCCCACAAGTTATACAGATGTATACCCTAGGACACCCCAAAAGCTTGTTATAGGTATAAATACAGTGTTTTGGGTAGCTCATATTTAGTTTTTATACAAATATAAAGTTAAAGACTGCATATCGATAGACAGATTCAGTTTTTCAGAAAGTCAAAATGTATATAACACAACAGAAGATATTAAGGATAGTAAAAATATAGGCCTAGGAATTAATGCTAAACAAATCTTTTATTCATTTTATTAATCTGATTGTTGTTTTGTCATAGTGGTATACAACTTTTTTTCATTTATGCATGTACACTGGCAATCAGTTTAATGGTAGAGACAAACCAAAAAATAAAAACATGCATACATGCACAAGGGAATGAACTTCTAGAATTCTAACATGATTCAAATTTCAAAATTTTTGAACAAATTTTCACCAAGGGTATGAACGAAAATGCAACCTTTTCAGTAGAAGGGAATTGTTTGGAAGAATCCATAATATTATAAGAAAAGCTTAAAGATGTACATGAAAAAGAAAAATGCTGAACACAGCAAACAGAACTTTACACAGTTATACATACATGTCTGCAACAATGGAGGTATTTGATGTTTGCCTAAGAGAAAACAAACTTATCTATGAATATACAATGACACAATGATGATGATGTAATCTAGTTCCATGAAGAGACTGATTTACAACACCTCTATACAGAAGCATGGAAATTAGAATGAATCAGTACATACTGTACAGCTTTATACATTTCAATGTATGTATAAATGAGTAAAAAATTGAACTCCAAATCCTTCAGACAACAAAACGATTCACAAGCAGAAATTCGCAGTGATATTGTCTTGAATCTGGGCATTATTAAATAATATAAGCTGGGTCATGTTAAAAGATGGCACATCCGAAAACTGAGCGACCCAATGATCACAGCTAAATATCATCCAGTGCTTGCACTAAACAAGGTTGCAAGCTGAATGTTGAGTGGCTGAAACGATTACATCTCATGGAACCACTTGATTTTAGTACCCGACATTAACTTCGTGTACAAAACTGTCTGTTTTAGGTGAATACAGGAATGAACTACGCTGAAAGTTGATGGAATATTTATATTACATATCATATTACACTTTACATGCACAACAAAACTCCTCTGCTATACACCCTGAAAACTGCGGAGGAAACCTTAACATAATGACAACCATTTCTAGTCAACTGCTCTCTTTCATATGTTTGTAAGTCCTGATGATTATCAACTACAGTTCAAAAATGGATTTTTTGTAAATGCATGCTCACTATAAAACGCTAACATAAAGTTAAGAGTAAGATCCCGTCATACATTGAGAAAAGTTGAAACTAACAATAGAACTTACAATACAACTTCTCAATGCGTAAGAACTCACAAGCACATTCAAAGTTAAGACAACAATAAATCATGATCAAATCTCTCATAACAACAAGTAGAAATACGGGATTCAAACTGTCAGACCTGGTATGCATACATCTTATGTGCATTGAACACGAACAACCAACCAGGCTTAAAATAATCTCTAGAACAATGACATACCTTAAAGCAAAGTTGTGCGTATCCACATCAGCTGAACTGTTAAAAGAAAACACTGTCAGCATGAATCTTACAATGACGTGCATAGAAATCAGTATCAACTAACAGCCTTTTCTCTCAGCTTTTCCTCATTTTTCTTTTAAATAACATTTTCCCATGAATGCATGTGATATAAATAGCTACATATATATATTTCTGACTTTTAATGCAGAATACCCAACGGTCATAAAGCAGAATTTGTTCAAATCTGTATCCTCAAGTCCTCAAATTGGAGATGAAGATATTAATCACCGATATAAAGAGCAATTCCTGTAAAGCCGCCCTTCCCACAACCAAAAAAAACAAAACAAAACAAACAACTAAATGAAAGAGTGAGTGTGAAGCACACAATCCTTCCACATTTAACAGCCTTCCTTTAAATTTTTAAGAAGTTTGGCAATAAACTAAATACAGCTTTCATTACAGGAAAAGACCTGGGAAGTATAAGGTAAATTAGCAGAATCTTCAATATTAAAAAAAAAAAGTCAGGTTTAAAAATTTAAAAAAAAAAAAACATCCAAAATTTCTTTGATGTTCACATGTTTTATTGCCGTAAGCTCCCATAACTCCCAGAAAAGAGTGACATTTTACTGACTGGAAGCTGGCTGAATGACTCAGGCCGGTCGCTCAAGATGGGATCCTTCCCCTCTGTATTTGGTGTGTTGTTTGTGCAGCCAAAGGCTCTTCGTTCTGGTCTGACAAAAGGTGCAGCACCCAGCCATTCATAATCAAGCTGATTTTGTACGATTTTGAGAGTAGTGTCGTGTATAGTCAAGAAACAGAATGGTAATGAGTTACCGGCCTGATTCATGTCGAATCTGCTAAGCCCTTTAAATAATGCTACGTTCTGGTTGGACAAAATTATTTTCACAGTTATGTTCCCTTTTACATGAACGTATTTATTATTTGTGACAGGGTGTAGGTTATCATCTACCTTGAAATTTGTTGTCTTGGAACTAAAAATTTCTAAAAAAATCTTTCCACATCTTCAAACCATACTCTTTTACCACAAATGGCCCAATACTTCCCCAGTCTTTTCCTTTAACAAGTCAAAAGAAAACATGGGTTAGCATACACATTATCAAAACATAAACTAATAAAAACGAACATGTTTTTAAAATTCTGTCATACACTGATGGCTCTTGAGCACCCAGAGACGACTTCCTCACGGCCAAATTACTGTGAAGAACAAGTACATACAGACACAATTTGTCAGCCGCTACAAATGAGCCATTAAAAACAAAACATGGCATTTCAACAACAGTGGCTAGCACTCTACACCTGTGGGTTGAAAGTTCAAAGGAAGTTACTTATATGCCCTGAAAATGTGGTCAGCCTTTAAGAAGAATCAGTTAGTTTACAAGTCCCAAATGACACAATACATACAGGTATAAATAACACCCTTCTCTCAGTCTATGTCTGCGGGAATTCATCTTGCGGGGAAACAGCCAGGCTCATACTGAGCATTACTGAATATAATCTCTACTGGCAATTTAAATCAGCTTGACTTTATGGCCAGAAGCATAATCAGCTAAAGTACATGATAAAGACAGTATGTACCAATTTGATTCTATAAATATGTGTAACAATTAAACCAAAAAAATATGTATATGTACATCTTGAACAAAGATATGTGAGTAATTCTTACTTCCTGGGCACTCTTACGCACATACAGATATAGAGCATATATTTAGCAGATGTGAGACTCAAACATCCAACATACAACTATACATAAACATAGCACCTGAACAAGGATAAAGCTTCACACCTGAGGTATGCCATCAACTGTAGCCCACTGCTAGCACACCATTAGCAAGCTAACTAACATTACATTTTCTCTGATAAAGACTAAGTGTCGATTTGTTGGTGCACGGGCAAACAGGTTAAACAACAGGGTTTGTTATTTGATAGGTTCTGGTGCTGAGTTACCTCATGGTCTATGGTCCACCATTAAGTTAAAGATGCACTTAAGAAGCCTACCACTGGCAGGATGAAGACACATTACAAAAGTCGTATGTATTTTTCTCTTGGATACATTCACCTGTTTCAAAGCACAAACTCCTTGTTACAAATACTTGAATGAAAATACAGGTAGCTGCTATTCAAGTGTTACCTTGAGGAAGCCTTTGTGGAGCTGTGAACAAGAAGAAGAAAAAGAAAAAGTCTATTTCAATTTTTTGTCATTAATAGCATATCTTCACCACATTTCTTCACCACAAAACAGGGCCATTTTAATTCCATAAAACATTTGGGCTCCCAAAAACTTTAGTTCTCAGACAAATTTTTTTCAATCACACTCTTGAAAGCTCCCAGAGAGCATCATTTTGAGTTGCTTTTCATAAAATGTCTTTAAACACAGTCTGCAATTTTAGTCTGGGATCTGACTCATCAATTTTTCTTCTAGATATGCAGACCCTCCAAATGTCTCTTTGTGTCATAAAAGTTGGAGGTATGGCATATCTGGCCATATCTGTGTCCGCAATCCCAGAAATGAACATTTCCGTTCATGGGAAACATGTTTCATTTGACATGTCTACAAAAAGAAAAAAACCAAAACCAAGTCTAACCAAGGCATATATGTTAATATAAGCTAATATAAATATACAGCTGCACTGTTGCAAGATTCATCAGAGTAGAGGAAGATCAATGTCCACACAATAAATGACTGTCACTTTAACCCTGACAGGAAACAATGGGGCAAATGTGTTTTCATCATGCCATAATCCATTGCTAATTTAATTTCAAACATACAGAGAAGTAACCATAAATATTAAAATCCCTGAAGCAATGTCAGTGTTGACATTCTTCCTGACAGTATATGAAAATCCTGCTCATTTGTTGAGCTCCAAGTTGTGTACAAACACATCATACTCCCAGCTTTTTCAGAGCTAATGAGCTACCTCTCTGCTTTACCAGAATAGCCAGACACAAACACTGATGTGTAACCGAAAAGAACAAATGTGAACATCACTAGCATCAGCTTGTTTCGGGGCATGCAATGTTCATTGTAGTCTCCTGACCTATGAGGTAGGAAGTTCAAACCCAGATCTTTCAGGTACAGTTGTCTTAAATCAGGAGGTGTGTAAGGTATCTAACAAAGGGCAGAGTTTAAGTAAATCTGGCCCAATGAGAAACAGAATATACATGTGTCAACTGCACATGTTAGACCTTAATAAAATTAACAGAAAACTCCAGAACCTCTGGTTTCCTCCAGTCTTTTGAACACAACCACAGTCATGATAAAAACTGGAAGTCTGAGAGGTCCCAGCACATGAATACAGGACAACTGATTTTTCAACAGGAACTAAAACCAGAAGGCACAAAACCGCTGCATACACTCACATGCCAACCAGCCAAAATGTTGAAATAGTATGTTAATATTATGATTATGGCAAGTCTGCAGCTTTGTTGCACAGATAGGGTTTTAGAACTTTTCTCTTGTCTTGATCCTGGTAAAATGTCATGAAATCACATGCTTTGGACAAAGGAAATTACTGGAAATTTTGCCCCTACCCATCTTAAAATGCGCTGTCTGTTTTGTTCAAAAGAATACAAAGGGCAAAACAATAAACAACCGATAGAAAATTACAGCCATACACAACCTCCTAATTAAAATCTGGACAACAAGTACAATGGACGTATAATTAACACATGAATTGCAGAATTCTCTGAAAGCCCTTGACTTACACATCGTCTGGCTTGGACCCTCTAGACTGACCATGAGGACACTCTTCAGCACTGGACTTTTGTTTTGACTCATAGTCCCTATAAAACAACAGAAAGGATGACAAATAACTTTCCTGACCATTTCAAATAAAATCAAATACAACTTTTGAACAGAAAACTTAGACAGTATAAGGAACCATGACAACTGTAGAAATTTCAAAGAACATCATGGATGTGTTGTGCCCACTGGGTGCATGAGTAGTCATAAAGCTGAGCAGCCACTACTTGAAAGTATATTTGGGTTTGACCATGATATTCACCGAGTAGTGTGAACCCTAGGCCCAAATTCAGAGGGTTTCGTAACGTCTTATGAGATTTATGAACCAGAATGTAAGCTCACATGATGTGTACTTGTAATATCAATGATGGTATCAATGATTATTTACTGATTGAACGGTGATCACATGACATGTACCTTACATGGCCTAAAATCTTACCCATGACTTATATGTTTTGCGCTTGATTCAGAGAGATCCAATGATTTTCTAAAGGTGTTTTCAGTTGTTGGTTTTTTTTTTTTTGGTTTTCTTTTTTTTTGAAAAGTACAATGTTATAATACTGGAAATAGTAACATTCAACAACAAAAGTCCGATTTTGTGACATTTAGATGCCTCTAAAACTGCACTTTTATGGCAAATTTTTGGTTCATGTACTGTAAACAATATTCTGAAAGCTGCCTAATTCATATTACAGCTGAACGTGTACTTTGATTATCAAGGGAGATAAGCCTTCCTTACCCGATATCCTGGTGGTGCATACGTCGGAAATGCTTTGAAAGTTTCACAGCAAAAACAATACTTGAGGCGAGGAAAATTATAGACCAGCCCAGGGACAACCAAATTGCATTCTAAAATAACACAAAGACAGCTTCATTCTTAAACTATCACATAATATATATACATCACAGCTTCACACTGTGCTTCACACAGAGTTTATATTCAAAGTATGTATATTTTTTGGTACCCAAAAGTTCTTGAAACTGGCCTCACTATTAATTTGTACATCTACACAATGCTGTTCTTCTCAATACTGTTGAAATTTGTTTCAGATACTGACTTTGCCGCCGTCCAATGTGACTACTCCTTAAACTTTTAACTGGTGTATATAGCATTCTTGTCTTAGCTTCTCAGTGGTTGATTTGTCAGATATTGCACTGAAATCTTGACTTCACAATGATCTGAGATAATCTGCACCACAAATATACCTGTCTTGAAGAAACAGAACAGGGCACGGAAATTCAACAGGTATCAGACTATACTATCATAATATGGATTACGCATAGTTAAACACAATAGTACGCGTGATTGATTGCAGCCAGGCATGTTGTATTTGGTCTCTGAAAGGGTTACTACTTAACGGAGAATCAGACCAGATCACAATGGCAATCCATTACCATGATAACCATAAAATGACAGTCCAAGTGGGACTCATATTTTATGGGCATTTATTCATGAGTTTTGCTTCCCTTTCCTTTTCCAGCCAAGTCTTTATTTGCATCATTCTTTCATCTCTTGAATGTATTAAAGCTTTTTAGTTGCGACATGCAGCTCTATAAAGTGCCTTAAGGTTCCTCTGTCAGTAAAATGTTTACACCCTGTCTATAAACACAGGCCATTCACTTGACTGAGTACAACACATGGATTTATTTGAGGGGTGCTGTTGCTACTATGAATTTTATTTTGTTTTTGTACTTGTTTCAATATTTATGTATTATAGGCTGAATGTCTTTCCTGCTCTGTTCTTAAACTTTATTCATAGTTCGTAAATTATGCCATCCAGGTTCCAATGAAAGAGTTTCCTAAATACAGCCTCTCATAACAACCTCAGGATAAAAAGAAGATGTGTTGATCAAATTAGATTGAGCATGACCTCTCATTTTATCCAAAATGTTATGTTCAGCTGAGAAACAATCTTGTCTGTAGTGAAACTGTTCCAATAAAGTTAGCATCACACATATGTGTAGGCATGAGTAGGTATGTCAACAAAATGAAAAATAGCAAAATAATTTTTGAAAATCGAGAGACAATTAGTCAATAATGAAATTACATGTACATTTATAACACTGCTAATAAAGGCACTGCAGTAATGCCAGCTGTTCTTATTTGAAAGGCAGTTTGGCCTTGCATGACCACTAAAAGCTCACTTGGAGTAATAAAAAGTTAAAGAACAAGAATTAAAGCTTCTTCATGGTTCCATCTCTTGAAAGTGATATTTATAGGCAGAATACTTGAAGCCATGTATAGCACATACACCTGTGTTCCACTTCAAGCTTCTGAAACCTGACCTCAGCCAACTTGAATTTATACATATTTAAAACCTGTCAAATTATGCTGCAGAGTGAAATTACTAAAGAATAATAGAGTCTGACACCATGAACCATTAACCACACTTACAAAGGCATCTAGGGTGTATCTGCAGACTCCAATGGTAAAGATGTCAGCGAACAGCTTGTAAAGTATATCACATTTTCCTAAATGAGTTTTTACCTGCAAATCACCATAAAAATCAATAAATTTAATTTTGTTTCTTTATTTAGTTGACTGTTGTTTAATGCCATACTAAAGAATTTTTTACTTGCATAATATCGGTAAGTTTTACATCTGGTGGAAACTGGAGCACCCGGTGTAAACCACCAGCCTATGACAACTCACGGAAGAACTTTCCAATACAAGTGCTCTTCAACAAACTGTTGAACAACTATACACTCAATTGGAGTAATAAAAAGTTAAAGAACAAGAATTAAAGCTTCTCCATGGCTCCATCTCTTGAAAGTGATATTTATAGGCAACATACTTGGATGAAACCATGTATAGCACATACACTTGTGTTCTACTTCAAGCTTCTGAAACCTGACCTCGGCCAACTTGAATTTATACATATTTAAAACCTGTCAAATCATGCTGCAGAGTGAAATTACTAAAGAATAACAGTCTGACACCATGAACCATTAACCACACTTACAAAGGCATCTAGGGTGTATCTGCAGACTCCAATGGTAAAGATGTCAGCGAACATCTGGTTGAAACTGGAGCACCCAGTGTAAACCACCAGCCTATGACAAATCATGGAAGAACTTTCCCAGACAAGTGCTCTTCCCAAACAAACCGCTGAACTGCGCAAACTGTCTTGAGAGTATCAACAACCACTTATTGTTATCAGGGTCACATACGTGATCGCATGCACAATTCCTATGTCCAAAGCCAGGACGGAACCCAACTGACGGACAAAACCATCATGGCGAGACATTGAAACATTAAAACATGCATGAGATTTTGCAGCCAATTATGTCCCACAAAAATGACTGAAATGAATACGTAAATTCATTTTCTCTGATGTCAGCTTTCGTACTACCTTCACATTTCTTGCAATACACAAAAGATGTAAATATAAAGCACATAGGACGTCTATTTCTGAAACATCCCCCTCATACTTTTGTGCTTTATATTACACAAAACCTAAATACGATACATGCAGTACTCTTTCAAACAGCACCCGTTTACGTTAACACTGCTTTAGCAGTTATTACATATCATCACCCATGCTCAGGCGATGACATAAGCTGTGCCCATGTCAGCTGAAGACCAACAAGTAATTCTCAACCAATACCATATACTTCCTCAGATGTTTGACTGTTTATGTCAAAAAACCCAGAACTTACAGAATTGCTGGTGTAAGTAATGTAAGAGTCAAGGATTCTTGTAAGCCTGTATATGTAATTCCCAGTTTCCTTAACAAAAGAACAAAAAATAAACATATTTCGTTAGAGAACTATTGACAGAAGTATGGCTATTATTGGTCTCTTTTCACTTCAATGCCATTATCATCAAGAGCTTTACCTGAAATATTGACACATGTAGAATCCAATTTGTGAATTATTAGTTTCTAAACACACTTTGGACATTAAACGAGACACAAGTGACTCAACTTGATACCTACGGTATGAACAAAGCTTCATGCGTATGTACCCAGACAAGCATCTACATAATTTTTGTCAGGATCTTAACTACTTTAATTCTCCCAATTTTTTGGACACCTGAGCTGTCCTTTTCAGCTAACATACATGTAATTGTGATAGGGATAAAACATTTATTTTTTTCTCCCATGTGACCATCATATGACCGACATATCCATATGTCTTATAAAAACTGACAGAGAAATGTAATATTTTGCTGTCAGCATTACTCCTATTTGTCCCAATAATTAGAAGAATTAGGGTAACAGTGATACATCCTACTGTCTCTACCTCAATGATAAAGCTACATGGTTTACCCGTGTGAACAGAGCCGTGGCACCATTGTTCAGATAGTCTTCTGTACTTCTCAGACCTGCGTCCAAATTGTCCACATCCACCTTTATCAAGAAAAACAAAATAACAATGAGGCGTATTTAATATCTATTACAATTAATGTTCTTGTAAATGTGAAATTTCAGCACTTCCATCATATTTTATTATTCATAGAGCAGTGCTTGTGGAAAATATCTGATATCTGTCACATGCCTCTACTTGGGAATAATTTTCATGCTACAACTAAGGAAGTCCTAATCCCTTTTAGAGATGTATTAATGGAATGTAGTATTTTTTGTGCACACGTTGAAGGCAACGCCCAACTTACAAAAACATCTGTGATTTTGTAGAAGTAATATTTTGATACCAGACACTGTGCCTTCTCGGTCCTCTACAATACACCTGGCAAGTATGACATCAACAAGTATATCGTTGTGAGGAAAATAAAAGGTCATAAACACATTCACACATACTTATGAATGTATGTGTCGACAACACAAGTTTACATGAGTGTTCACACAGTGTGGCATTGGTTGAGGACCATTTGTCTCTCACCAGTATAGCATGCGTCACTAACTTTCCAAACATCAATTTTTAAACAAAAGCACTCTGGCTAAAAAATCACCAACCCATAAAAATGACGGACATCATATAGAAGGGGGGAAATTTTTAGTATGGTATTGAGCAAGAATCAAATAAATAAATACATAGTGACGTTCTTTCCCAGCAGTTTTCAGGCACGACATCACTAATTCATGTGCTTGGCATTTCATCACATAGCACACAAATCAGTAATGTCATGTCTGGAATGAATAGACTGCAATGTATCCCCCTGGTGGTAATAAGGTTACAAGTGGAGGCAACTGTGCCCATGGGAAACTTTTGCAGCTTACATGTTAGATGCAAATCTGACTTCATAACATCCCCACAAAGGCATCACACAGCAGAATCTGAGTTTTTTGCATGCAAAATTGAACACTTTGGAACAATGATTTTATGTTGTTATGCTTTATCAAAGCACCTTTGCTAAACTTGTCACATTCTGTCACAACATCCAAAAGATTTCACCACTTAGCAAGTTTTTTAGGCAGTGGGTTTCATAGACACCTTTATACACATGGTATAGGAAAATTTTGGAGAGTTAAAATTTTGAGGCTTGATTTGCTTTTGTCACCTTTTGTCACAGTCTGGATGGAACTGCCACAATCTGCCAATGTGTTTTTGTGTGTCCACATTATATATAAGGTGTGTAATCAGATAAAAATTTCAGAACGATAATGACCATTTACAGAAATCCCTGCTGGTTTCAAGTGATCAGATTTCTCTATGAACGAAACAACATAATATAGCCATGTAACTTCAACTCGCTCTTAGCATGTAAAGATCCATATACTTACAACCACCTGGTTCTTCTGGTTATGCAGGGTTGTAACAGCTGTCTTCAAGGAGTTCTGCAAAATGGAAATATTCTTACTTATTACAAGGGTGAATATATCCAATTATCCATGAATTTACAACCATACAACGAATCGAGCCAGCAATATCAGAAATATATTCCAGTAAATACAGTAAACCATATTCAGTGGCATTTATCAATTGAACTTACTGTACAATCTAAATAAATGTGTAATATAGGGCTTTTTAGGTTCATCTGATTTTCATTGTTGTTTAATGCCACACTACAAATGTTTTCACTTATACAATGACAGGCAGTTTAATGGGTGGAGGAAATTGGAGTGCCAGAAAACCCATGTAATTAATTAATACAATCCAGTCAGGCCAATGGACATGAGTGTGCTACTGTTGTTGCAGAGATACTGTAACAGTGCCTGGAAGCACGATGATGACTTCCATGTTTCTGATTTTGACACACAAAAAGATCTTTTCTGTGAATATCTGCAGATATTACCTCTGATTTGTTTAATATGTATAGAACTCTTTGACCTTGTATTTACATAAACCATAATGGCAGCTTCCTTGTAAATTTATTCTATTTCCTATTTGGTCGTCTGCAAGATGCTTTTGTGTAATCAGATACAAGTATCAATAAAGAGTCTTCCAAGTCTTCAAGCCAATAAGGAGCACTGATTGGTAGAAACAAGTGTCTTTCAAATGAGCACGACTGAACAAATAGGCTGGAGCTGTCTGGTCGTGGAGAGAGCAACCTACTGTATTGTAAACACCAATCACACAGTTATACCAGTCAACAACCAGTTATAAACTGGAGTGTCGATAGTAATTTCACAAATCAACACAGCGATAAAGCACAAGAGCAATTAACATAAGTCAGTATTGGCTGTAACACATACTTCTTTATTCTGGCACAAAGACAATGGCAGTCAAAGTGGATTTGCCTTGTACTTCACTTTCACTGATGTATCACCCATACATAACATATGTATTACGCTTGGCACTGAGTGTGGTGGGAGATGGCACAACTTTCAGTAACCCATTCCCCACATTAAACTACTGTATTTTATCTACATATAATATCCAATCATCCTTTTATTTACCACTAAATATAGTGATATTCCCTGAAGGATGTATTATTATATAGTTAGATGTTTAGCGTTTGAGATGCTGTGTGTCATCTGTAGATACTGGGAAGGCTCCCCTATTTATACTCCAAAGGCCTATGGTCATGTGACCTAAGTTAACCAATCATGACATAGCTCAGCCAGATATGAGAGATAATTTCCCACACAAAATTGCAGGAAACTGTAACTATAGAAATATATATATCAGGAGCTTTTGAGCTCATGTGAGAGCGTTTTTCTTTAAGTTTGAAAAGCACCAAATATTTACACTGAATAAGAAAGACTGACAAAAAGCTCTCAAGAGGAGAGAGCAGTTTCTCCACTTCCACATCACGCAGTGTCAAGTGCAGACCGCAGAAAAAATTATTTCAATCAGCATGACCAAAGTGATTTTGTGTACTTTAGAAATATAGTCTGAGGGGCATTATTCCCAAACTAATAAAATTCCACAAAAACACCTCATATTATTTCTTACAATATACCTAGGGAAAGAAACATAAACACAGCTGAATGTCCCGCTACTCCCAACTCCAAACGCTGCGCTGGGAGTGTAGGGAAGTATCACGCAAAAATAGTCCGCAAAATATTCCTTGCTGACATCAAAATTTGCTCTCAATACATTGAAAAATTATTCTCAGTAATTCAACTGGACCATTTTACAACAATTCAGAACATGCTAAAACAACTAGTAACCTGAAAAATGAGCTGAGCTCAGAAACATATATTAACATACACTCGCTCAGTGTAAACAAGCAAAATGGCCACCACAGGTGAGGAGAGTGAAGCCTTTATGCTTTTACACAGGATCTACAAGATGTCAAGTCATATAAAAGAGGTAATATGTCACTTAAGTTCTCAGAAAGACTTAGAATATTTTCCTCCAATGCACTATGGAATAAACTAAGCAAAGACAAGGTGAATAGTTTTTCACAGTCCCACACATGAAATGTACAGTACAATGAGTCCATTTGTAGATTTGTAAAGCGAATTACAGATGTTACAGCTACAAAAATATCACACTGTTATTACACATAGTATTATTTCTTACAATATACATTATTTGATTTATTTATTTGATTGGTGTTTTACACCGTACTCAAGAATATTTCACTTATACGACGGCAGCCAGCATTACAGTGGGAGGAACCGGGCAGAGCCCAGGGGAAACTCACAATCATCCGCAGGTGGCTGGTAGACCTTTCCACATACAGCCAGAGAGGAAGTCAGCATGAGCTGGACTCGAACTCACAGCTACCGCATGGTTGGGAGGCTTCGGGCCATTGCGCTGTCACAGCATGCTAACCGACTGAGCCCCCCAATATACATTATACTGTGTATGTATTTTACTGCTGTTTTGAACACAAATTCTGAGGATGAAATACTCACCACTGAAGTTTGCAGATCTTGTAATTCATTGGTTGTGATGGCGTCCACTGCAGTTGCATGATTATACAGTTCCTGTTCACCGAAGGACAATACATGTATCATATCTTTATATGAAAAACAGCAATAGAACTGCATCACTCCCAACCCATTCCAAGCAGCCTGAGATAATACAGGGGTTTTTCCACCCTATTTCTGTTTTGAAACTCAATTTGAACAAATCAGAACAGTCAATTTTTTCACAATAATGTATCAAAAACTCAATTTATTTCAGAGAAAACTCAATACAAAATTTGTCTTAAACTCGATTTTCAGACATCGTGGTTACCATGATGAGAAAGTGGCTACAAAAACCTCTATACATAATCAGTGGTGAGGGTGCCTTTGTGAGGCTTCTCATATGGCATCATCAAGAAGGAAGTGGTCAGGTGTATGTATACTGACAGTGCGAGTGGCGTCGGCTGAAGGAGCAGCACTGGCCACTAACTCATCCCCTAGGGCTCTCAGAGACTGGGCAAATGCTGTCAGATCAACATCAATCAAAGGTCTGTCCAGCTGAAATTACACCAGTAAAATGTACAGGCAAATGCATTTATGGTGATTAACATTGTATAAACATCATTATTTGACTGTTACAAAGTATTGTGGGTTAGATGTTTAAAAAAGCCCACAGGCCAATACAGCATGTAGCAATGTTCACAGCATCCCCTTTCTCACCAAAACTGAACAGTGTAACTAAAGTATGTTCCCTCCCTGTTTGATTAGCCCAAAAATATTTGCCTAGTTGCATGAAGTTTTGCATGCTTGCTCCCAGTATTCACGCAATGTTAATGATTACTGGCTGTCGAGACCCACTGAAAAATTTGATCAAACCGGTCATCATTGGACAAAGTTCCCACATGCTCATTAGAGCACATCTGCATGTACAGGAAATTCCGGTCAACTTGGGACATATCAAACAATTTAGTGGTGGACATCCTTTTGCTGCACTTTTCGAGTTATTTCATTTAATAGACCAATGACTGATCATATTGAGGGACATGCCTTGTACTGCAGGGATCAGGATTGTGGGAGGATTAAACCAGATAGAGCTTGTGAGAAACCAATAAGTTAGCTAACATCACTAACAAAGTGATAATTGTTACATCACCAGGGATTGAATTTCTTTCTTGATTTATTTCTGTCTTACATAATTATTGCGCTTTTTATTATGACCTTATTTTTATCTAAAGCAATACTTAAGAATTTTCTGCTTGTAAGATGTAAGAGGAATCCAGCCAGTCCTGGGTCAGCCATCTTCATTCTATCAAGCCAGGCATCATCCTATTCTATCTCCATGACTGAATGCTCAACAAAGTATTTTGACATCATGTCTTATATGACAGCAGGCCAGCATCTCTCTTTTTATGCCGGTTTTATCCATATCATTACAGGTGTGGAAAGTTCTTTTGTTTTTGATTTACCTGCCACTGACCATGTGCACAGACATGTTGTTTTGTCTTTGCTGTCAATCAGTTATGGATCTCTACTATTTGATTGGATAATACATTTACATTAATATTCATCAGCTAATGAGTGATGTGGATCGGCTATTTTTGCTTGCTGGATCAATGCAGAAAGCGTAGCTATATACAGAGTGTCTGACTTGATCAAATGAAGATGGGGTCAGCAACCATCTAAGTTATAGTGGCAAGCTTTTCCACGTGGAACCTATGATATACACATATGGTGGAAAGCACTAGAATATCTCCAACCACTTCTGCCCAAGACCATTAGAACAATGGAATAACAGAAGTTTCTTTCAATTTTCTTTTTACATCTTTAAATAGAAAAAAAAATTTGTAATTATACAAAAAAAAATTCTTTACACAAATTCTGTTTCCAAGGATGGATTTGAACCTACGTCTTGTGTGACCCACATAGCAACTGGAAGACATGCACCTTAACTACCAAGACCAGTTCCCATCACAAACTACCTAGGATGCGGAGAAAATGCAGATGCTCTATCAGCTTTAGATGTTCTCACCCACCTCAGTGATAAACAGGTCAGTGTCCACATTGACTGCATCTTTCACATTCTGAAGACCAGTTTCCAGTTCTGGCGTCATGATGTTAACAGACACAGTCAGGTGAGACTCCAGCGAGGACAGTTTACCAGTGAAGTCTATGTACTGAAAACATAAGAAACACAATTAGGTTGGCACTTGGTAACTTTTAATATGCTTGTTTGATGGCGGTTTAACGTTGCTTTGAAGATTATTTCTGTGACATCAGGGTGTGTCTCTAAAGAATGCCAGACTCAATGCTGATATATTTATAGTGCTGCCTCAATGGGACACCATGCCAAAGACACCTGACAGGACACCCATCCCAGTTACATTATACTAGCACTGGGTCAACCAGTATCTGTTCTTGTTATGACAAGGTAATGCAAGTAAGGTAGCGCAAAGATTGCAATGTAAAAATCTTAGGTATGACTGGATAACTTTTGAAACTTGATAAATAATACTGCATTTGTCAATGAGGAGGGTAATTTTCATCCTTTCAGGTGTATTTAAAGGAAGAGGCAACAAATCAATAATACGCGGTACTAAAAGAAAGCTCAAGGCTATTGCTTATTAATGATATAAAATGCTGTCGTGTCGGTTACTAGAAAAACATGTTTAAACTTATGCTTTATATACAAAACATGCCTTCCATTTCAATGCAGCCTTGTTTGAGGCTGTGTCACCATTAGCCAATCAAAACGCCTTTTACATAGGGCAATTGAAAAATCAGTGACGTATAGACGCTCTATAGCCTTTTTTCTCAATGCAAGCAAATGTTAACACCACAGTGGATTTTTAGTGATTTCTAACTATGTGACAGGCACACAACTTAATATTCAGGAGTAGACAGTTGACATTAAACTTAATTCATTTCACTGATTTTTAAATTTTTAAGTTTTTCACTTTCTGTCTGTCTTTAAAATAACTATCTATCACACTGGTAAAATGTTTAACCAATGAGGCATAGACCAGCGTCTCGCTCAAAACGAAAGAAGCATGCAAGTTTCTCCTACAGGCAAAAAGACAGACAACTTTGCATGTGACACTCAGATTCGTTCTAATAAAGGCTGAACAAGTAAGTGTCAAATATATCCTATATATCAAAATATATTAAAAACACAACATATCATGTTTAATGCCAAAGTTCACACACAAAAAAAACACAACAAGACTACGTGACCTCTTCGAACATATCCAGTGGTATGGTATGGTATTCATGATGCATTAGGAAAAGGCAGGAGCGGTAGAGCACAGCAAAGTTGAGGGAGTTACAGTTCCATTAATTTACCAAAAGAACAGGCAAAAAATATCTATATATATTAACGTTTGCAGGGGGCCTCTGTGGCTCAGTTGGTTAGTGCGCTAGCGCAGCATAATGACCCAGAAGCCTCCCACCAATACGGTCTCTGTGAGTTCAAGTCCCGCTCATGCCGACTTCTTCTTCGGTCATACGTGGGAAGGTCTGCCAGCAACCTGCAGACGGTTGTGGGTTTCCGTCAGGCTCTGTCCAGTTTCTTCCCACCATAATGCTGGTTGCCGTCGTATAAGTGAAATATTCTTGAGTGCGGTATAAAACACCAATCAAATAAATAACATTTTCAGAGGTGTCTGAATGTCTGGTTGTGTGAATTTCAGACATTTTTGTAAGGAAATAAACGAGTTTGATATTTTTGTCAAAAATGCCAAAGATATCTACAGCCTTATCCTCAAGCAATTGGCCTATCCATATTTGTTTTTTTTTTCTTACATATGTCTGAAGCACTTTCGCAAAATAGCGCTGTGAGGAGTTTGCAAAGAGTAGTAGTTCTCTGGGTAGATCATATTCATTGGCCCAAGCCCTGAATATGGCTGCTTTTGCAAAACGACCTATACGCACAAATTATTTAATTCTTTCCACAAAACAGTAATCATGTGAAAGCGTTGCCCTTGAATAACGAAAACAGAGCAGCTTTCAAGACATGTAACAGTAACGTTCATTATTTGCTGCCTCTCCCTTTAAAGAAATAAAAAAGAACATTTGATATACATCAACTGTCAGTAATCTTCTACTAAAGGTACAAATGCATATTCAAAAATAAAAATATGAAATAATACTGCAGACATGTTGGAATAAAAAAGCACTGATTTCATAACAAGAAGCTAACTCTTTTTATTTCTTTATTTATTTTACTGGGATTTAACTCCATACTCAAAAATTTTTCATTTATAACGGTGACGAGCAGTGTGGTGGGAGGAAACTGGCCAGTGTTCACAGGAAACCCACAACCATCAGCAAGTTGAAAATACAGACGGTAATGATAACATACACCTCCGTAATCCAGGACGGCATCAATATCAAAGAAATTGTTCAGACGAATAGCACTGTAAGCTGCCTTTCCTTCACGACAATCCCTTAAAAAAGCAAAAAGAACAGAAGGAGAGTTGAAATAATTACAATATTAAAAGAGCATTGCTATATTTCAGACAAAGATTTATCAGATGATCCTGTTAGCCACAAGTCCGAGTTCAAGGGGAGATGCACTCAGTGTGTGACCTTACTTTTCCGGTATTCAACTATTCAATTGGTTTTTGCTGAATGCCATACTCAAGAATTTTTAACTTATACAATACAATGGTAGTCAGTTTAATTGGTGGATGAAACTGAGGTATACAAGGTAATCCACTACTTAAAGCAGGGTGAAGAACTTTCTGACACACGGACACCGATACACACACCACAATGGTAGAAGACAAGTGACCACAAATGAACATAAAGACTGCATCAATGACCATTCCTGCACTGTTGAGCACTCCTAGCCCCTTTAAACTTTGATAGCTGGATAATCTACAAATTCCCTATCAAAGGGTTTGAATCTGCCCATTGGCATTCTATGTATATTATTTTTTTCGTTTTTAATATTCTTCAAACTGCATGTTTCACATCACCATGATTATGTTAATTCTGTGCTCAATGCGCTTCCTATTTGTACGTCGATCTTTGCTTGAGAAAGCTCTTTCAAATTCTATTTTATTGCAGCTGTACTTGTAATATGAATGAATGAATGATTATGGCTTTACGCCACATCAGCAATATTCAGCCAAATCGAGGCAAATTTGTAATATGGATATGCAGGTTAGGTTATAGAATGTGGTCAAAACCTTGTGACAGACAGATTTAGGATGCAAATACATGCACATGTAGTTAAATTTGTTTACCTGAATAAGGGAGAAATGGGGATAAAGAGTAAGAATCTCACCTCAAGATACCAGAAACTGTTATGTCCATACTAGAATTGCCATAAAGCGCTTGTCCAATGAAGTAGCCCTCACCAAGGGGACCTCCTGGTTTGTCCAGAAACTATAAGCAGAAAGGAGACCGGGTTTTATTCGCAGAAAATGAGAACACCTGTATGTTCTTTTAGGGGAATGACTCAGTAGTTGAAGCAAGTGAAGTACATGTATATGATGAAATAAAGTAATTAATATAATGATCACAGGATCATATGACTCTAATGTCACCTTTATATCCACATTCAACCCTAATGGTTAGAATGTACATATGTATCCAACTATTCAAACCAACCAAAATTATACTGCAGTTTAACGAAAGGCATTTAGGGAAACAATACTTCTGAAAATAAACAGACAGGCAAAACACCATAATGCTGACTGTCATATTCTTGAGTACAGTGACTCCAATCAAATAAACCAATGACTAAATGAATTTTAACTCAAAAAATTTATTTTACATCCTGGATTGTAATGGACATTAAAAATAATATAAAAGAGAATCCGAAGAAACAACAGTACCGGTATTCAAGAATTTTTCCTTTATATGTTGGCTGCTGGTTGTAGGTTACCACCCGGCTCTGCGTGGTTTCCTCTCACCATAATGCTGGCCACAGTCATATAGGTGAAATATTCTTGAGTGTGGCATTTATCACCAGTCAAATATAAATAAATAAATAAATGGATATATGCTGGCTGCCAGGTTAATAGGCAGAGGAAACCTTCTCGCTTACGCTACAGCTGAAACATTAACAACTGGAACTGAGCATGTCATTTCATTAATCAGGGGTCTAAGAGTGGCAACATGCCAATGATTTAAACATGTCAGCTCATAAATATCTATGACAGTACCTGAGTGTAGAGGGGTGAGTTGAAGTCAGACACAGGCTGACACACCCATCTCTCTAGAGGAGCCCCCAGGGCATAAGTGAGGGTGGCGAGCAACATGAAAAGCCAGGAGAAGACAAAGACCAGGATCACAGACCTGAAAATATTTCATTGTTAATAGCACCGGATGACAAACCGCAATAAAACTGACTTGAGTGTGTAAACAGTTAAAATATTTTACTGAACACGTTACAAGAGTAGAATGAATAGTATCTGAGCCATATTGTGGCGACACAAGAACAGATATGGCTCTTGCTATGGTGTAGTGGTTAATAGCGTTTAGAACAAACAAGTAGCGGATTCAAATCCAGCCTTGGAGAGGGATTTTGTAGATTCCCCGCTCTCAATGGCCATTTGACCAATATAATGTGTATATCTACTTGTACATGGGAAAGTTCATAAGAAACTTGCCAAAGGTCACTCGTTTATGTTGAGCACTGCAGTTCCCGCCATCATTGAAACAAGAATGCCATCATAAGTGATTCCTAAGTATGATGTCAAACAACAATCACACAAATGAATCTCATATTAATAACCAGTCTCTGATGAGACAGTAGCCCTACTGCCTACCACACAAATGAATCTCATATTAATAACCAGTCTCTGATGAGACAGTAGCCCTACTGCCTGGGACAAAATTATCACAGAGTCAATTACAAAATTAAATTATGGACAACCAATCATCGAAATAAAAAATCAATACAATGAATTATGTATTTTGCTGTAGTCTAAACTTAAACCAAGTAACGCTGAAATTGTACAAAAACTGTAAGAGTGAAAGCATTTCAAAGGAAATGTTAACATGCACAGATCAAGAGACGTACAAACAATCGCTGAAATGAAAAATTGACACTATGAATCATGTACCTTGATGTAGTTTATACTTGAACTACGTTTCATTGAACTCAGATAAAAATTGCAGGAGAAATAGAGTTTTGATAATGTTAACATATTCTGGATAAACAGACAGACAGACGAACAGCCAATAATTGAAATAAAAAATCGATATTATAAATAATGTATCTTGATATTGTCAACACTTGACCCAAGTTTCGTTCAAATTGGACAAAAACTGTAAAAGGAGTAGAGTTTTGAAGCTAAAGTCGACACACGTCGGACAGAGAGACAGACATACGGACGGCGGAAAACTTGCTAATACATAAACTCTTCCAGTCTTCGACAGGTAGGGCTAAAAACAGGGAAGAGAAAATTTCAAAACATTCAATATGAATATACTTGAATGCCAGAAAAATTAATATAGTTTGAAAAAAAATTAAAAAATACAATTTTGAGCATAAGCCAGGGTACTTAGGAAAACAACATGCTTTTGGGTACATGCTGAAGTGTACATGAGAACTGTTCAAAAGTGTCAGTCACATGGACAAAACCATACCTCCTGCATACATCTACCTCAATGACAAAAGCCTATTCAGCCGACAATGTATGGAAAATTATTCCCACACAATAAAAGACAACACTATACCAAATGTATATAGGTATCAATAAAGCAACCTATTCATAGGTCAAAAAATGTCACTTTTATTTTTGTGATATATGATAACCAAGATATCACAGTATAAAGTAAGCAAAAACAACCACATGAAGAAAATCAAATGGGCTGCCACCCTCTCAATTTTCACCAATCAAGGGCGAGTTATTTCTACCACCTGAGATAACATCTGTTTCCACTGTGACTTCAGCAGTACTTTGTTCACCATTGTGCCATACAGAAGTAGTGTTAATCACCTGTTTGCCTGGTGATTACAATATAATTGTGATATACTTTAAAGCCATTTTCACTGAGAAAGTGGCAGCCAGGAAACCACAGCACATGGCTTTTGATTGTTATAATAAAGGGGACTGTACTTTACACACAAATGTCTCTTCTCTGATACTGACGAGTGTAGGGCACAGATGATATTACATCGTGTTTCCGGTTTCTCTACAATGGCATATCTTATGGCCTGGTAAGAGTCCCAGGAATTATGCAAAAGTAACACACTAGTAGCCAAGAGTGAACACAGAGATGATGATATGCACATGTACATACGCAATGAGCATGTTACCCCCGGCGTTAGACAGGCAGCTTCTCTCAGTAGGGGGATCATCAACAGTGGAGTAGCAGATGCCCAGGATGAGGCCAAACACCATGAGGACTGTTATCAGCAGCAATAGCCCAGCAAGTCCCGTACCAGCGTACGACCTGATACCAACATAAAGTACGTCATTTATTACTGATCTTAATTTGGTGCGAGCCGAGACAATACACAAGTTTTACACACTGTAAATGACCTAAAATTTCATCCCCAAAAATACATTTTTAAAGTTAAACAAATGTCATAAAATATTACACTGTGTGCTGAAATTTACATTTTTTTCCAATAGGATATCATCCTACCTTCCAAACAAACCTTAACACACTTTCCTATGATCAACAGAGCTCCCAGAATGGAAAATGAGCAGCTTAGTCATAGACAAACCTTTAGGACATTTAGAGTGACTAGTGACGGTCAGCGATATAAAAGTTGCTGAAAGATACACAGGTCATAAAATATGTTTGAAGCAGGTGCTGTGACATTCTCCAAATGGCTTACAACCTTAGCCCCTTGGACAACACATTCAGTTTGCACCAGTAGCTTTAGCTAGGAGGGTGTCTCTGTGTCTTTGAGAGATCCTATTCTTACAAAATTAACATAGGGGAGAAAGAGCAAAAAGGGAGAAAATTGCAAATGAGAGACACCCTGATTACAAATTCTGGCTAAATTTCTGGGTATACCTGAAGACATCATACTGTTTGGCATAGTTGATGTAAACGTCTGCTGCTGAACTGTAATCAGACACGTTAAATGTTGAGGTCAACGAGGTCATTTGTGAGATCAGTTCGCCTAATTTTCCGTTCTTAAAATTGTTCAGGGCAGTTTTCACATCTGAAACAGTAAGCATCATTCGTATCAAGGGAATTCTTGAAGGACAGTACAATGGGAACTGGTGTTTATCAAAATACAGACTGTGGTCAGTTTGCATCGAAAGAGCCAGTCGAACTGATTTATTTATTTATTCCTCTGATTGATGTTTTACCAATCAAAAGATTACTGGACTAGCAGGCAAATGTGCTTTTATTTTGTACTCCTCATACCTAATCAGAATTCAATATCAATGTTCTGATTTTGCAGAAACTGCTAACTTCAAATGAGCTACCACGCCATTTGTTTTCACACATACGTGTCAGTCATGGATTAGGTCTAGCAATTGCACAGACCAGTACAACGTGATCAGCAGATATTACCTATCTATTTTGGGGGCACACTGACATAATAGCACACTGACAATTCAGAGTTTGACTTGAAAACAAGACCTTCATGGGCTATTAAGTGGTGTTTAATGCCATGTTGAAGAAGTTTTTACTTTTATGATGGCGCTTAGGTTTATTCATGATGGAAACACTGGTGTCTAGAGCAATCGTCTCTACCAGATACAACCCGAAGGAAGTCCACAAATGTCAAAGTCAATGACAATATGTGTTATCATAACTGTAAATTTGAATTTGATAAGTAACATCATGTCGAGCTATACATATATGCATCAAATCTCAATAAAACACAATGAACTCTGTGCGAATAATATGTGTACCAAGTGTCAATTCAATACAATGAATCATTTTGAAAAAAAAAAGTCCAAGGAACTGATTTGTGACAGATGGAGGGTCTGGCAGACCTGTGTACATGTAGGTGTAAACTTGTAATGCCCTTTGCTACTGGTGGGCTACTAATGCCAACAATTTCATCAGGCACATCAAGAAATTATTAAGGGTCATAAAAGGCATCACCAACAGCTGATTCCACAAAGCCAAATTCACTTCAATCAAAAACTGATATGTGATCTACTTGCTTACAAGAATTTTTAGATCATACAAGTTAACCTGAGAACATTTAACAAGTCTTTAGTTACAAGGAGACATAAGTTAAAACTGTTTAACTATTGCCTTGAGATGCACCTACTGAAGTCACCCACCTGCAACAGCTGGTTGGCTATCATTCCTCAATTTACATGGAAGGTTGGTCAGCTGGGTTAATGCCTGCAACAACAGAGTAGCGTGTTAATAAACCAGAAACATCTACTCAGTCATTACAGGGAATTGGTTTAAACTAGCTGTTATCAAGCATTTTCAATATAAATCTTAAATTCATTACAACAGAAATGGCTCAAGGGTTGATATGCACACATATATGTATCAGAAAACACTGCACTGTTCATAAACAAAGATTCAAATTAACTGCACTATTTTCTGTTTATTATTTTGTGTTGTCTTGTCTTGTATTCAGATCCCTTGTTTGGCGAATGGCCCAGTTAAAAAATGAGCCCATGCTAAAAGACCCGAGGCCCATGCCAAGAGACCCGAGGCCCGTGTAAAAAGACCTGAGGCCCATATCAAAAGACGCAAGTCCCCTGTCAAAAGACCAAAGTCCCGTGTTAAAAGGCCCAAGGCCCATATCAAAAGAGGCCTGTGTTAAAATAGATATCAAATTTTACCAGTCAGAGCTTACCTTGTGCAGTGTTGTGACTCAGCAGCCAAAAAATTCGAAATTATTTCTGGACGTCTGGGCATGTAACTTATGGCTACAATACAAGATCAGATGACACTAATGCAATCTACATTAATGTTTCTTTTAGAGGTCATTAGGAGGTCAATAATGACTTACAGAGTCCACAGTGGTGGTGATCGGGACCTGTTGAACATTGTCAAGGGAACTGATTTGACTGGTCACTGAGGGCATCTGCAGACAGATATAAAACACACAATATTTATGTACCGTAACCCCCAAAGTGCATGTTTAGAGGCATGAAATGTTACTTTTTGCTGAAACTTACAATATCCAGAAGGACATAGCACCCTACTTTCCAAACAGCCCTCACACGTCTTTACAAGATCAATGGAACTCTCACAATCAAGCAAAACGAGTAGCTTGAATGTTCAATACTGTGCTCAAACAGGCCAAATCAATAAAAGTTCTTCGAAAAAGACATGAGCATCTTCCCATGGTCTACTTCTGTTGTCCTCTCACAAGCCACACACCAGGAACGAAGTTTGCTTCACAGAGGCTGTATAATTCTTTGTAGATATAGTGTTAACTACATGAAAAAGCAATACACCTTTCACTTATTACCACACTGTTGTTGGTTGACAAATCTGCCTACCGTGTTTTAAGGTACGCATGTTGCGTAACTTTTTTAGCTACTGATAGCCACTGATACAGAATGTTAACTGCAGCCCAAATCAGCAGGGTTTATATTTAAAAATTAAATGATAAGTTTCTGAGAGCAAAGAAGTAAAAACATGTGAATTTTTTCTTCACTGATACTTTTGAAAGTATGTACAGATGTGTGCAACAACAACTTGGTGAAAAATTATGGGGACAAAAAGGGGATCTGTCAAATGTTTGCTTTGTCAGGATGCATTTTAAACAGGCTTCTGGACAGGTATATAGGTACTTTAAGTTCAACAGCTTCTAGTGAAGCTGATCTGTTGACAAACTGCTGTAGCATCAACAGATTTAATAATAGACTAATTCGCATTGTCATATCACAATATATTTACATATATTTATTTATTTATTTGATTGTTGATCAACGTGATAATGAAGAAATTTTCACTTATATAATGGTGGTTGGTTTTATTGGTTGAGGTGCCGGGTGTAAACCACTGACCTTTGGCAAGTTACTGATGATATTCACACCATATTGGTCGAAGACGCAGTAGTCTTCAGCGAGCGTTAGACTGTGCAAACAGCGAAACAAGCATCGTTGACCACAACTATTGATGATGGTGGAATCTACAAACTGTCTGTCCAAGGTTGAGTGTAATTTGCGCCTGGTCTGTTCCCACGACTAAAAGGCAAGTGCCTATAACCACTACACCACATTCTGTTCCACCTCTTATCATCTGACTTGTCATTAGGTTTGCAAAGACAACACTACTTACTGCAGATGTGTTGTAGTTGCTGTCGAGACTGTCCAGATCGATGTTCTCTCCACAGCTACAGTTTGTGAACGTGCTCTGGATGTTCCCTTTCACTGAGCTCAGTGAGTTTTTCAGGGCAGTCACATTGTTGTCCACATCAGTGACACCAGAATCAATCGAGTTTAATGTTAAGGACAGGGAATCAATCGCTGCAGAAACAATCAAGAGATTAGATATAGAATGATAGACCTATTTATTTATTTTACTTCAAGTTTAACATCAATTTTAATCTTTACTAAACTAAACTTTATATAACAGCTGTGAGCCTGTGCAGCAGGTCTGACATATAGTGCTGCCTCACTGGAATGCCATGCTGAATACACCACACACAAACGCCCCACACAGTCACATTATACTGACACTGGATTTGATTTCAAACAGCCACAGTTTGTGAACATGCTCGGATATTCCCTTTCACTGAAGTCAGTGAGTTTTCTTTAGGGTGTTCACTTTTGTGTCCACATCAGTTTTACCAGAGTAAAGAAATGATTGTTGCAAAAACATATTGTAAGATACAGAAATATCAGACAGAGGCACATGATGGACAAGAACAATGATAAACATAATCGGCTGAAGTTGGTGAAAAAAATATGTAATGAGAAATCCAACAGCTCGTCTCAAATTGATTCACTTTAAAGTTGAGCAGACATTTGACTCATGACGCACATACAACTCTCCACTCCTCAACTCCACAATACACCTCTAAGGACCACTCATCTCATAGCGGTTCAAATAACAACCTGGTGTTCTTGCCAACATTAATATTTTATCTCACATGTAACTGGTAAACATCTTCAAAGCACATTCATAAAGCCTAAGATGTAGAGAAAACTGCAGGTTAGTTGACTCACATACAAACCCTTTCTCTGGTACTACAAGTATACTAATGTATGTCCAAAAAAGTCCACAACCTTAGAATTTTGAAAAAAGAAACGTAAGGAAAAATCTCAAAATTAAACTTGCTCATCATATCCATCTTGATTAGTTTTTGAGATATGTGTATAATGCCCAAAAGATTATGTCACATATGGATGTATCAAAAAGTCCATGTTGTATTTGAAAGGAGGCCTGTTCTAGATACCACCATAACGATACATCTCAATATATTATATGCACTGTCCACACAAGCTTAACTGACATTTTACAACATCATCACAATTGTCATACTTTACAAGCAAGCTAATAACACGGGCAATTTTGAATTATGGACTTACTATACACCAAGGTAATGGCGCTCACTCTATTGACTGTAAAGTTTGATTCATACTGTAAGAGTGTTGACACTCGAGTTCCAAATACAACATCGATCGCTGTAAAGAATAAAGAGCAGATTTTTAGCGAATAAAAAATGCTGTGCTAACAAAGATATTCTCAATTATGAATAACCTTCGTATCTTACTTGTTCATAATTTATTTAACTACTAAGTGCTTTTCTTATTTAATTAATGACTGTTTTTTTTTATCATAACATTCGAGAAATTTCAACTTGCAAGATGGCCACCAGGTGCGTGGGTGGAGCAAACCACAGTGAATGGGTAAATCACTGAGATTTGATCATTTACTAACTAACTCAGGATAAAGTGGAAGACAAGTTGTGTTTCATGCCAACGACAGCTCACTGTTACCATGGTTATAATAAACAGTGACAGCAGCAGAATCTTATCCTGCTCCTCTTAAACCAATCATAAGAATGAAAATAAATGGACCCTTATGATGTTAAAGTGAAAGACAGTGCATGTTCCAAGTTAAGTTTGCCAAAAAGGTTGCACAATACTATGTTTGTGTCAGTAGAGTATTTTTTCTAACTGGTTCTACGACAGAAGAAACTGACATTTGACCTGATCTCCGTAAATCAGCATGAAACCCAGCAATTCTGGCTGGGCTGTGATGTAATTCTTCCAAGCGCGGAATGCTATTGTCACCTGAGACTGCTAGGGTTGTGCTTGAAACTAAAGTATATATGTAAATTTATACATGAAATGATCAAGAAACCTACTCCCACCACAACACAATGGTGTGGAAATACTTTGCAGTGCTGCTCACACACATACTTGTTACAATTAAAGTACATCACATTAAAATAGTGTCCTGTCCCTATGCTATTACGTCACATTGACAGTCAACTTAGAAGATTTACATCACAGCTTATGAACAGCCGATATCTCCTAGCTCTGTGATTGGTCAAACCCTCATAAGCTTAAAAGCATGGCCGCCTTCAGATCCCCAGTCGGCAGCACAATACTCGATACTACAAACGAAGATAATCCAGCAACAAATTCATACAAATTCAAACAGGTTTTTGTATTCAAGAAAGAATTTATAATCTTTTCACTGAACAGTGCCTCAGTCATGGGCTGTGTTTTACTTTGACTTTACTCAAAATCTTATGCGGTCAAAGAAAAAAAAAAACATTTTCCAATATGCCCACAGATCAGTGTTTGCTTATACCACAAAAATGCAAGCACAAAACCTTTTCATACAACAGCATTTGTACACTGCCCAGTCAAATTTAGGCCACAAAGGTATTAACAATTTGGCAGTTATATTTATACACAAAGTATGCACACTTTGCTAAAGCTGTTGTTACAACAAAGTAATTCTATAAAATTTTTCAGTAAAACTTAGCGTTTAGGGATATCATCAACATAGAGAGTAACGCAACAAGTGTTGGATGAGAATTTATATGTAAAATTAGTAATTAACACACCATTCAAATCTCGCAGGATCACATCCCCCACAAAGTTAAAGTTATTTGTACCCAGATGTTCGATTTGCTGAAAACATCACAGAAAATGACAATTTAAAAGACAGGTGGCCAATGACAATCTCAAATAATTTTTAAGTTAATGTTACTGAAGGTCTTAACATACACATTTACAATCAGTTACAAAATTCAAACTGATCAAGCCAATATGACAAATTTATATAACCTAATATGTAAAAGTTGTAATGGATGAAGCTGGTTTTCAGACTTGAGGGGCCGCAGGATGAATCTGCACACATAATTTTAATAAAATCGGACAATATCAGAAACAATCACTGCACGCAAACTAACAACAAATTAGAATCAAGGAAATTTCATGAAAACTGGCCAACAGTAGGAGCAGTTGTTGTAAGGAGGATATTGCTGGACAGACAGATGGAGGGTAAGCCAGTTGGATTCAAATGAGAATCTGTCGCTACTTGTGAATGTGAGTTTACAAATGGCGACAGAACTGCAGCATTCACCTGTCCTGCATATTTCATGTAGCTTTACATTACCATCTCTGTAAAACTTCATTAATTTCCTTTTGATAGCTCCAGAGATATGGAAGTTACAACACTGATGCAAATTAAGCCCATTATTATGCAAATTACTGTAAATTTTCAACATTTTCAACTACACAAGAGACTTTTTCTGTGCAATTTATGCATACAATGATTATGAAAAAGGTGCAAAACGATTTGTTTGTGTGATTAAAGATGCAAGCTTTATAAAATTGTACAAATTGTTTCTCTCCACCCTATAGTGCTGTCAGAATGTTTCAAAATATTGGTTGCAGAGGTGGTTGAAAAGGTTAAAGAATTAGGGTAATGTAAATATAGACTTGAAATAGCCAAAAGGCAAATGTAAGAGTCATAATGATAATCTCTGAAAATCTCCATCCTTTTCCTTTCAAGGGGTCGAGAGATATGACCATGACAAAAATGCTATACTAATAGTTATGTAAATCAAGCGGAAATGCAAATTAATGCAGGGATAAACCTGAACAGGCCGAATATAATCAAGGCACATGTATGTGTCCCACTGATAATCTCCACAAAAGTTCATGAATTTCACTTTACCTCACTAGGATCTAATGCACTGCAGTCATAAATCTATGACAGACAGACGGATAAAGGCATGACAAAACTCAGTAGCACTCAGTGGCTTAGGAGTAAACAGTTTCTGCATACTTACATCTCTGAGCAGTTGCATATAGCTAACAGCATCTGTTAGGCTATCACTATACAATGTCTCAAAGTTATTAATGGCAGCTGTCATGCGGCCGTTAGTCACAAATAAGCAAATCACACCAATGCTGTAAAAAACAACAGAAAAACAATTGCTACATACAAAACACATATACATGTATATAGTCTACATTTAAGGTGCTAAAAAGGGTAAATAAAGGCAATGTCAGGAATATTAATACAGGAAATGTGCACAAGAATGGAGTGTTAAATGTGCAATGCTCAATGTAGACATCGTAGACATGAGAAACACAGCAAACAAGCACATATGTTCTAATTACTGTAATTGTTCAGTTTTCTTCATATTCTAGTATTGCTCATACAATTATACTTTTGACGAAGCCCTGAAATTGGCCAATCCAACCACTGTAGTTTGGTCCCCAAATCTCTATTAAAAAAGGTGCTTCAATTGCACTGAAAGTTGTTCTTTAATGCGTGAAACAGTTGAGGAATTAGGGTAGTGCAAATGCCTTACATAGGATAAACAAATACAAAAGGAATCAGGTGGTTTACTAGGGCAGTGTAACATGTGCAGAAACCTCAGATCTTAATGACTGTGTATCATCCTTATAAGGAAATGTTTAAAATAGCTTTAGATCTAGCCGGATTCAAATTTCAGCTAAATGAAATTTCTTCTAGCTGATTAACCAGCTTTCACATGTCCAGTACTAGCACAGTACAATTTACATGACTGATGATTTCAAAATTTGGGCCAATACCCCTTGGATTTCAATATCTTATGCTTGGAAATAAGGTAACGGGATTTTCCCTGGATTTCTGCACATTTTTAAAACAGATATATTCAACAGATTTGCCACTACTCACCCAATTAACAGGACATGAAAACTGAAAATGCCAGCATAAGTCATCCTCTTGCAAGTGATGTTGTTGGCTGGATTCTGGACTCTGTTTCCTCCACAGTTACCACAACAACGACAACAGCAGAAACATATGCCGATGATTGGAAAGACGACCATGAACACACAGCCAATCCCAATGCACACAAGGTATCCCATGGACAGGTCTATGATCTGAAGAGTAATGACAGTTTAACCACATGTATACAATGAATCATAAATCTGCTTTATAAGTATAAATGTGCTATAAGCCGAGTCCGCATTTCAGGCGTCTCAAGAGTTTACATACGGTGAAGCAAGACAAAGTAACGCAGCTAAATATGTGATTGTACGTCAGTGGATAAGATTAGGAACTACTGCTAAATCTCGTTTTCTGCCACAAAAGTTACCCCTCTTGCCTTGCCTGAACCTGCGAAAACTTCATAAGACTCCTGAAATGCTGACTCTACATATCCTTAGAAATGCAGTTTAAAAAATGACACTTCATGCCGCTTTCAGTGCCAAAGTTACAACAGATACATATTCGAAATGGCAAAATCAATATGAACAACTAGCAGGAAACTTTTCCCAATCAATAACAATTTAGATTAAACTGACAAGTAGTCAACAACCTGACCAAGCAGAAGAGAAACCACTATAATATACATGTTTTTAACAAAGTCTGCAATTACTGCATGTCCACTTTCACCTGCTAGGGGACTGGATACAAACACATGGATTCACTGGTGATGGGATGTTGATAGGTATCTGGATACCCAAGAAATCAGCAGTGAACTTTCAACACTCGGTAAGGTGTATATATATATATATATATATATAATTCAGTTAAGACAGCATCCATAGTAACATTTCAGCAATATGTTTTGGCAGAGCCTTTCGATAAGTAAGTAGGCAGTGTGAAAAGCCATGACAGAACCTCTGTCATGGGCAAAAATCACATGAACTACACCTGTGACAGCTTTGATTTCTTCCAAAAAAGTCTTGTCCTTCTCTGCTCAGGATTTAAGTGGTATCTCTCTTTTTTCCTCACAACTATCAAAACAACATTTCACTGGAGCAGCCTTTGCAAGTTCACCCCTGGCTTGAAATTTGGTATTAAGGCTTCAAGTCCTTGTCTCTTTTGTTTTAAGCGCACCTGGTACTTCACAACAGAATCGGTATCTAGTTTCACATGTTGAGCTGTTCTCTAGCTTGGCATACTCTAGTCAAGATTTGAGATATTTTTGCACTTTCATACCATGACTAATGCAGCAATCACAGAGATGGAATCATATTGTCAGTAACTCAATATAGACCTTATTTAAGAGTTTCACTCAGATTTTCTGGGGAATTATCCTACAGAAGTCAATGCACACGACTGCAAAATCCTCACAAAATACAGACAGGGTATGACAATTAGGCGCACAAGTCATCCGTGCTAAAGAACACTAAAAGCTGGCCCCTGTGTATGAGTAAATATAACCCACCTTTTGCTGAAATTTGACTGAGGCAGTCTTAGACCATTGAAGAACATTTTGGATGCGTTGAAAATCAAGCTACACCTAAAGATAATCTGATTACTCACCTGTGAATAATCAGTCATTATGTTAAAACTTCCATCCAGGAGGCCAAAAATAATCACTGAAAACAAGGATATGTAAAATGTTTTTACCATTACGGCTGTCACAGTGTGAATACTGGTGAAACATAAACATAACAAACAAAACAAACATACACTGGCTACAGGTGCACATCTGGATAAGTAATAATGCAGTCAATTTATTCAATCTTATTTATTTTACTTGATTTTTGTTTCATGAGGTACTCAAGATTATTTCCCTTACACAATGCTCGTCAGTATTATGTATGTATGTATGCTTGGATTTTACATCGTACTCAACTGTTTGAGCCCTTAGAATGTTAATGCCAAAGTGCTCTCGACACTGGAACACCATGCCAAAGTCACATTATACTGACATGGGGCCAACCACTCTTGTTTCCTTCTTCTAACATCTCAAGGCTGAGCACCTATCGAGGTACTAAAAAGTACCACTTCTGCCGTTTTTGGTATGACCCAAATCGAGACTGACAGTTTTATGAGTGGAGGAAACTAGTGTGTAAACCACTGACCTTTGGCAAATTACTGGTAAACTCTGTCACTTGTGATGTACAGATTAATTAGGCTGGGGGAAGACAAACTTTCTTCAACAAATGTAGGCACATGCAGAAAAATAAGTTCTTGTCACCAAGGCAGAATGGTAAAAGCAAGGGGTATCTACATGTACAAACTTTCTGTTATGATTCATTCATGAACACATACCTTGCAGGTCACAGTGACTGAAAGACAACAAACCTCAAACTATTCCATAATTTTGTACATGTGCAAGAATATATGAACATGTATGTAAATGTATAGTATCACCAATACCAAATGCCAGAGACAAAGAATTTCCAAGAGTCTCCCTCCTGGGACCTGTGTGACAATAAGCTGACAGCACAGCTTTCAATTTTCACTTTCCAGAACACAGGGCTAGCGCTCTTTAAAGGCAACCAGCTTACCTATTGGTAATGCATTTGGGAGAGAGCTGTTGATAAAACTACGAGCCAAGTTGAAAAATGGCCCAAGCCCTCCATCATCATATACACCTGTCGATTTGTATGATTTTGTGGGTAGTGGAGAAAAAGTGATGTAACTATCTGTGTCTGCAGTGTTTCCATTCCCAGACATGGTGGTTACAGAGCTGACGGTACACTGCCCTCTAGCTCCTGTCAGGTGACACAGTGCCACAACAGCTACTGCTGTCATAGCCGTCCAGCCTAACTGCCTTTTCCAGGAGTCAGCCATGCCAACGACTCTGGCTGTTCCAACTGCTGTTGGTGTAAACTTCTAAACAAACTCCACAGTCTCCAGTGTAGGCATATCTGAGGCAATAGATCAGACAGACCGCTTCCACTCTGAAAGAATGAAGCAAAAATCAGTTGTCTTTTTTTTGTGCTTTTAAAAAAGGTTGAAAGAAAAAAAAACACAAAAATTCAGAAAACATCAAAATACTTTCCCCATTGTAATCGCTGTATTTACAATTGGCTAAAAATGTTAGAAGACTTCTAGCTCCACGTAACGACCCAGAAGTCTCCCACCAATGCAGTCACTGTGAGTTCAAGTCCAAGTTAAACTAAAAATCTTCTTTTCTACGATGTCGGCCAATCAGCATTGCTTCTCTTTCCATTAAATTACTGACGCTGAAACAGCAATCCAACTTTTGTACATGCTTATATTTCCAAAGTCGATGAAAGAGGCCCTCAATGGTTCAGTTGGTTAGCGCGCTAGTGCAGTGTAATGACCCAGATGCCTCAATGGCCCAGTTGGTTAGCACACTAGTGCAGATTAATGACCCAGATGCCTCCCAACAAAGCGGTCACTGTGAGATCATGTTCAGCTCATGCTGGCTTTCTCTCCCGCTGAACATGGGAAGGTCTGCCAGCATCCTGCAGATGGTCGTGGGTTTCTTCAGGCTCTGCGCGGTTTCCTCTCACCATAATGCTGGCGGCCGTTGTAAACGTGAAATATTCTTGACTACGACATAACACCAATCAAACAAATTAAATAAATTAAAATTTCAAACAAAAGCTACATACACCTAAATTCTTTATCAAACAACGATTCGAATGGTAACAATCAAACAAACGAAAAGCTGCCAAAACTGTTCGCAATTACAACTGACAGTTACTGGGCAAACTGCTTGGACAGTATTCTTCAGTGAACTGACGTCACTCTACAGTTTAACAGCACCAA
Organism: Acanthopleura granulata; assembly: GCA_016165875.1. Taxonomy (NCBI): domain Eukaryota; kingdom Metazoa; phylum Mollusca; class Polyplacophora; order Chitonida; family Chitonidae; genus Acanthopleura; species Acanthopleura granulata. The sequence goes on along the minus strand of JABBOT010000001.1, from coordinate 29,635,035 downwards.
AAACTTTACAACTCCTTGCTCGAAACAGAGTTTACACAAGACCAAGTTACAGTGACTATTACAAATCGGCTGAGTTCCTAAATCACAAGCCAGAACACTCACTACAAATGATATGAGCAAAAGCCACTACGAGTTCATAATATTACCGAGTATATGTTACCCACCGGTTATCAACACCATTCTCTAACATCGGGCCAAGGAAGAGGCAAAATAAAGTTTCGCATTTTAAATCTGTACTTCTCAGCCCGCGCCATATTGATGCTGTAAGCACCTTGGTGTCACGTGAACAGAGTAGTTCCATGGAAGCGGAAGCTTGATAATGCGCTGCGTCAAGTGATATACCAAGACATCGACTTTTCAAAACTGTGAACATTTCGTTCGTCATTATTCTCGTCAGGCCACATATCTGCTATGTTGACTTAGCAAACTGGCACGTCGGTTGTCATTATTAACCATTTTTGAAACAGGAGAAGCTTGAAACTGAGACTTGAAACCACTTAAACTTCAAGTTGGTGTACATCTGGCCAATTTGGTGTAACTTTTGTTATGTTTTCCCCCGTACCTGTAAATATAGGTTGTCTGTGTTCTAGCCTCGTGTCTTCCATGTGTTCTGGCATCATTTACGAGGGAATTTGCCCACACGAAGTGATATAATGATGATCCCATAACCATAATCAAATGTACTGATGTACAACATCGAATTCTCGCTACACCAGATGTCAACCATATACAGAGATGCTCTGTAGCCAAGCAGAAAAGAAACGTTGACATTGTGAAGGTGCAAAATCTGGGCTAGGGGTTAGCTCAACGTCTCGGGAGCCTCTATTGCGCATCTGTAACGACTTTTTATACTGGACTGGTGCCGTTACAGTGTCTAATTCAAACTGGGTTGCTTTCTGACTGTAATGGTCCGTGGGGAGGACTGCTAGCAACCAGAGGATATGTTTGTCAGTTTTCTCGGGGCTCTGACTTATTTCCTGCCACCTTAGTAAGTGAAATATTCTTGGCCTGACATGATCAAATCTGTAAACCTCCAAATACCTTAATCAGGAAACTTTGTAGGTAAATTGTGTGAGAGGCATGAAAATTATGCATGCATGCACAAGTTTACATCAGCTTATATGGCCTGCCAATTTCACTGTTGGGGTAGAAAAAAGAAATGTTTTACATTTATTACCTCCAGGCAGATCTCAGGCCAACTTATTTTAAGTGCAGCCTCACTGAAACATTCTGCTGACGATAACAGCCAATTTAGTCAAGTTATACTCATACTTAGTTTTCCATTACATAGGCCTGCACACTTGGTCTATCCCAGTATGCTGATTATCAGACTAGGAATACATTTAGCAAGATTGCATAGAGCACCTGCCACACACTGGTTAGATGTATAACCTTTCCTTATTATTTACACATCAATGAAATCCCAGTATTTCCTTTACTGATAAAAGTGTTATTTTCATTAGTTAGATATCACCTTTGTTATTACATTTTGATATTACACACCCAGACACTGTGACATTGAAAATGAAGCTTTTATTTTTATGACGTTTGAATCTGAACTAACTCAGGGATGAAGTCATAATACAAGTTTAGTCTTGCCTAAACGTCATGCAAGAAGACATGTCGCCACACTAGACATCATGTATACGATGTCACTCTCTTTGACAGCCAGCAGCTAAAAACATTGTTTCAAACTTCTTTAAATATCATGACAAAATCATGACATTGTTGAAGTATAAATCATAAAAGGAGTATTGCACAGAGAAGGTTGAAACTGCAATATTGTTCTTGTGAAGAGTGGAAAAAATAACCCATTTGATGCGTCTCTTCATTCTGTCACAGATGATTTCACTCAGCTCAGGCTGTCTTCCTTTCTGGTAGTACAGGTACGTGGAAAGATCTGCCAGCAACCAGTGGATAGTGATGCTGTGCATTTCCCCCAAGGCTTTGCCTCCAAACATAGTGCAGTCATTTAGGGGAAATATTCTTGTGTATGGCGTAAAAAACAATAAGATAAATAAAGAATATTCACAAAGACTGGTATGAGAAGTAATGTCACCAAAGAAATGATAGAGGAAATCCAGACTTGTTCAGTTGACATCATCAGACGACCATTTTTCATGCACAAAGGGTGTAGTCTAACGAAACATAACGCCTTCGATTACTTTTCATGTAATGTCAAAAGTTACTGGTTACAGAATTTCTGTTTTAGTTGCTTAGCCTGTCATGGTCAGATTTTAAGATTGACATCTGCTTGTAGTGACGTGGTCTGTGATGGATATAACAACAGTGGCAATCAAAGCACAACTGAGGTTACATTTGATTATCAACACCATATATGCACAAATGGTACACGATTGGGAAACTGATTTTATTCATCGACCTAGATCATTCATTACGTCTTTCCGTCATCACTGAAAACTGTTGGCTGCTTCCCTTTCTGAACGCCCATTTTGATTGACAGCTGGTGGAGGAAAAGCAGTTTCCTATCAATTCCATAAATATCTCAGTATGAACAGTTCCTCCAGCCCAAGGTCATGCTGAACCACATTATCTCACTGCATCGCCCAAGTTCCAGGGTTCATGATAACGTGCTCAAATCTGATTGAAACAAATAACACTCATGACCTTTACTTGTGATAGCTATAGAATTAAAACTTGTACTCACAAATGACATATCACACAAATTAATTTTATTTCAAAAGTATGTTGCACATAGTGTACATAAATGTCTACATTACAGTAGAGAAAGAAAGAAGAATAGGATTGTATAAAAATACTGGAGGGACTTTATGAAACGTTTGAACTTTGAAATACGTACATATATTTTCAAGTTTAAGTTAAACAGATCAAACCAGTAGTTTCAGTGAGTATGATTATTGGTTTGAAAGGAAATATAGTTAAAAAGTAGACTAAACTAATCAGTGTAGTTTTCCAAGAAAAATTGAGGGGAAACATGGAATAAAATGTTATTTTCCAGTTAAAAATTAATACAGTTTTATAAGAAAACCAAACAAGTGAATACACTATTAGTGGGAGAGACAAAACTTTCACTAGAACACCATAAATACATATTAAAAGTAACTCCATAGGACAGGGTAAATTTAATAACAGTACAGGACCTAAAATTTTGCCAGAAAAGAAATGAATTTTTAGAGACAAATACATCATAAAATATTACGTTTGTGCTGAAACATACATTTTCCAGTAGGACACCATCCTATCTTGTAAACAAACCTCAAAACACCATCTGAAGATAATAGAATTCTCAGAATTGGCCAAAATGTGCAACTTCGTCACTGGCAAAACTTTAGGTCAATTATTGTCAGGCTTGACGTATCAAACATGTATATCTGAAGCACATTTGGACGGATATCTTCTGAACTATAAGAATCAGCTCATAACCATCAAAATTCAGGTATATACACGTGAACACAGTCTAGTTCTCGTTTGCAACACCACTACTTTACCATTTTTTATAGTATACAAAGACACAGTATACAAAGCATTTACATGTTTAAACTGACACAGAACCATATAGGACTTAGCCCGACTGATATAAATGGCAAAACGTGCACACTGATTACTGCATTAATTAAAACATAAAACTATGTTTCTACACACCTTACCGTCTAGTACAATACAACATGAATATATGTTCATATATCATTAAAATAGCAGGTACATGTTCATAATTTACACGCACAATCCAAACCATGAAGTCGTACCTTTCCTTCAGAATGTAAGTTTTCACAGTTCATATAACTTATCAAGCGTTAATTGAAGCTCACTTAACAGTCTTAATCAGATGAGCTTCCCTTATTACTGCATCAAATGGCTTGTGGTTATGTTCACAGCTGCATACTTTTACATTTTGCACATCAAACGTTCATATCGACAGCCTAAAACATGTAAACCTCCCAAACAGATAGGATTATTGTCACCCATTGCCATATACATATAAAGTACATATATACACTAGGCATCCAGTGGCATTTCATGGGGTAAGTTCTTAAGTGAGGGCTGAGGCTTGACAAAAACAATCTCTAGCTATTGTTCCTGTATTTCTCATATATATAACTTATCATTAATGTTACACCTATTTTCATTTTAAAAGCACACAAAAACATACTTCTCAGATATCCATCATTTATTTCTAATGTGAATAAACGAATCATTATGACATCAGGTCACATCGGCAATGTTCGGGCATTTCATGGCAAAATTCCAAAGTGAGCAGGGGTATTAAACTAAAATCTTCTTTTTTGCTATGTCAGCCAATAAGCATTGCATCTCTTTCCATTAAATTACTGACATTGACACAGCAATCCAACCTATGTACATGCATATATTTCCAAAGCCAAGTTATCTAGATGAAAAAAAAAAACATTTATGAATGAGATTTTTTACCTGTGACAACAATGGTTCATTTGGAAAGGTGGAGGGAAGGCGGGGGACGGGTACTTTTTCTTCTGCTGAAAGAATAAACTTTAAGTTGGATACAAAAATAAGACATAACAACACACCAAACTTTGGTACCAATTTTTCCTAGTGGTTTTACATGTACATGGTACTCAAAAGTACACATCAGATTCCACTGCATTACAGGGTAAACCTACACGATCCAAATGTATACCCAAGGTGTAGTTACTCACAAGTGCACTTATGTCTAACAATAGGATATTCACACTGGTTCTCAAAAATACAAACGTACGTGTACAACCAATAAATTTAATATGCATTTACAACCTTATAAGACAATCTATATACACTGTATTCAACCTAAAAATTTGCTTAAATAATACATTTTCAGAGCCAAATATTAAAGGTTTCTTGGCAACTTTTACTGTCGAAATTCATACATTTCCAGTAGAATATCATCTTTCCTTCTAAACAAACATCAAAATGGTTTTTTAAGAATATAACACTCTGAGAATCAGGTGTGTAAGTGTATACACACATTGACACCTACATGTACAGATATTCACATATATCCCACCTGTATATACACATTCAAACAAGTGTACATACATGTATTAACATTTTATTACTAAACATTGCATAATACATAATTACCATTATATACAGTACATAAATTACACGACCACATTGAAAATGGAATCTTGATGGCTCAAATCTCTAGGTTCAAATGACTTCAGGCCATTTCAGGTATCCCATCAAAAAAAGATTCTGCTAATTTCGACCTTCGTGACGCTTGAAGATTCATACTGATCATGCCACCAGATATAAAATTTATTTTCTCTTATTGAGCTCGTAATCTGGTCAGATTTAACACATTCGTCATAGTGAACAGAAACATACACAAGTAAAAAATAATAATAAGATAAACAATGACTTATCTTAGCACAAAAAATAGCACTCTGGTATTCACCTAAACCTGGAAAACACTCAAAAGAAACAGAGATTTTACAACAAACAAATGTTGAGCACATTGATTAAAAAAAAAAACAGAAATAAATGAGAAAATAAGAGCATGTAATCCAACAATTTTCCATCTGCAAAATTTCAATGGTTCAGGAATGTGCCATGGGTTTATAAAGTATACTTCCAACAAGAGAACCTAACCAAATAAATGAGTGTGATGTTACCAAATCAATAAATAAAGAAATTTTAAACAAATTTGAGGTGTGAGAAAACAAAAAAATTATACTGTATTTACATTTGCCCTGTACCTTGTACATAACCTTACATAATATTGCTACATTTGACAGGTTAGGAAATATATGTTAATGTAATTGCAGATTTAACTGGTAAATCATTGTCTTTAGGGAATGTTAACAAATAAAACTGTTTCAAAATGCTACCTGTATACATATGTAAAGTGTACAGGTAGATATCAAGACAATGGTATGACCATTCTGATCAATTGTAAACAAGAAATTTTCAGTGCTTATAATAAAATTGTAATAAACATAGGCTCCAGAAGAGAAGATACAGGATTTTTTTCTCCTCCAAAAATACACTTAAGGACCATGCTCAATTTCACACAATGTTTACAAACACTTTGTTTATCTATACTGGTATGTCAAAATATATTGCTTTATAGGGCTGCTTGTGGACGAATTTACTTGCAAAAGTTGCTAAATACTTCAGCAGTTTATTTTAATCACATCTTTTAACTCAGAATACTGATTTCGCTTTAAGTGTAACCTGTAGAAGTACACTTTAAGAATCATATCCAGGCCTTAAATTTGTACTGTTTATGACACATGACTTTTTCTGGTAACAAAATTAATCAAACTTTACAAATACTCTTACATGACTCTGTAAAGTTAATAACTAAATCAGAATCAAATAAATTTGTCACTTGAAAAAAGCTTAACTTTAGGTGAAATATAGTTTTTTCTTTCCCAAAAATACTTCATATATACATGCGCACATTACTTGCTACTGGCATACTATTTTGCACTAATACAACTCAACTTAGTTTTTAGTAAAGGTTAACACCACAAACTTGTAACATACCTGTATTTGATATCATAGTATTTCACAACCTGTGATCAACATTTACATTTCATTTCTTTCACAAGCCTTATACATCATTTGCTAAATACTGGCGTTCACAAACTGCATGTTGTTGTTGTTAGAATTTTCAGAAAAAATAGTTGCTTGCTCAGTTTTGAAAAGTTTTAACCTCCATCCTCTAGTGTTCCTCAGAATCCATCCATGTGTGCGACTTTGTTGCTGGAAAAGAGAAACTAAGATTTATTTGTTATTTCAATATTGTTTAACATCACAAGACACTGAAGAAATTTTCACTTATAAGATGGTGTAGGAAACTGGGTGCCCAGTTAGTGACAAACTTGCATACACATAATACAGGTGGAAGATGTCATCAGCCAAGAAACTACAAACATTGCTAATTTTAAAGGCCGACAAGAAAGATTCACTGAACTTCATGGAGAAGCCATATAAGAATTTTCACCAAATCAGTCAAGTAGTCTTACAGATATTATATTGAGAAGTACCTAATTGGTATGTCAAATATCAGGGATAAGCGCCACAATGTAATCATATGGTAGACAATTAATGCATAATATTTGGTACGCATATCTTTGAGCTCAGTTTTGATAATACTGGATGAATGGTTTAGGACATAATATGCTGACAGAACGGAGAACTTCCATCATCTGTGTCATGTGTTACCATGGAACCCTGACTCAACCCCTCTGAAGACAGGAGCAGAGGGTGTGGCTCCTGAACTTAATAAGTGTAATGGCCCTAGTGCTGTAGGACATCTGTGTGAACATAGGAATGTTTATTAGGTAAGTATTGAAATCCTGCTAGAGCTGCAAAAGTTAACTACACGTGACAGACAGATGGTCATCACAATTAAAGGTCCCCAGTTATATTCAGGATCACCTAAAAATGATAAGAATATGTCTGGCACACTGTAAGATATCATTCCTGGTGACTGATTCAATACTGGCAATTCATAATGTAAACATACAACAACCAATTGCTAAATTATAAAACAGTACAAGTCTTTGATAAAATAAATGTCAGAAAATGGTAAAAACAATCAAAAGGCTTTATAAACTGAAACGATCAACATTTTTCCACTCCAGAAGTTCAACAAAATAAGAAATCTAAAGAACACAAACCTCTTAAGCCATGAAATGTAACCAATAAAAATAGAACTAATGAAATAACTCCAATTTCTTTTCAGAAGTCTTTCAGAAATACCTTACTTGGAGTCATACAACATTTCCTTCCTCTTCAATTCTAAACCAAATGAAAACCGAATCCTTTAGCTATACTTTGTACTTCAAACATATTCTGAGGGCATTATTGTTTGTAGACTCTGACCGATGAAAAGATGCTTCTAGTGAAGCCACGAAATTTGTTGACCCAATTAATGTAGCTTTTTCTCCAAAATCAAATTTAAACGGTGCATAAATCATGCTGAAAGTTCGTTATTCATAATCAAAAAGGTAAAGGAGTTAGCAAAAGTCAAGTGATGGTAATTAGTGCTAGCTACGTGCAGTTGGAAGAAAATGAAGAACTGGCTACTACTTTGATAAGTTTCCAGGCGATCTCTAGAACACTATACTCTACAAATGAAACCTCAATGGCATGACTGAATTTTTTTCTTTTTTCAGAAAGCATTTTACTAAAAAGAACATGGTTTATGAACATTTTTATGAAACATCTGAGGGACAATTTTATGTTCATCCACTCTGACTTAATCTCATTTTTCATATCCTTGTTTATATATTCACCTAAGTTGTAGATGTAATTTTACTGCAGTATCAGAGGAATCTAACTGGTGCTGTATTAGTACTGAATGCTTAAAATGCCAAAGCCCAACACCACCCTATGTTAAAAAAAAAACCATCAGCCAATGCATGAAAATAAGGTATACAAGATATTTATACATACGTACTGTTTACAGGGCAGACTTAATCACTGGCAAAGAAACATTCTCATGAGAACCAACACAGACTTTTCATTTTACATATGAATTAACATAAAACAAACAAACAGTGCTTAACATGTAACAAAACTGCAAGGTTAGGATCTGGAAAAAAAAATAAACTCAAAAGGTCAGCTGTAAAACAAAGAACAAACTTTCCGATAATCATGAATATCCACCAACAGTTACGAGTATAAAATTGCATGAAAGATTCCATCAGCAAGTTTTTGTTTTATGTTTTTGTTCTGCAGCACTCAGAGCCAAATTGTTGCGCCTCACTTGAATGACACACCAGTATATTTCGATAACAGCTCCACTTTACGAGTGAAGTTAATTAAGCTGTACGAGAATGGGTTTGAATGGCGTGGTGTCTAGTGGTGTCGAAGAACACCTTGCAAATTACAAGTTTCAGATCTTTCCTGTCTAGGCTTCCACATGACTGTTCTTTCTTTCTGGTCCCAACTCCATCCTCTTTAAGCGTCTGCTGTACGTGGCAGAAAACAATGATCAAGGGTTCCTGGTTTTGTTTTCTTTTTTTTTGTGTGTGTGTGTATACATTTTTCCCTACCAACAACTGAAGATCATTTGTGGCTATATTTGACTGAATATTCAGAGAAGGGATACACAGCTCTTGATTTTTCAAATACAAGTTGCTCCGAAGTGAAGCCTAAAACCTCAGTCATATGTATTTTCCAGGGTTAGAACTTAGATAAGACTTTAATATTCCACTTTTTTTCTTAACAAGAGGTTCGTCATTCCTTTGCTGTAGACATCAGTTTTACCAATCAAGGGCAAATTGCCAACTGGCACAAGTTGATACTGCTTTTCTTCTGTGAAAGTCAAGAAACTCTGATAAACACTGGGAATTCCCAAACTTGGACACCCATATAATATTGTCCAATATGTCAAGAGTCAAATTATAACAGTATTATCATTATTAAGGATTACATTTCCTTAGTAAAGTATAGATTGTGGTGCTGAAAACTGCCTGAAGATCTCCAAGTCAGGCACCAAATCATCAGCAATGTACATGTCCACATGATCTGTACCATTCAGCCAACAGGCTTCCAACAAAAGTAGGAAACAGCTGATCTGTTACAACATAACTTAGCCGAACATATCATATTGGTAGATGTCACTTACATTTTTTATATTCTTCTATTATATTATGTGTATGTTTTTTATATATATTATATTCTTGGAACTTGTGGCTCGCTCTGGAATAAGTTTATAAGCCCTACAACCTATACCCTGAAATGGCCTGTATAACTACCTTATTTATATATACTTAACAGGCCAATTCACATTTATAACAGAACCTTTTGTCGTATATCAATTAATCCTATAATTTTGACCATCAGTGCAGTTTTAGTCTTTGGTTTCAGGAAAGTAATGTATTTATAAAAGGTCATATTTATAGAAAAGACCAATATAAGTGTACAAATACTACAATGCATATACATGTAGTCACATAACCTCCTTCTGTTTTCTTCTAAATATCCACGTTATTTCTTTGAATATTTCTAATCATTTGTCAATTTTTCTTTCAGATCTGATATATAATAAGTTTTTTTAAGGGCTTTTTTTTTAGGTACTGTATAAAACGACTGAGTACAAATTAGCACACCCACAATGCATGTGTATCAGTGGTATGCAAATTGTGTATGACCAATACACAGATCACTGTGGATGTATTGCACAAATTACACAAACTGGGTACGGCTGGTACACAAAAACTATGTGGATGTGCTTTTTTACACAATAATGAGTACCAACTGTACACAATAGTTTTTAGAGAGTAGGCGATCGATTATTTCACTAAAAACTGAAAAGTTTTTTAATTAAAACTTGGAATAAAAAATTATTAAAAAAATCAAATTAGTGAGGTATCTATACAAGTTGATTCATTTATCATGAAGGTTAAATATATATGAAAATATTTCCTTATGAAAAAATTTTTTTTATGAAAAAATTATTAAATCATTCGTACGCCTATATATTACACCTGTAGGCCTATTTACATGTACAATAGGGCTTCTCACGGACATTTTAAGCCATTTTAAAAAAAAAGTAGTTATCTATTCCTTTACATAAGCTAAGTTAAACAACATCTGCTTATTCTCGGAGACTTCTCAGAATTCCTTGTGCAATCTGAAGACATAATGCCGCTTATTATACTATATGGCATTTTCACTGAATTTCTTTCAAGATTGGGTAGTATTACATAATCTGACCAGTGGAAACCTGTCCTTTGGAATAAAAAATGAATTAGTTTATAGTAATGAACACTATAAAGAAAAAACAATGAACAAATTTTCATGTAAGTCATGTAAAAACAAAATTCTCCAACAACTCTTAAAACGTCATTACATACTGAAAGCTTGATCGACTTGACTGAGAAGGCTCTTTGGGCCTGTTGACAGGTGGAAAAAAAAAACCCAGAGCATTTAACACACTTTAGACTGTGTTTCACAGAAACTGTAATATCACAGCAGGTAACTGGTAGGTAATCCTTGTTGAGTACTACAATTTACAGGTACAAGGCAAGCAAGTGAGAATTCTAACAATGATTAATATGCTACTGGTTCTGGCCACAGAACACATACGTGTTTATTATCATGTCCTTAATTGCTTGAATTAATAATTATGAAACAAAAGTACAATGATAATGCAACACGTAGCACAGAGGTCAAGAAACAGTTGACTGGGCTATGCAACGATCAGACAATCAGAGTGTCACGGCTACTATCAATGGCATTATCACTATGATCAAACAAGATTTGGTACGGCATCTTATACATGTAACATGTACATGTCATTTGGTTATATTACCAGTGTTATGACAGAAAATAGTCACTGTACTGACAAGGAACATCATGGCCTTTCTTAACCAAAAAAAATCTAAACTTTGCAGGATGACATTTAAATGTATACTGATTTATCAAAGAGCAGAATTCAGAATCACAGGTCAATAAGTCAAAGTGATCAGCAGGCAACCAGTTTACAAGCAAACAAAAATATTTGGAAAATTTGAATTCATTAGTAGAATACGAAATATCACCAAGTTTTTAAAGTGGATCTCCATCATAGAAAACACTCAGTGAGGCTCCCAAAGTCATCATGGCAAACTAAACTCAACAGGTAATAAATGAAAACTGATCATAAACAGAGGAAAGGGTATAAAAGTAAACAAGTCAAACAAATAATACAAGAATCAGAGTAATAGTACATGTATCTGAAAACATAATCTGCAAAATTTCCTATCATCCAAGAAACACAATCAAATAAATAGCAAACTGTTTAACGCATCACTTACTGGTTCTCAGCATGTGGATTATCTGCTGGTGTGCTGTTGTTCAAACAACCAATATACATATTAAATTGTGGACCAAAAAAAAAATCAAAAATAATATCAATTTCAAAACATAGTGCGCTGAAAGTTTTTCAATCTGTGAAATACATATCATCTTACATGATGTTCAATAATACAAAATTGAGTGAGATCTCCTGTACCCATAAGGTTTCATTGGCATCTCTTTGAGGTTTCCCACATGAACATTAATAATAAATATTGTACTCATTAATACATTGCATGTACACTATTTAGCATGTTTATATGTCATGTGTAGTAAATCGGCCGGCGAGCAATATCTGAAGCCTTGTAAGTCCTCTATTTATTAACACAGCACAACGAATTTAGGCACACATTTAGTACATACGTAGTGACTTGTACTTGGTGATTTTCAGCTTTATGGCTGTTAAGTATTTCTGTAACATGACCTCCAAATATTGGGGAAGTTGCAATTTTTAACACTTTGAATGCAATTAGTGACGAAAATATGCATCCTAGACAAGATTTAAGACCAAATTCGTGATCAGGACGTCAAACTACTACGATATTTGCACATTCATCCTAGACACGAATTCATTGTAGATGCATTATATAGCACATAGATGAAAATGTGCCAAATACAGTAAATTGGCCTTTCGTAAACTTTTGCATTTTTTAAGACACTCAAAGATTTTCAGCACACACACCATACATATATAAGTTTTTCACTGAGCAATCTTAAGCTTTATACCTTTAACCATCTTCTCTCATGTGACCTGCAAATATGTGGAAAATTGCACTTTTTCGCACTATGATCGCAATTTGCATCATAGGAAAGAAATAAGACCAGATTCATGATCAGGGCATCAAACTACGTTGGGTAGCATATTTAAAAGACTCAAATTTTTTGTTTTCCCATGAAATCACTTCCGGTTCCGGTTATTTGCTCGTACATTGCATTCTTTTTCTGCCCAAATAATCAAGAGGCAACAGTTGTTACTTGTGCCAAATTTCAGGTCAATCGTATTTTGGGTTCAGAAAAAAATGCCTCTCAAATGCCTTCCTTTCAACCCAACATGGCGACTAAGTCATGTGACTGAGGATATCCAAACTTTTATTGACTAAAGACAATCCCCAGGGCTACTACCTACACAAGTTTCCTGCAGTTCTGCCTTCCCAGTTTAGTCGCAAAAGTTTTTCAATGCTGAAAGTTTCAAAAACGTTGGTTTTTTTTTTTTAGTACTACTTCCAGTTTGCTGACATCACTTCAGGTTATGTAAAGGTTGTCCCTATACCTTAGGCCTTAAGACTGCGTCTCTAGCTTCATCGGTTAAGGAGATATACCCACTCTTGCATTTGATGACGTCACTTCCGTTTTTCCCAAATTTCCATATCTGGAATCAGCGTCCACAATGGCATCAGATAGGATTATGTCTAGGACATCATCTGTACAAGTGTAGAAATTATTAGCAAAAAAACAAAATTTTCCGTCACACGACATATTCACCCAATAGCCAGCTTGTACAATTTTCAATGCAGAAAATTTTCGTTATCACTCTGAATGTACCTAGGTTTTGTGTGACTACAGTTTCAATTTCAGCTCAATTGCATCAGCCTTTCTGGAGAAGATGTTTACAGGTTTTCATCCAAATCCAATATGGCCGCCAAGTCATGTGATCAAAAGTCTCCAAAACTTTAGGCGCAATATTTCAGGTCTGTACCTAAAACATACTGAAGTTTTATAACCGTGCAACATGCCGTTTTCTCTAGAAGCGCGGGACAAAATTGTGGAGAATAAAAATCCAAACGAAAACAAAAGAGGTTCAAGCCTGAATGGCTTGAACCCCTAAAAAAGTCTTTTATATAGAATACTCTTTCAATCTTTTGTCTTCATCCCCACCTCCCCCCCCACTACAATGATGTTAGATAAGAACTTGTAACCAATTTTAATGAACATCCAAGCTATCTGGAAAAGATAGCATGATATACTGAGCATGCACTTGGAAGGAACTGTGCTTTATTTTCTCACATTGAACAATTTTAAAATTAAAACCTGTAAATTTACAACATACCTAATAATACTCATATCATCCCTGGAAATGTCTGTAAGGCTAAAACAGGTTAAAGAAGACATTCAAGGTAATGTATGCTCAAGTATACTGTAGGGGACATTTTAGCAATATACTGATCTATCTGCAACTTATAAAAATGCTTACCATAATTTGCACCTATTCCACTTTACAAAAGGGCAAATTGGATTACACATTTTGGGGGGAAAAAATCTTAAATGCTTTAAACAAATATGAAGCAAAGCATTGTGTACACAGATTCAGATTTTCAGACAATCAGTATGTGCATCGCAATTGTATCATACATATATAACAATGGGACAATTAAAATTCAAATATTTAGATTATTAATATTGTAATAATCTCAGAAAACTGAGACACAGCAGATGTATATATACATTAAATAGCTTTTATTCATTTAATGATTGCTAAAAACTTTGCTTACGCAGTGGCAGTCCGCTATTATACCGGTGGAGGAAAGTACTCAAGGTAAACCACAAACCTTTGGCAAGATACTGATGAGTTCCTCCTACATGTTGTGCACAGATATACACACCTTATTGGTCGTGGACAAATTCCCTGTCTGCCCTGTACATGGTGTGGAAGGAACACAACATAACCACTTGGTACTAGTCTGAGTTTCATACAGGCTCTAGTGAGTGGCCATGCTCATATCCGACCATACATAGGAGTGACAATTGAAATCAATTTTCGCTGAAGTAACTTGGGATTGGACTTATATTATTGGAGTGTACTTTGACTAATACACATGGGAAATCCCTGTCCCTCCATAGGGCTGCCATTTTTATCAACCTACAGATGATTTTAAAATATTAAGTTACCACTAAGGCAGTCACAACAGAAAAAGAAGAAAGAAGTGCTGAGAATGACAGTTCCTGTTGCTTTGAAACAACAAGGGAACAGTAATACACATGTAGTGAGTTCAACTCATAAAAGCAAAATGCAGCTCTGGGCAGAAAAGCTTTTGAATTATAACACGATTCAAATTCTAAAATTCCAAAAATTTAAACAGAAAATGAACAAAAATGGAACATTTGAAGCAGAAGGAAACTGAAATGAAGAATCTTTAAAATAAACAAACACAATTTGCTATCACCGCAAACAGAACTTCACAATGTTGTACATACACCTCTGTAACAAGGGTGGTATTTGATGATCCCCTTTAAGAAAACAAAGAATTATTTACCCATTAAAATATAAGCCTACATTAACAACTAGAATGTGGACATCTGAACTACATCCCCCTTCCTCACCACAGGTTTTGAATTACCACAATAATTGCCAACTCTGACAATTGTAGGTTACATTAAAATTCTCATGACATTGTATAATATTTGGAGAAGTAAATGAACACAAAGACCAAAAATTTTTTATCAGGTCCCTTACGTGAAAAAAATGCAAGTAATAACGATTAAGTTACTGTTCCTTGGTACAGCAGCACTGAGTGAAAGGTGCCATCAATGTTAAACATAACTTTTTCACTACATATGTATATGTGAGAAAGTATCCCTTAAGAAAGTGGATAAAGGAGGCACTGAAAATATAGAACAGAATGTCCTGAAAACAAACCAATTCATCAAATTTATAACCCACATTAAAAATGCGTGTAACTTAAAATATGCATTTAACTTGAACCGAGGGGCCACAAAATAAATGTGCACTGGCAAACACAATTTTATCAACATCCGACGAAATCTGATAGAAGTAATCAATTCAAGAAATATAAATGCCTTAAAATGATAACTTTTGATCAACACAAATTTTTCTGATAAGAAATTAAGGAAACTTCATATAAAAACTTTAAGTTTTCCTGTAAGGTGGATGAATCAATCAGAATGGAGCAGAACATGTCACTTGAAAAACATTTGATGTAAAGTGAAATACAGTAATGAACTAAGACATGCATAAATTCAAGAACACATGTAGCAAAAAAGTCTGCAAAGTGTCATGACTTTTCATGCGTACATGTTCAAAACTAAGACAAAACAAACAAATGCAGTTTATAATAACCCTTTGAAAAATATACAAAGAACACAGGCATACTCTAAAGCTGGTTCTCTCAAATCCACTTGTGAATCAGACGACCTGTTCAAACAAAGGGATTCCCAGCATAACTAATCTGACAATCTAGAAACGATCAATCCGTCTTTTCCTTCAGCTTTATCCCATTTTTGAAAATAATAATTTTCCCAAGAAAACCTAAAGTGATCTTAGCTGCTTAATGAAGTTCAACACAGAAAATCTAGTTATTATATTTTAAGTAGAATTTGTGCAAATCTTAATTTTGTTCACAAGCCTTTAATACACTGTACAATATTAAACAATTCATTACTCAAACATGCCTGCATTCATTATTGCAGAAATGTCAACAACAGTGAAATTAAGCAACTGTCGGGATAATCAACAGCAGAGACTGAGTCTTTGTGTTAAAAAATGCTGACAGATTTAACAAAACTGGGAAAAAACCAAAAGAACGAAAATTAAAACAACACAGTTCACCACAAACCCAACAACCACATATACATGAAGCTTGCTGCTGTGACCATGGAAATGAAATACATTAACGAAATACACTAATGAAATTACATATGGTAAAACTCTCTCTCAGACGCCAGAGAAATATTTATGTCACATGAAATGGTACACAATTATGCAAAGACTGCGTGCATTCTAAGCCTATGACACTTTAACAGTTCAATGTGCTCTATTAAATCTTCAGTAACATCTACAGCACTGCTGCCAAGTAACTGTTCTACAATAAGAGGGAGAAACAGTAACTGTAACAGTAACAAGCTGCAGCTCGGACTAATGTTAAAGTCATTTCAGCTTACAAGACTATTAGTTTGAACCAAAGTCGGCCTGAGGCTGACTTTGCCAGAAAGCAGACCGACAGTGGAGAGTTGTCCACGCTTGAAACCCCATTCATGAGGAATCTTGCATGGTGCCAATGGCATCATTGCTCATTTATGTCGCTTATCTACTCAGAGGAGAAAAAATATACTTGGTGCCATGACGAAACCGAAGTCAAGATTTTATAACAAGTCAAGGAGTCAGTGGTAGGTTCATAAAAGACTAATTCAATCTACAGAACCCACTAATGACCCCCTGCATATAGTGTAATTGGCCATATGGTTTAAGAGATACAACAAAATGCAATAACGAGACAGACATGGCTTACATGACCACAGGAAACTACATATACGTCAGTGGTCTGCAATGTATTTTCTGACATCATTGAAGTAACTGTCAATACCCTTCCAACAGGAGAGAGGATAAACAAGTTTACACAAATCGTATCAAAGATACGTGAACTGCAAGAAGCGCATAACCATACCGTGAGGCAAAAGTTGGCTGAAATGCTGCTGAAAACAAACGTTAAAATACTTCCAACTTGAACACAACATGAAAAATGTTGCCAGCAAACTAAACACAGTTTTAGTACGTCAAAACCATAGGTTAGTACATACAATAAAACCTAACTAAAAACATAATAAATATGATTTATTTTTAAAGTTTTGCCATACTCTTTTGTTGTTTCTTTGGTGTTGACATCTGGCAAATTCTCCACCGGGAAGGGACTGGCAAATACATGTTCAAGCATATGCTAAATATAAATTAGCCATAATTTGTCTCCAGCTACATAAGCCATAATGAAAAAAAAAACCAAAAAAAAAAAAAAATGTCATTTCAATAAGAGGGTTCCATTTATCATTTTTACCTCAGTGTCTCACTGCAAGTCATATATTTGTATGGATGAAGATAGGTGAAAAGGGATTGCTCCAGTGCTCCTTGGAAACAATCCAAATTATGAAAATTCTTACAAATATATATAAGAAGAAAGCAATCAGAGACAGCAAAGATATATGCTCCCCATCTCTCTCCCCTATATGACACTTCCACTTCCGTGGCCATTTCCTCTCCTTCATGTTAACAGTTAACAAAGATGAACAAAACCTTGCCTGCTGCTATAAATATAGCACAATCAGCCATTGTACAGTATTCCTATATAAGATAAGATTATAAGATAATTCCAGCTCATGCTGGCCTCCTCACCAGTCCTACATGTGAAGGTCCGCCAGCAACCTGCAGATCGTCGTGGGTTTCCTCCCACCATAATGTACAGTTATAAGGCACAAGGTATACATAAACAATATAACACTTAACCCAGGAAAAGGTACACAGTGGTGTGCCACTAAATGTGGCTAACTACAAGCATACCTTTAGCAGGCTTCTACCATTCCACAAGGTCCTATTAGGAGATGAGGATGTGGATTTTCTGTGGCCCATTAACTAGCCACAGGGGCACTATACATGTTCGGACAACACTGTTGCACTATGGGTACACCAATAACAATTCACATGAAAACAACAGGTTTTCAGCTTTCAGCTTGAAAGAATAATACTAGGCACAAAAAAATCTAGTAAGTTTACATAATATTCCAATTTCATGTTTACTTTGGTTGAGTAATAACACTTGGCTGTGTTATTTTCTCAGTTATTATATACCCTAATTCTTCCAATTTTTGGGACAGGTATCAGTAATTGTGCAAGAACAAAATTTTCTTTCTCAGTTTTTCAGCAAAGCAAAGATATACATATGTTGTTCATTAGATGGACTAACCCTGGGAGAGGAGGCTATGCCTTCCTGTTACAACTACATGTATATACCCTGAAATGGACAGAGTGGGTGTCCCAATAATTAGAAGGGTACACTGTATTAAAGTATTAAAAAGTGTATATTAAAATATTCTCAGTTTATGTACACAGAATTTTTATGTTTGGGACAACTAAAATAATAGAAGTGCTGGTTCCCCTGCCAACTGGCATAGGAATTCTAATATGATAAAATTCTTTAATGTTACATTACTGTTTATAATAAATCAGTGAGATAATGCACTGTGTAAATGTAACAGGGTGGTGGTATATAAGCACCATTTACCTCCGTGCTGAAGTAAATTTCCCTTTAGTTTAGTGGTAGATGTATGCACTCAGATGCAGATCGCTGATTTAAATCCCCAGCTGATACGCAGGGTTGCTGAGGTATTTGCCATATATAACAGGCCATAGTGCTTTGGTGTATGTTTTGCATTCCTTCCTGGGAAGTCACAAGATCGGAACATGGAAAATATGAGTGTGAATGCAACAGAGTTGTATATAAGCCCTGTATACCTCTAGGATTGAGGGTATTTCCCTAGTCTAATGGCAGAGACGTGACCTTGAAACCCAAACATTGCAGGTTTAAATCTCTAGCTGCTAAGCCTAGTCACATATAAACTATTGTTAGGGCCACATATCCAATTCACAATGTTACTATATTGCCATACTTGTATCACCTGAGCTGAACAGTGTATGTTGGTGCATTTATATCTGGAAAGTTTTGTCACAATGATAATTACAAACATGTTTGTCAGAAACATGTACATGTTTCAGTCCATGTGTACTTTTAATCTGTGTACATGTACATGTTTCAATCCATGTGTACTTTCAATCTGTATACATGTTTCAGGCCACATGTACTTTCAATTTGTGTACATGTTTTAGGCCATGTGTACTTTCAATCCGTGTACATGCACATGTTTCAGTCCATGTGTACTTTCAATTTGTGTACATGTTTTAGGCCACGTGTACTTTCAATTTGTGTACATGTTTTAGGCCATGTGTACTTTCAATCCATGTACATGTACATGTTTCAGGCCATGCAGATACAAATTAGACATTATGAAAAAATACTTCAGTGAAAATACAGATACAGATAAAATGTCATCTTACCTTGGGAACACCTTAGAGGAAGCCTTTCCTGCAGAGCTGTGAACAAACAAACAAAAATAATTTGAACTTCTTTCATTTACATCATCAATACTTCACCAAAACATTTCCCTGGAAACATTTCTCCACGTAACAGTTTCCTGTAACATCTGCCAACATCTCACCTTCCCACAATAACATCTTCCTGTAAGAGAGTTTCCTCTGTAAATATTTCCCTACAAGAGACATTCCATTTTAACATCTTCTAACAAGAGACTCTCCCACATAAATCTCCATACAATACACATTCCCCTGTCACTGTGTCCCTACAAGAGACTTTCCCACAAGAACATCCTCCTACAAAACTGTTTCCACCATGAATATCTTCCTTCAAGAGACTTTCCTGCATGACCATATTCCTACGAGACACTTTCCCACAAGAGCATCTTCCTACAAGAGACTGTCCCAAATGAACATCTCCCAATAAGAACTTTCCACCATGAACATCTCTCATCAAAAGACCTTCCCACATAAACATCTCCCTACAAGAAACTTTCCCACATGAACACCTCCCTACAAGAGACTTTCTTTGGGTTTCTCATGTATCAGGTATCTATTTACTCCAGACACTTTACCCATACATCTGACCGCTGTATTTCATGGGTTCTTATGAACAATGCTACCTAAAATGGCAAAACTCCAAGATATCGCTGAAAATACTCAGGCACTCCAAACCCTCTTGCAGATGTGTAAATATATCTGTTAGTTATTTACTTCATTTTTGTTGCCTAACACCATACTAAAATGTAGTTTACTTATATGATGTGATAACTGACCCATGGCAAGTTACTGACAAATGTTTTCAAATATTGGCTCGAGAAAAGTGGTCTTTAAAGAACATCAGACTGTGTGAATGTGCAAACACAGCACACCACTTATTGTCAGCAAAGCGCAACAATCCCTGAGAGCTGGCGATTCTAAACATTACCTGCTCAGGACCAAGTCTGACATGTAATTGTAGACCGAGAATCCAAAACATTTCCAACAGATACACCAAACAGGAGTCAACACATAACGTGAAGGGGCAAGGCAAAAAGGGGAAAATGTTTTCATTTGTGTTTTTGCATTTACTCCAACTTTTGTAAATGCTGGAAAAAATGCTGGAACAAGACAAAAAAATTTATGGAACAAATCATAACCCTTGTGAAATTGCATACACTTAATCTGTTCTGTTTGCGAAGTGAAACCCAGCTTGAGCAGAATAAAGCAGTAAAGAAACAAAGTAATTTGCAATACATATAAATTATAATTCATGCACAAATTACAGACTTCACAGAAAGCTGTGTGTCTGTGGATGGCCTTAACTTACACATGAACAGGATGGATCACAGCTGAGCCTTCTGTAGGAAGCAATTTAGCACTTCCCTTTGTCTTATCAGGGTCACTATAAAACCACACAAAAGAGGACATGCGATTTTCCAAAGAGTTTCAAATAAAACTTACATGCACAAACCACACAGTACAAGACACCATGATAAATCTAGATACTTTAAGGAATTGAATGCGATGTCTCAGATGAGTGAAGAGCACATGAAAAAGTTGACAATGTATCACTTCTCTTAGGTTTCCCAGAATAACAGAAGTCCTCTGAAAATTCATTTGATTCCATTGATTTGATTCAAGAAAATGTGTTTTCATGAATCCATGTAACTCTGAACGTGAGTCATTTTCTATTGTTTAATAAAGACCTACGTATATATATTCCAACATTATATACATTCTAACATTTTATTACAAGTCAAAATTAAGTTAAAGTTTCGCTAAGGGTGTAAACAGTGTGATCATTTTTTTTTATTTTTTATTTTTTCATCCATTATGAAGTCGGGAAATCCAATGATTTGGTCAGAGTTAATGAAATTTTTGTATATGATAAACTTATAAACAAGAAACACCAAGAAATAAATGAAACAAAGGTTGAACTCCTCTGAAGCTGCATAATCTGTTTTAAATCATCAAACTCAATGATAAATAGAACAAAATAGGAAACAACCAATGCAAAAAATTATTAGTACATAACCTACAGCAGAAGTCTGCAATGAACTATAAATTTACACACCAACTGCAGATTTTGCAGAAATTCATGTGCCTGTGGATGACCTTAACTTACTCATGAACAGGTTTGTTCACAGGCGAATCATCTGCAGGAAGCAAATTACCACTTTCCTTTGTCTCATCTACATGTAAATCTCTATAAAACCATAGAAAAAAGGACAAATGATTTTCTTGGCCTTTTCAAATAAAATTCAAATGGAAACAATATATATATCAATCCCACGTGAAACTGTAACGTCTCTTTCAAAACATCAAACCTTGCAACAAACAGAACAAAACACAACAGCCAACTAATATGAAACTTCATACACACATAACCTGTAACAGAAATCTGAAATACATGTACACTATAACAAACAAACAATTCCAGATTTTGCAGGAAGCCATGTGTTTGTGGACTGCCGTAACTAAACATCAACTGGAGCCAAATCATCTGTAGGGAGCAATGTAGCACTTTCCTTTGCCTCATCTACATGTAAATCTCTATACAACCACAATAAAAGCGGAGAAATGGTTTTCTCGAGAAATGTGTGAAAAAAAGTTGACAAGGCATAACTTGTCCAACCCTGAATGGCCTAAAATAACACAAGTCTTAAGACATCCCATCGTGCTGAATGACTGTCTTAAAAAAAATGTATTTTCCTGAATGTAATTCTCACTTTAAGTCATTTTATGCAGTCAGACAAAGTGGAAAAGTATGACCTGAAAAACTAGACAAATTCACCAACTAACCACAAGTTACTGACAAGACTTAGTGGGATCAAATGTACATTTTTAACACTTTATGTAGTCTACAATGCATCTGTAACCAGGATACAACCTAAATGCATTGTTTCAGATGTCAGTTACAGAATATCAGGAAAGGCAATGAATTAAGAAACCATTCTTCTCATTCATCATGTCAACACATAAATAACAGTTTAAACACCAACTGCAGAATTTGCAACAAGCCAACTAAATGTTCACAAATTGCTTCAATCGATCAAACTCAGCAATGAACAGAACAACACAACCAACTAATATGAAACTTCATTCACACGTAACCTTCCGCAGAAGACTTTCTGGATGATGAACTTACACATCAATGGGTCTGACCACAGCTGATTCATCTGCACGAAGCAATTTATCACTTTCCCTTGTCTCATCTACATCTCTATCAAACCACAGAGAAGGCAACAAATGATTTTCCCAACAATTTCTTTTAGAATCAAATTGAAAACTCAGGCATTAAAAGAAACCATGATAAATTTTGGGAGAGTTTCTTATTTGTGTTAAATGGGGGAATGACCAGTGAAAATGTTGAGAAGACAGACCTCATTGTAAATGGCCCAAAATGCCACAAATGTCGTATCAGTTTATAACAGGAAACAACTTTTTAACACAAATCAGCGTGTCAAATCATTGAGAGGACCAAAGCAGGCAACAGTTTGAATCCAAAGCAAACAAATCAAACCCAGGTTTTTTGGCACATCTCTTTTTTATGGGTCTTCCCCAAAATTATATTATATGTACTCCAATAAAATTCTTACTAGCAAAGAAAGTTTAGCGTAACAGTCTCCTGTTCAGTACAAGAAGTGTAAGGAGAAACAATTTTAAACAGGTCCATAATGAAATATTTCTAAGAAGAATCATATGATTTTTCAAAAAATAAAATTACCTCAAAGGAACATACTCAACTTGTTAGTACAAAAGACCCATAAACACAAGATCAAACACCATCTGAAGATGCAGTCTGTTTTATGAACTTGACACTTAGCAATAAAGAGAACAAATAAAGAACCAATAGAAAACTTCATCTGAGTATAGCCTTCAGCAGAAATTTGCGAAAAACTACAATTTGCACACCAACTTCAGGCTTTGAAGATTACCCCATGTCTTCACCGGTTGGCCTAACTTAACTTACACATCAACAGACTTGGCAGTCTTAGCACTTTCCACAGTCAAATCATCGGTAGGAAGCAATTTACCATTTTCCTTTGTCTCCTCTAAATCTCTATAAAACCACAGGAAAGAGGACAAATGATATTGGCCCACAATTTCAAATAAAACATAAATGGTAAACCGTGACAGTTGTAAGAAATCATCATGACAGATCTGCATATTTTGGAAAATTGCATGCATTGTGTCATATGGATGAATGAAAGGTGAAAAACTTGACAAGGCATAAAATGCCACAAATCCTCAGAACGCTCAGATATCCCATTACTTGTGGGGTATATTTAATGATTGTCTCCCTAGAAATTCTACTTTGCACAGAGAATGATCATCTTTTAAAAAATTGTATTTTCATGAATATACCCATAAGTTCTTTTGTATCATTTAACAAAGGAATATAAGAGGACAAAAACTGGACGACTCAACACTTACCCGGGGTAAGACTTACTGGGGTTAAATAAAAGCTTTAAACACTTTCACAGCTACACATATAACCAGAATTAGACCTAATTGTACTGAACACCGTTCCAGCTGTTAGTTATGGAGTATTTCGAAAAACATGGAACTAAGGAGCTGTTCTTGCTGTAAATCAAATGCCACGTGAGTCAGCTAATGGACATGTAACACATAAAACACAACCTGCCAAATGACTGACAGGTCCTGGGGCCTGTTTTACAAAGAGGGTGTAAGTTATGTGAACGTAACTGTCATGATGACACATACTGTAGAGATACGTCGCCATGGTAGTTAAGTTTGACGTAGTGTTACAACCTCTTCCTGAAACCGGTCCCAGAGCAGGTTACATTTAGAAACAATAGCAAATAAGTAAAGTCCACAATGGTGTGTCCCCTTGTTATTATGTGGAATTTCTCGAAATTTATATCACCTTTATACAGTCTCAGACGGAATTACAAACTAGAGTGAAAAAAAATAAATAAATAAAATGATTCATATCGTGATGAAAGTGTACTACAATATTGTGATTTTTTGCTTCTGGTAAGATGTCAGCTATACAGTTAAGACATTCCTGGAACTTTTGTACATGCTGAACTTATAAACAAGACAGACCAAGAAATACATGAAACCCTTCTAAAGTGCAGTCTGCTCCAAAATGTCAAAGCTAGCAATAAACGTATTAAAACAATGAACAAGCCAATTGTCTGTGGATGGCCTTAACTTACACATCAACTGGGGTCGAACCATCTGTAGGGAGCAATTTACCATTTTCCTTTGTCTCACCTAAATCTCTAAAAAACCACAGAAAAGAGGACAAGTGATTTTCCTGGCAGTTTGCGATAAAGTTCAATAAGACTTAACTGGAAAACTAAGACAGTATATGAAACCATGGTAACATACATATTTGGAGGAATTACATATGTTGCGTCACATCGGAGAATGATAGGTGAAAAAGTTGAGCTGCATTATTTGAATGTAAATTTTGTTTCTGAAGTGCTACTTCGGTGGAAAGGACCTCTCTGATAAATCACTAAAAATGTTCCCAGCTACATATATTGAAAACAAAAAACTTTACGAACACCTTCTGTTCAGGTGGCAAAAAAAAAAGCATTTCTAAGAGTGGTTTTCATTTGTGTGGTGCAGCTCTGATGCCACTCATGAGCAGGTGATAATAATCACTTGGGATACAAAGTTGACAAACCACTTGATAAGACAAATAGGGTACATATTATTGTTTTTTCACTGTTTGATAAATTAAGGGTCAGGGAATCCAGTGATTTGGCCAGCTATTATACAGTTAGGAAATAAGTCGATCTTCTGTACATGCTGACGATATGAACAAAAAAAACGAAAGACCAATACATGGAAAAAATACCAAACACATCAGAAATTAAATGTACACAGTTTGCTTCCAAACGTAAAACTCAGCAATGGACGGAGCAAAACAACCAACCAGTATGAAACTTTATCTGCAGTTAACCGGACAGAAATCTATATAAACCACAGAAAAGAGAATAAATTATTTTCTCAACATTTTCAATTAAATTTAAAATGGAAATTAATACAGTATGTATCATTCCCATGTGAAACTGTACAGTCTCTTTCAAAGCATCAAACACAGCAACAAACAGAACAAAATAAAACAGCCAACCCAGACTTTTGGCAGACTTTGCCAAAGGCCACATGTCTGCGGATGGCCTTAACTTACACATCAACTGGAGTCAAACCATCTGTAGGGGGCAATGTACCTTTTCCCTTTGCCTCACCTAAATCTCTATAAAACCACAGAAAAGAGGACAAATGGTTTTCCAGACGAAATCCAAAAAATCCAATAAAACAAACTATAGAGGGAAAAACTAATGCAATATACGAAACACTGATAAAACAAAATATTCGGATGAATTACATGCATTGTGTCAGGACAGAATTTCACGTGAGAACGTTAAGTAACACTATTTGATATTAGGACTTGTTTTCTTTCTTCGCTTGAATGTGAGTTTAACGTTACTTTCAGCATTATTACAGTTCACCATAGTGTCTCCTTGCAGCACGCCAGTATACCGACACATTATATAGTGGTACCCCACTGGAACGCCAAGCCCAAGACACCAGATATGACACGCCACTCTGTCACATTATGTGGACACCAGAGCAGCATTACTTGGCCTAATCCTCTTCTGTTCAGCTTTGGGTGAGACAGCTCCAAGATTACCGATGTTAAAAAGTCAAACTCAGTAACAAACAAAACAGGCAACCAATATGAAACTTCATCCACACATAACCTCCAGCACAAGTCTGCTATATGTGTGACTTATGAATCATACATAATTGCTGACTTTAGTCGAAATCCACGTGGTCCCTGGAAGACTTACACTTCAACCATGTTAACTGGAACCGATTCATCTGTAGGAAGCAATTTAGCACTGTCTCTTGTCTCATCTACATGTAAATCTCTATAAAACCACAGAAAAGAGGAAAAATGATTTTCCTGACAAATTCCAATAAAATTCAAAATAATGATAAAGTCATATAAAATAATATAAATGTTATATGGGATAACCAGCACTAACTGATTTTATTTTGAACTGCTACCTCATTGAAAATGAAGGTGTGACAAGTCCACTAAAAATGCACCCCTCTGTACATATTTATCCAACAACTGTCAATAACTTTTTACGGATATGAGTTTGGGTGGCAAAGAGAGGTAATTTTCAAAGCATTCTTACATGGGCCATTCAGCCCAAGCACCAACTGGTGAAATCCAAAGTAGGCTTAGCTCTTCATGTGGCAAAAAAGATACATACTAACGAATTAGTTTTTTGTTAAAAGGCCAGGAAATCCAATTCTGTTATACAATGAGGAGATGACAGGAAATTTTGTACATGCTAAACTTACATACAAGACATGTGGAACAAATATCAAACCCATCTGAAACTAAATGTACATAATTTGCTTCAAAAAGTCAAACTCAGAAACGAACTGAATAAAACAGTCAACTAATATGAACCTTCATCTGTACACAACCACCAGCAGAAATCTGCAATACATGTGAATGATAATTTAAACAGAACTACAGACTTTGGCACAAGCCCCGTGTCTTAACTTACACATCAACTGGAACTGATTCATCTGTAGGAAGTAATTTAGCACTTTCCCTCCTCTCATCTACATGTAAATGTCTATAAAACCACAGAAATGAGAAGAAATGCCTTTCAAAAAAGTTTCAAATAAAATTCAGTCACAGTTAAAAGAACAACTAAGAAAGTATACAAAGCAATGATAAAGCTGCACCTTTGGAGGAAGTACGTGTTGTGTCACATGGGAGAATGACAGCCGAGAAAGTTAAGCAGAACTACCTGATTGTAAATTCAGTAAAACTGACATGCTTCAATATAAAATATTTGAATAAATAAATATCAAACTCAACCAAAAGTGTGAATACAATTTGCTTCAAAAAGTCACACTCAGCAAAAACAGGACAAAACAGCCAACCGTCATGAAATGTATTCTGCAAACGACCTCGCAGAAATACGCAATACATGTAAAATTAAACAAGAAAGCAATCAGAGATTGCAAAAATGTATGTCCCTCCTCCACTCCAGAAAAATATAAATACAGGACAATCAGGCATTGCACAGTATTAATATATTTTTAATATATTTTTTTGCAAGAGTGCACTTGTGTGCAAATGTGCAACCTGCAGAAAATGTAAATGAAAGAAAACACAAAAAAAGACATACTTCACAAAGGTATGGATTCAATATAGACATGGACAAATGCGAGGCAAGAAAAATACATGTAACCGGGGGAGGTTACAATCTGAAGCACTCTGTTTGTGTTGGTGAAAGTCAAAGGAGGAACTGGGTCTATGCACAGGGGCAGACAATTGCTAAAACACATCGAAATGTGAATAAATAACCTCACAGTGCACAGCTTCAGGTCATTTTGCAAACTTTGTGTGAGTTTGAGAATCCTATCCCTAATATTTGCCAAGATATGCTCTGCGCACAGTTGAGAAATATTCGCAAGGGCAGACAACTCCTAAAATAGATTGAAACACAGAAAAATAACCTGACAATGCACCACTTCAGGTCATTTAGTACACTGTGTGTGAATTTGAGAATCCTATGAGTAATAGTTGCTGGGATATGCTTTACAAAAAGTTGAGCGGATGGAAAGGGCAATCGCTATATGTCCCCCCTCTTAATGAGGCGGCACATAATAAAGCAAATAAAAATTACACGTGACGACAGACTTTCAAGAAATTGAAAGTCATGTTTCCTTGGATGGAACTCAACTTACACATGAACTACTGGCTGGATCACCACGGAATCAGGAAGCAATTTTGCACTTTCCTTTGTTTCATCATAATCTCTATAAAACCACAGAAAAGGAGAGAAATGATTGTCCTTGCCGTTTTGAATAACATCCAATAGCACTAATTCGGACATTAAAACAATGTATAAAACCATGGTAATATACACATTTCGAGGAATGACAAGTGTTGTGTCACTTGGGACGGAAGGTGGGAAAAAAACACCTTACACATACCTGTACACATCCTTGAAATATATCATCACAAATCTGAGAACTTATTTTCATCACACATGTGCAAAATGCAATATGAAAACAAAAGGCATTCACAGTATATGTTGTGTAAAGATATGCTCTTGTACTGCATACCAAGTTTGTATGGGACACAGATAGCTACATGTACGTCTATTGGTTTATTTATTTATTTGTTTGATTAGTGTTTTACACCCTACTCAAGAATACGTTACTTATACGACAGCAACCAGCATTATGGTGAAAGGAAACCAGGCAGAGATCGAGGCGAACCCCCGGCTATCCACAGGTTGCTGGCAGACCTTCCCATGAACAGCGGAGAGGAAGCCAGCATGAGAGACATCTGGGTCCTTACACTGTCGCTCGCACGCTAACACCCTCGGCCAGGAAGGTCCCCCTAGTACAAGTAATCAGTGCTACATAGTGTATACAGTTAACTGTAAAAGCTGCTGAGACAAATGTATTTAGCTGTATATCTATATCGTATACTTTGGGATAGTGTTTTACACACACTAGTATTTATGTTAGTTTTGTTTGCAGTCAATCATACCTTTCCAAGCTATTTATGATCATACCTATGTATACAAGTTCAAAGTTTTGTGTTTACTGGATGTTCCACTGTACAAGCTTGTTCAATAAGATAGACGCTATTCCCAGTGCAACAAATTGGAATGAATGAATGATTATGGCTTAATGCCACTTCAGCAATCAAGATAAAGAAATATGCGGAATAAATATCAAACTCATGAAATCATGAGCAGTCAGCTTTGAAATGTCAAAGAGAACAAACGAACTCATCAATATGAAAAGAGCAAGACCACGAAATATATGGTACAAATATCAAACTCATCCACAGCAGAACAGTCAAACAAAACAAACCAACCCATCAATATGAAAAGAGAAAGGCAAAGAAATACATGGAACAAACAAGAAACTCATTTGAAACTGCAATACCTGCTGCAAAAAGTAAAATACAGTAACAAAAAGAACAAAAGAACCAACTAATATATCAACCTCTCTCCAAACATAATCCCAGACGAAATCTGCTATACATGTATAAAATCAGAATGTACATATGGAATTGCAGATCGGCAGAAAGCCAAGTGTCTCTACATGATACTGACTTACTCATCAACAGGCTGGATCACAACAGATTCAACACTTGGAATCAACCTAGCACTTTCCTTTGTCTCCTCTAAATATCTATAAAGCCACAGAAAGGAGAACAAAATGATTTTCCTCACAGTTTCACAAAAAAGCAAAAAAAAAAACAACACTTTACACGGAAAACTAAGGCCATATGAGAAATGACGATAAATCTAGGAGTAGTTATTTCAAAGAAGTACCCACACATATATTTCATCAAATGAGTGAATGACAGCTAGGTGAAAATGTTAAGCAACAAATATTTGATAATAAATGTTGGCCTTTACCTTGATTTTTACTGAGGGGTACACAGTACGCATTCAGAAACCTTCATCACTCAAAACTCATCTCAAAACTCGTGTCTGCTTTTTCATATCATAGACTGGACATATGATATGTTCACAGAATATGAATACCTGGTACTGATACTAAATTGCCTCTCTAAGGGCGGGATTGAGCCACCTTGTGCCTGAAGTGTGGACCCACATAGTGGTGACACAATGCAAAACTAAGAGTGATACTTGATTAGGTACATGTGCTTGTGCATGCATCTCTGATGACTCAGAAATAAATGCAAGTTTCCATACACATGAGATTTGCCTCTATACATGATAGGATTTTCTTTTCACTAATTCCATTGGAAGTTAAAAATTTAAAAATACATGTAATAATGACGGACTGTGAAAGAAATCTGAAACTTATACTTGTACATCATAAATGGTAAGATAAAGTGTTACTCCTCATCAGAGTTAACCTGGACAGGCCATGGACACCAATGAAGTTACTTTCTAAAAGACCCATATATAAAACCAATTGAAAATTTAAGGGGCTATGGACATAGAAAGCCAATCATCTATACTTCAACCTGTAAATACTTTGATGACTAAAATTTATGACTGCAGAACTAATACGAGAAAACATGAAGAAAATACATTAAGAACAAATGATCAGTGATCAAGGGAGATAAGCCTTTCTTACCTGCCATCGAAGTAGAGCACACGTCGGAAATGCTTGGAAAGTTTCACGGCAAACACAATGCTTACAGTGAAGAAGAATATACACCAGCCCAGGGCCAACCAAATTGCATTCTGAAATAAGATGAAAACTTTCATTCTTGAATCATGTCATAACTTCACACGTATGTTTTCCTTGAGATTGATCTTGCCTGTACTGATGCTGTGGGTCAGAATCCGGCATTGAGCAAATTTTGGGAAAGTGGATGTATGTATAAGCCGAATCGGCCTTGCAGAAGTCTCTTGAGATCACACCACTTTTGGCCAAGACAGGGTGGGGGCTCTTGCGAACTACCATGATTTCACGGCAGTTTACAATCCTGATGTTGTTGTTGGGAGCGAGTGCCCCCACCCTGTCTCATCCAAAACCAGCACGGTCTCGGGAGATTTCTGCACATGCTGTTTATGTAGTAATAAGAATTCTTCACTTATACTATGGCAGTCAGATTTGGGGGTCTAAGAGTGCCCAGGTTAAGCCACCAATATTTGGGAAATAACTGATGGTCTTTCCTACATGTCACATGCAAATATACACAGACAAAGTGGTACAAATATTAGACTGTGCAAACACCCAGACGAGTGTGGTGGGCTGCTTATTGTGACCAACGCCTTACACGCAGTGAGGGTGGAGCAAATCTACAAATCCCATCCAAGGACAATTTTGAAAATGCACCTCATATGCCCTACCAAAAGAAGGTCACAGCGACCACATTGGTGGGAGGCTTTCTGAGTCATGCTGCTGCACTAGGGCGCTAACCGACTGAGCCATGGAGGCCCGACTTCTCTTCAATGTGATGTTATACTTGCACATAAAAGGATCTTTCGGCAAAATGGGGCATATACAATTTTGTTCCATTTTGATCTTCTGTAAAGTTTCTGTAATGTTTTCCTCGAAAAAATTTACATGCGTACATCTGAAACCTTACAATACATCATCCTGCTCTGGTAAATTTATACAGACTAGCAATGTCTGACAACATAAACATCACCAACATCACTTACAAAGGCATCCAGTGTGTATCTGCAGACTCCAATGGTAAACATGTCAGCGAACAGCTTGTAAACTATGTCACATTTTCCCATATCATTTTTCACCTGCAAATCACCATAAAAATACATGAATTCAATACCTCAGTGATTGATTCTTATATAATTTATTTGTCTAATTGATGTTGATTGCCACTCACAAGAATATTTCTCTTATATGACAGCAGTCAAGTTTTCAGGTGTAGGAAACCTGAGTGTCTGGAGTACTTCACCACGTACCATACAAACACACCCACGTAACTCTGTCATTCACTAACATGTTTATTTATTTGATTGGTTCTTTAACGCCGTATTCAAGAATATTTCAATTATATGACGGCGGCCAGCATTAACATGGCAGAGCCCGGGGGAAACCCACGACCATCCACAGATTGCTGCCAGACCTTCACATGGGTGGGATGATATCCTACTGTATGTTTCAGCAACAGAAGTAATATATTATAACTTTTATTTCCCTCTAAAAATTTACTTTTTGAGGCAAAGTTTAAGGTTAAATACAGTATTTCACATTCATTTGTCTACAGGCATGTTTATACTACATGTAATTATGTGGGAACATAATTAGTGAAAGTATGGTAGCATCAAAAGTCTTTACACACTTCACAGTGAACTCTAACCTACAAAATCTGAGTCCTACTTTAAAAAGAAAGATGGCATAAATTCAATTTCTCAAATTCAACTTTCTCCTTTTGCAAATGTTGCCGACATAAGCCTCTGGCAATTATGCAGAAAAGTAGAACTCAGATGGCTGCAAAAGTTATCAAAGCCACAAATGCTGACTGATACCACAGAGGACTGAAAGTAAATGTAAACGCTATAACTTACAGCATCCAAGGTGTAATTAATAAAAGCATCAAGGGTCCTGGTAAGCCGGCTTACGTATTTCTCAGTTTCCTTAAAAAAAAAAAAAAAAAAAAAATCAGACCAAAGACCATGATGTGTTAGTATGGTGGAAGAAGAGCAGTCAGTTAGGCAAAATAACTGTTATTGACAACATACATTTTCAATATGGTACATACAGCCCATGATAAAATTTAATACCAGGTTAGAATTTAAGCCAGTTAAAAAAAAAAAAAAATCTGAAAACGTTAAATATATTTTCAGATACAGTTTTTAGTGGTCTTTCTAATGATGCTTAGCTCATTTTTTAAATGTTTCTTTCCCTTTATACATCTTTCAAAAAGTTTCAGTGCCACAAACTTTCCAGTATTTTGTTCATGAACGCGCTTCTTGTAACATCATTAACAATCAGGTCCTGATATAAATAAAACTTCATAAAAGTTGCCACAGACCTGTTCATGAATGCACCTCATATGTTTTTAAAGAGTTTAACTAATTTTGATAAACTCCATGCAGGGCTCTCAGCACTCATCTTCAAAAATACAGGGAAAATACAGGACCTTTTGTACTAAATTATAAGAAACTATAGGAAGCATTTCAACAAAATATATGTATCTGATCTTTTTAAAGATGCACCCACCTGGACAACACACCCCTTGTGGCCTTACCAACTTTCCAACACCAAAATCGTACTGGGAGAGAGTTCACACCTTAATTGCCCCCTGTAACTGATACTCTCATCAGCCATCAGCATTGTAAGGAAGGGTGAACTGGCCGTCAGTAGCATCTCGAGACAATAGGCCACATGGGAGGTGAGGTCCAGACAGCATGTTACAAAGTAAACACCAGCCGCAGCAGCAACACCGGGCATTACCATTTTTTGTTGGTGTGTTGAGTGAAACTATCGGAAAATATCGGAGGTTGCCACAAATATAGTAAAATATAGGAGCACTGAGAGCCCTGCTATTGTTTTTAACCCATCAACATGGTCACACTGTTGAAATGTTTTATACTTTACCTCTGATAGGAGAGGTTTGGCACCGTTGTTCAGGAAGTCTTCTGTATTCCTCAGGCTTGCATTTAAATTGTCCACATCAACCTGTGAAAAAAAAATTATTCATTTATTTATATGACTGTGCTTTAATGCCATATTACAGAAGTTTTCCCTCACATAATGATGAACAAACATTACTAGGCGCAAATTATCATGGCCCCACAGTGAGAGCGCGGGAACCCACACCTCACACATCCAATATAATTTGTGTTAAATGTTTAACATTTATTTTCTTCATTAAGAAGTTCAGGAATAAACAAGTCAAGACTATTTTTTCACCTCTCACGAACAATAAATTACAAACATAATGGTTTAAAAATGATAACTAGAATGCACTAAATCACTGCTCCTTTTAAGTAATTATATTTCTTTACAAATTATGTCTATTATTATATTTAAACCCACCATGTAACTCCATTCAACAACTCGATCCTAACATGTGAATTTCCAAATACTTACAACCACCTGGTTCTTCTCGTTATCCAGGGTTGTAACAGCTGTCTTCAGGGAATTCTGAAAGATAGAAATATTTCAACTTATTACATGAGGGAACATTTTCCGGTCAAGAATTTACAATGTCACAGGACAGTGAAACTGGTCTGCAATGTCAGAAATATATTTATAAGCAAAGTCCATTAGACTAGATTCAGTGTTGTTCGCTATTTTAACCTACTGTTTACATATTAAAATGCACAATATACACACAAGATTCTATTCAAAATAAAAAAAAAATGAAGTATGTAATTAACACATTAGTATTTGTCATTAAATTTCTGTTACAACATGGTGTGGCAGCTAGGAACAGTGACTGCCACATTTCATATCATACAGACATTTAACTGCTGATAAAAATAATAAATAAAATACTGAATACCATAAATATGTATTTTGTGAAATGAAAACGAGATTATTACCTCACTATGTTCATTTCTTGCCTTTTGTTTCACTTCTCACTTCTCACCAAAACGATATCAAACATGACACTGATATACTTTCAACTCACTAATGTTGGTATTTTCTATAATAACACATTGTGGTCTTGCAGATTTTTATGTGGATGAGTACAAAAAAAACCCAGAAAATGCTGTGCAATGTGATTACTATGGGTATCAGTGTTTGTAGGGAAACATCATCACCAGTGCACGGGGATGAAAGGTATAGCTCAGATATACTGCATGGAGATGAGCAAATGCTAAGAGCAGAGCAAAACCCTGTAGTTGCAACCTGCCAAATGATACCATAACAATCCCTAACTTCTGGGCCTGGCCACTGTGTAAATGTACAAGTACATATACCATACATTTACAGATGTTGCAAGTTTGCCCACAGTGGAAACCACGGATCTGTTAGTCGAAGGAGAAAACATTCAGATGCTGAATGTTTTAATAGCAGCCTTATAAATTAGCCATGAAAACGAGGGAAGACTTGGCCTACTGTGTAAATGTACTTCACGAACTGCTGTTGTCCTATAGCAGAGCACAAATTCCGAGGATAAAATACGTACCACAGATGTCTGTAGATCTTGTAATTCATTGGCTGTGATGTTGTCAAGTGACGAAGCATGATTATACAGATCCTGTGAACAGAAAGATATTAACCGTCATTCTGAGAGGAAGTGTTTTGTGACAACATGGAAAATTTGAACTGAATCATCTTAAAATGCCTACAATTTCTATTTTTATTTTTTGTTGTTCTACAAGTACTTCTTCTTCAATTCTAAAATTACACAACAGTTATCCTTGTAAAATTTAAAATCAATCATATGATAACAGTAAAATACAATATGACTCTACAATACATAAACCCAAATGTTTGGTTGAACATGGGTTTGCCAAAAATGTCTTTAAAGATTTTAAAATTGGCACGCATACAATTTATGCACACATAAGACGATAATAGTAACATATTCTATGGCACAGTACCTCTATCTAATATATTAAAGAGAAATGGTTGCCCGAACAGTAGGTATTTTCACAATATTACAGAATGACATTAGTATTAGGTATTTTTCTCAAGAAGTAAAAGTTACAAGCTTTCCGTTAATCTCACCACCAGCACTGTATGTTAAGTGAATGTTTCAAAACAAAAAAAACTGAAACCTAAAAAGCCTGCCAGAATATTTAAATGAGGGCCTGTCAATTCAGTGGAAATGGAGCGTGTGCACATGTGTACATACGTACAACGTGGCTGATGACACGTGTCAAAGAAAAACTAATGGCTCTCTCGTAACAGGAGACGAGTTCAGCAGGTTAGCAAGCAAGTCTGGAGTTGTAATTGGTGGCCAGTTGTCGCAAAACTACTGCTCGATAGGTGGTTGCAAATGTTGTTGTTGTGGCGGTGTTAACCGTCGAACAGACACATGTTTCTGACTCATAGTTTAATGAGAATTTTACTGGTAACCTTTTCTCAATGCTGTTTAAACTGCTATACTTTACGTGTACCTACGTGTATCAAAATTCGAAATTATCCGAGTTCATGTCGCCAATATCGACTGATCCCGAGTGCCTGACTGTCCTTTCGGTTGACTATTAATGTGGCAAAATGGCACGCCCTTTCTGTGTTGAATATTTTTAATTTCAATATGACTGATTTAGTTTAGGAACTTCTAAACTTCCTTAAGACGTCACAATCAGAATTTGGTTAAAATCCAAATTTTGGGCAAACATGTCTCTTTAATTGTACAAAGTATGGCAATATGGCAAATTCAATCACCTGTTTATGTGGTGATTTCAATTTCTCATATAGTATTGTTTCAAAGCTGTTGTTGGCTAGACCGCATAAACATGAAGTGCACTTTAGAAGAAAGACCACCGAACATTGTCTTGATGCAATTTTTCAATAATCTTTTTCTCGCAGGTAAAAAGGGCTATTACAACATTAAATGCCAGGTTTACAGTGGCTATATTCTTCACAAAACCCACCATCGATTACAAATAATTGAATACCTTTAATTCTCTTAAATACAGCATACACCCTAAAAAAAATAAATGTAAATGTTTTTATGCATAGTTTTCAGCTGTCCACCTTATGAGCCTTACTTCATTGTTCAGTTTTCTTTCATCTGTAATTAATAACTGCATGCAGGAAAGGATGGGGATTGCATGTGACAGAATGGACAGGTAAGCAGTTTGCTGATGCAGGTGACATCATTAACAGGGTAAACATTTCAATGTTGCATGTGACATCATTAACAGGTACACAGTTCGATGAAGCATACTGACCGTGCGAGTATCCTGCGCAGAAGCCATGGTAAGGCTAGTAGCATTGGCCACTATCTCATCCCCTAGATCTCTGAGAGACTTGGCAAATGCTGTCAGGTTAACATCAGTCAAATTTCCATTCAGCTGAAATTACACCAGTCCTCATGTATTCCTCAAACATTTAGTTTAATTAACTTTGGACACATGTACTGTAGGAAAGATGGTTAATATACATGTAAAAATCCACAGGTATAAAGTGACAACACACAAAAATGACCCTGGCATTCACATTCTCACCAAAACTAAATTATATAATTTGTTACAACTTGCAGTTCTGCGGGAGGATGTTCTTCTTCTTGGTGCTGCTGTCTTGAAGGATGGCATTAACTTTCTTATCCGCATGCGTATTTGGCAACATTTACTGGCCTGGGTTATTACACTACAGAAGAAGCAGTATATAGGCTTCTTTGTATGCAAGCACATCATTCACCTCAAAAACTATGATGAGAAAGTAACCCAATTATGCTGCCAATTTGGAAATCAATGCTTAATTCAAGAGTTACCTGATTTACCAAAACGGTGAGCTTATCTGCAGCACACATGTCTGCTTTTTAATATCAACTTTACAGCTTAATAAAAGTTTTTGGGGGGGTAAAGGTTACATGCCGTAAAGGTCATTGCACAGATTGTTCAAGAGCAGTAAAAACCACCCGTCATTTCGGACTATGTATTTTGAGAACATATTCATATCTTTCCCTTTAAAGTGAATCTTATTCTAAATAAGTCTTTCTTGTTTTCTTTTTAATATTCATTTTTCTATGTATTTGTTGTTCTTGTTTATATTAGATCAGTGGCTCATATCACAATCAGGAATGTCCCTTTAATATGTGTTGGGGATCAGATTTAAGGGTGGAGAAACCATGAAGAGTCTGAGATGCCATGCACAACCATCACACAAGCTGTGAGAAAACATCGCACAACCTGTAGCTACCTGACAAATCTCCTGACTTAAAGCAGCTACCTTACTATCAAGGGCTGGATTTGAGCTATTACTTGCCAAGGGTTAGTTGTCATCTGTTCATGGCAATCACATCAGATGTATATCATGTCAGAAAGACCACTGAATAACAGTTGACAAACAAAACAATATGCACCAACTATTATATCACTGTCAATCAGTCAAGCAATGTGAATAACAGCGACAAGAATTCATAATTTTCACATCAACACCAAATGACCAATTACTGAACCTGACATAAAAATTCACCTAACAAGGGAGTTTTTCAAGGCAAATAAAGGTTATAAAATTTTATTTCAGGACATAAAATTTACATATTCCCAGTAAGATCCTATCTTCCAAATGAACCTCAAAATACCTTTCTGAGATCAATAGAACTCTTAGAATCAGACAATAGGAGTAATTCAGTCATGGACAAAATCTGAGGTCTATTACAGTGTGCGTGAAAAACACACATGATCTAATTATCAGTTTTACTTGCTACCACCCACCTCTGTGATAAACGAGTTTGTATCCACATCGACGGCGTCCTTCACATCTTGAAGGTTCTTCTCCATTTCTGGGGTCATGATGTTGACAGACAATGTCAGGTGAGATTCCAGTGAGGACAAGTTACTGGTGAAGTCAATGTACTGAAAACATAAGCATCGAAAACAAACAGATTAGGACGCAATACGTTTTGTAAACTGGAAAAATACATTAATAATGTGTTTGTCGGGGGAGAGATTTAAAACATGTCACTTCATACAAACGCAATGTTTGCATTCTTCCCCAAAGAGAATGTGCACAAATGCAGATTCATACAATTATCATATAAAATCAGATGTATGCAGATATAATGCAGATTTATAGAAATATTGAAGAAGACATTATGGTAGTATTAATCCTGTTTTCAGAAATAAGAAGTCTTTCTTCTTTCTATTATTGATCTGATTGATGTTTAACATGATGCTCACGAATTTTTTACTTCTAAGACAGGGGTCTATGGGTGGCAGAACCCAGAGGGCCTGGAGCAAACCACAGACAATTTCTCCAGGTAACTGACAAACCTGTTGACTTAAAGACATACATGTAGCTGAAGCAGCGAGAGCTGGATTTGAACACGCAACCTCATTGCATTAGCCATACAAGTCACAAAGGCGGCGTCAGTATTTACATTAAAATAATTTTTTCCCAATATGCATAATAACGAAGAAGTAAAAAGTTAGTTCAAGGAAGAACTACATGTAGATGTGCTAGACATAAGACATGTTACGCCCAACTCTCCTTTGTATTTAAGCAGAATATCAGGGCCCAAATCACAGTCTAACATTCAAAATTGCCAAAATGTGTAAAATACTGTTAAAATGAAATAGACAGATGCAAACAGAGATGCCACTATTGCATTCCTGAGGGAACATAAAAACAAGACAGAAAAAATAACACACATCTCCATAATCCAGGACTGTGTCAATATCAAAGAAATTGTTCAGACGAAGAGCGTTGTAGGCCGACTTTCCATCACGACAGTCCCTAAATAATAAAACAAAAGAGGATTTATGTAGCATTTGAAAATATTACTAACAAATTGTAAAAAATCTGCGAGGAAATTTCATTTCTGAAGACATAAAAGGTCATTATTCTCATCCCATTACCATTACTTGTTGTTTCACTTTTGGTGCTAAAACTTAAGATATCAAAACTCCTTTTTATGGTCAATAAAACTCTCAGAGTCAGGCAAAATGAGAAATTTTTTCATAGACAAAATTTTTGTGTCGAACTTCACAGATGCATGTCTGGTTATCGAAACTACATGACAAAATAGCAGAGCTCATCTTTAAAATACATGTAACACATAAAAAGGCTCAGCCCTGTAGCTGTCATCATCATCAAAACCAGGTTTACGTATCAAAGAAGCAGTTATGTCCGCAGCTTTTGTATCTGGCTCCCAAGACCAACAGTGGCCATTCAAGTCCGCCCAAAACAAAATTTGTCTTTTTTGAAATTACAGTTTTTAAAAACATGTGTTTAATGTTATAGAGCCACTTTCATGTTGAAGATGTATCTGAAAATTAAAGATGCTAATAAACATTAGTCTTTTTGAAAATTATGGTTTAAATAAACATGTGTTTAATATTATACAGCCATTTTCATGTTGAAAATGTATCTTAAAATTAAACAAACATTCCGGAAGTATTTTACATATATCCCCTTCCAGTCTGTGCCTTCAGAATGATAACCAGAATTCTGTGCAAAATGAACAGCCGAAACTCAAACTTGGTTGTAGCTTTCCTTGGTGAAGAGATTAAAAGAGCATGGGGGAGGGGAGTATCTCACCTCAGAATACCGGAGACTGTAATATCAATACTTGAATTGCCGTAAAGCGTTTTTCCGATGAAGTAGCCCTCACCAAGGGGACCCCCTGGTTTGTCCAGAAACTGTGAGCAAAAATCAGATCAGCATTTATCTGCAACAAACTGACTGCACATTCATGCAATGTTTATAAAAAAAAGTACTAGCACACAAAAAGGTGACATATTTAACCATTTTCTCACCACTTTTTAGATACTTCACAAAATTTAAGATCGGTGATTCTACATTAATTCAATTTAAAATTACATAATGGATTTAAGACGAGAGACATCCAAGTTACAAAGCAATATTATGACTCAAAACTGGGTAATTTCCCAGACGTGACAACACTAACTGTCTAAAATCTTTTACTTCAATTAAAATCAAAGGTCTTCTTCCTGAAATGATAATCTACTTTCAACATTAATAAACTTAAAACCGTCTCCAGACGTGTCACAAGTGCCAACATCAACGAGCACAAATGCACAACAACTGAGACATGCTTCAAGCAGGACATCATGTCGCTTGGTCCTTTAACATAATGGCCGAAGTCAAAAAATAGGTGGTCTTGGTTAAACGATAGGATGTCAAAAATGTTAAAAGCCGTTAAATGTTAAAATTTCAACCAACTAATCAATCACGATTCACAATGAGACGCTCTGCGAGTACCTGAGTGTAGAGGGGTGAGTCGAAGTCCGCCGCAGGCTGACACACCCATCTCTCTACAGGGGCGCCCAAGGTGTAAGTGAGGGTAGTGAGTAACATGAAAAGCCAGGAGAAGACAAAGATCAGGATCACAGACCTGAAACAAGCATATTTCATGGTTAATAGTATCATATGACAAACCAGTTACACTACTGATTCATGTTGCACAATGTATCTTTTTTCTTGGCATACGTCTTCAGAGGCAAATAAAGGTAAGAAGATATTACTTTTGGTGCTGAAACTTTTTTTTTTTATGAGCAAATCACAAAACACCTTTCTAAGAATAACAAAACTCTCAGATTTGGGCAAAATGTGTAACTTCATCATTGACCAAATTTTACATCATTTACAGAATTCCATCCTGCAGCTGACACCAGAGTAAACCAGATTCCAGCATGCTGGAAATTGAAAGAAACTCGACTATTGCTAAGTTTAAGGAGATCATATTATATACATACGCGATTAGCATGTTACCCCCCGAGTTAGACAGACAGCTTCTCTCATTAGGGGGATCATCAACGCTGGAGCAGCAGATGCCCAGGATGAGGCCTAACAGCATAAGGACTGTTATCAGCAGTACCAGCCCAGCCAGTCCCATGCCAGCGTATGACCTGATAGCAACATTATGTAATTGATCAATTATTAATTTTAATTTGACACATACATCTTCATACAAAAACACATAGACAGCAATATATGTGTTACATATGTACACAATAACTTATTGGTTTGCTTTAGTATTTAAATCGAACATCGGCTGGTCCAATTAAATAAGTGGACCGACCAGGCAGAATACAGGGGAGACAACCACAGCCTGTCAGAAAGCTAATCAACCGCCTTTCAAAATTCCACAGCCTCCGCAGCAATTGCTTGATTCAAACACAATATATAACCTCATCCGGCATAAGCTAATGAAGCTGAAGAACAGAAAATTTATCCACTAAGCCAGGAAAAATCTGAATTTCTGATTTCAGGTAAACATTTATAATACAGCATGTATCATGTCAGTGGCAAAGTACTCATTCATTTTATGAAACAACCAGCCCAACAGTCAGTCCAACAGTTAACAGGCTAGGCCCCTGGTGTAAATTGTGAAAACAATTATTAGGGAGAAAAACTGGAGAGGTAATCTAAGGCTGTGCATAAAACAAAACGGAGGCCAGCGCTCTAAGCATATATGTATGCCTTAATTTGCCTAAACCTGACTTTCTGCTATTGTCCCTTTTTTTTTCTTAAGAATATTTTATTTGTGTCCTAGGAGCAGAACAGAAGCCAGAGAATTGCATCTGGCAAGCTGTGGTTATCTCCACTGACTACCAGATTCCACCCAGGTTTGGAGAAGTAAAACACAACCTCAGTGTTTAAGGCGTAATGGTGTCTAGCTTAAATACTTTAGGCCATCCTTCCAAATTCTTTGTTGGGCATCACCTGAATCTATCAGAATAATAGGGTCTGTTGAAAAATTAAAAAAAAAAAAGCCTTCCTTGCAAATTCTGATAAAAACTGGATTGAGGCCCTTTATGAGGAGGCAGGGTGGGGTTACGCGCAACAAACATATTTTCCATGATGGCCTTAGATCTCTCAGCCCCTAGGACAGCATGTTCAGTAGGTGTACCTGTAGGAATCATATTGTTTGGCATAGCCAATGTAGAGGTCTATCGATCCACTGTAACTGGACACATTAAAACCTGAGGACAGGGTGTCCACTTGTGAGGTCAGCTGATTTAACTGTCCACTTCCAAAATCCTGAATGGTAGATATCACATCTGAAACAAAGCACAATCATTCATATCAATTAAACTTATGAAGTCAAGTATTGGAAATCTGCTGGTGAGAAAGACATTTCAAGTGGTATACCACATGCATATCATACTTACTAGTGACAGAAAATATCAGTGGATCAACAAGTAAATAATAACATGTTTATTTCACACCTCATGTAAGTAGAGACAATCATCATTTTACATCTGTAATTTTTTACACAAAGAGGTGACAAAAATTTAGTAAGAAAAGAATAACATGACAATTTAGCATGTTAAAATGACATAAATAGCAGGTTTGTAATATAATTAAACTGCCCAGACAAACACCAAATATGCCAAGTTGATGATGTTACCAACAGTACATAAATATTTTTTCATATTGAGTGCGATATTTAGTATACATACTGTGCAAATTAAATATGTTTACAGCCTGACGAAAGACGTGCTGAAGTCACTCACCATCAACAGTTGACTGGCTTTCATTCTTCAGCTTACATGGGAGGTCGTTAAGCTCTGTTAACGCCTGCAAAACCACATCAACATATACACCGACATAAAGATA
The DNA here is from genome assembly GCA_016165875.1 of Acanthopleura granulata. Taxonomy (NCBI): domain Eukaryota; kingdom Metazoa; phylum Mollusca; class Polyplacophora; order Chitonida; family Chitonidae; genus Acanthopleura; species Acanthopleura granulata. The sequence continues at coordinate 29,591,684 of JABBOT010000001.1, read as the reverse complement.
AATATGAACCATCTAAAAAGTCATAATGGACAGGTAAAACTGTCGACCTCTGTTCTCAACCACAAGAAAAAGGCCTCCAGCACTGACAAACATGAGAACCTATTCTAAAACTTTGCAATTATCGCACTATTTCACACATCATGATACCATCTGTTTTATGGGCATTCAGTCTGAAATAAATATATATTATTATTATTTTCATTACTGGTATTTCACACAAAACTATGATCTTATTACCATAAATCTCAACCTCTTGTTACTGAGTTTATTAATTTATGAAGATGAAGCCAGCGTGAGCTGGACTTGAAGCCAGGTCGACTACATTGGTGAGAGGATCCTAGGTCATTACACTGCGCTAGCGCGATAAAATCACCTTAGCCACAGTTGTTACTAAAAAATGGGCAAATATGAGCAGGTAACATACAGTGACAACAAATGATGTGACGACAACAATGTAATCTACATGGTCCTATTGAGACTTTTAATCATTTATGATCTTAAATTATTATTTATACATCAGTGAAATCCCAGTATTTCCTTCACTGATAAAAGTGATATCTTTACTGTTAGACATCACTTTTGTTATCAGATTGTGACTTTACACTGCTGCTGACTTTGATCCATGATCCAGACGCCATGAAATTGGAAATGAAATACTTTGTATGACGTTCCAATCTGAGCTCACTGGGATGACGTCATAATCCAAGTCTAGTCCACTGCTATATTCCCACGTGACGCAAGACATCACGACGTCATACTAGAGGTGAAGTATACTGACATGATGTCACACTACTGACAGGTCTCAAAAACAATGCTTAAAACTTTTTAAATGCACAAGATCATGGCATTGTTAAAGTATACATGATAAATAGAATATTGCACAGTGATGGTGGAATACAATAAATATTGTTCTTGTGCAAGGTGGAAATGATAACCCACAAGACGCTTTGCCTCTCAAGGGTTATCATTTCCACCTCTCACTCGAACAATATTTATGGTATTCAACCTTCACTGTGCAATAACCTCTATGACATCAATGATGACTCACTGATTCCAAGGAAGAGTTGATGTTGGACTGTTTAGCACTATCAATGGCACTGACTTGACTGCTGACTGACGGGAACTGAAAACAAATAAAGCAATGTTTGTATACATGTACTGAAACATGTATGAAAAAAAAGACATCGTTCCTAGGGGTTACTGAAAACCCCAGATTGAAAAAAATAAGGAGCATAAAATACATGATGATACCTTTTCACAGCACACCATAAAACATACGACCTTACTGATTACAAAAGGAATAAGAGAATCAATCTAGGAGGGGTCAGCACTCATAAGTAAGATGAGGCTAAAAAAAAAATCAAATGTTAAACCTTCATGTCCAAGCATATTTGGCAAAAACATGCTTTTCAGATTTTTTTTGTGGGGAGCGAGGGGAGGGAGGCATGGTATACTGTACTCAAAAAAAAATAAATAAAGAAATGGTCTTGGAACCAAAACATAAAGTCACTTGTCATCCACCTTCCAAAAGTTGACCCGTTGTTAAGACCCAAGCCGTTTTAATTTTTAAATCACATATGCTTAAATTTTAGTCATTCAATACATCAGATATTACACAGTGTTACTGACTTGATGTAGTTGCATAACAGTCCTGAGTGGACAAAGGAGCAGATAGACATGTGACAAATAGTGTAACACGTCAGATTGCATTTTTAGAGCCATTTTTGGTGACGAAACATTCTTTTTTTACAGTAGGATATCATTCTACCTTCAAAACAATCGTTAAAACACATTTTAACAATAGTATAACACTTAGAATCAGGCAAAATATGCAACTTATCAGCTAATTGTAGGTCATTCTGTACTCTGTATTCTGGAAGTTTACTGAAATGAAAAGGTCGGTTTTATGAAACCATAAGAAAAAAGATGGGCCAACTATTTCTAAAGATGCATCTATTGTGCAAACAAGCCAAAGTCATGATTAATGACAGATGGCTCATACTCAACAGTACATACACAGGACTGTGTACATGTGTGGTTCTCAATAACAACAACGTACCGAAGCTGTGTCGTAGTTACTGTCAAGACTGTTCAGATCAATGTTCCCTCCACAGCTACAGTTTGTGAACGTGTTCTGGATGTTCCCTTTCACTGTGCTCAGTGAGGTTTTCAGGGCGGTCACACTGTTGTTCACATCAGTGACACCAGCATCAATCGAGTTTAGTGCTAAGGACAGGGAATCAATCGCTGCAGAAACAATCAAGAGATTAGATATAGAGTGATAGATCTATTTATATATTTTACTTCGAGTTTAACATCAGTTTTAAACTTTACTTTTTACTTTTCGCTCATATAACAGCTGTGAGCCTGTGCAGTAGGTCTGACATAGTGCTGCCTCACTGGAATGCCATGCTGAAGACACCACACACAAACGCCCCACACAGTCACATTATACTGACACTGGATTTGACACTGATTCTACTGACATGCTATACAGATGGAGGCAAACATGACAAACGAGGGTAATGAGAAATTTCAGGTTCCTCTCATACTTATCAGAAAATGGCAGCATCTAGAATAAACCAGCCGTGTCACAGATTCATAAACAAGAGAAAAATGTAACCCAGATATACCATATGTCCTTGAACACAACTGACAACAATAAATGCAACCATACATTTTAAAATATACTTTAATGCCCTAAAATTCTGCCCCCCCCCCCCCACTAACAAAATGCCTTTTTTCAGGCAAATAAATGCCATAAAATCTGACATTTTTCAAGTAGTATATCATAATATAAACCTCAAAACAATTTATTTGCACAATCAACAGAGCTCTCAAAATCTGGAAAAATGACCCACTTACACATGGACATACGTCATTTAGGGTACATCTACAATATTCCCACTCCAACATGTAACCCAACAACAGCATCGTAATGCTTTCCCACATCATCACAATATTTTGTCATGCTTTGAAAAGATCAGCTAACAACAAAAGACATTCATTTACAGGACTTACTAGACTGCAAAGCTGTAACACTATCTATCACGACTGTAAGATTTGCGTTTTGGTGTAGGAGTGCCACCACTGGAGTTCCAAATATGGCATCCATCCCTGTGAAGAATAAAAAACAGATTTTAGACAGGCACATTGAGCTGCTAATGATAGTCTCCATCATGAACAACCATTAAAGATTTCATTAATCCTTTCTTTGATTTACTCATTTCATTGTTTCACACCATCTGTTATTCACTCCTTTTTGCACAGAAAGTTTACTGGCTAGAGGAAACTGAAGTGCCCACTGTAACTGGCACTGATCTTTGACAAGTTACCGACAAACTGTTGACATACATGTAGCACATCATATCTGTGGAGTTCTGTGGAAGGCAACAGGGGAGTTCTGTGTTCGAACTCTTTTGTCGCAGAAGGTAAAAGGAGTTCAACTGTGTCATGTGACTTGTCAAATATGTCAAGCAATTTTGTTGATTTTAATTTACCGATCACCTATCTTGCCATGTTAGGGAGGTACAAACGACCTCTCCTTCAATCAGGAGCTTCTTAAATCAAGAAACTTCCAGCTACTCAATTTTCCCTGTCACACGTCTAGCCAAAGGGACTTTTTTGAAACTTTTCTTAGATGCTCATGTTACAGTAAATGTAATCAAAAATAGCTGCCTTACATTTTTTGAAAGGTAACATGGTACACACTGGAGCTTTTTTTACCTTTAGCAATGAAAGATTTTGACCTCGAAACGCCCCTACTGAGATGAATCAATGAAGATTATAGCTTAACACCACATCAGTAATATTTCAGCCAGTGTATCGTGGAGAGAGCATGTTCAGAACAGGAAACCGTGGGTGGCATTTGAGGCAATCGGAAGACAATTCATGTTGAATGAATCACTGTGCCACAATCACTGATGACTGCTTACTGTCACCACGATAACACATATGGGGAGATTGGGGGATTCCACATACACCTTCCCATTAGGAGTGGCAAATCTTACTGCATGAGGGGTTTGCAGCTAGCCATAAAACTAACCATATCAACAAACATTAACTTTATTTAAAGTATTTACAGAACAAAACACTTTCTAGTAAACACATACACCAGCGTCTGTCGATATTTGAAAACTGAATGGAATGTACAGGAATATTTGAGCACTGCCCCGTAAACTTTTGGTCGCACGTTCACAAAGTTTATAATGGAGCATCATGTATTACACAATACTGTGTGACTGCTTCATTACAGTCAGTAAGCAGCCCCCACTGGTCACAGGTGTCTGAACACGTGTTGATCAATTTGCAAGTATTGAACACTACTAAGTGATGAAATAGTGTACAAGTATTGAACACTACTAAGTGATGAAATGGTGAACAAATATTGAACACTACTACGTGATGAAATAGTGTACAAGTATTAACCACTACTAAGTGATGAAATAGTGTACAAGTATTGAACACTATTACGTGATCAAACAGTGCACAAGTATTGAACACTACTAAGTGGTGAAATGGCGAACAAGTATTAAACACTACTAAGTGATGAAATAGTGTACAAGTACATTGTTGATGATTCGCACTCAGATTCTTTTACATCACATCCCAGAGAAATGTACATATATGCATACACACTGTTTCTCCATTATGATCACTCTTCTTTTTAGCATTTTTTAAAATCAAGTAAACCTTTGGATAATGGTGTACATGTATCATTTAATGTGCATTTCTGATTTAGAAAAGTTTGTCAATAGAAACAACATTCTATTACTGATGAGCTACAGGCAGTTCTTTATTAATTCTACTACAGCATTGCCCACTGTGACATCATTTCCTAGTCTGCACATGCAATAGGCAATATTTCCCGGCATAACATCACTCACTTGGTCACTAAATACATTTTATGGTAATTTATATATTGTTTATAAACATACCACGCAAATCTCGAATGATCACTTCCCCTGTAAAGTTGTAGTTGTCAGCACCTAGGTGTTGGATTTGCTGAAAACATCAACAACTCACTTACATAACAAATAGGATTCTTTTACCTGTTCAGTGCATCAAAACATGTATTCAACAATCAAAACTTTGAGGCCAAAACATATTTTATAGATGTGTGAGCAGGGACAATATCTCTTTTTAAGTTTAAGTGAAACTGAACACTGAGAACTGTTCTGAAACTGCTACGTCATTGCCTCTTCCAAATTATAACACGCTTCATTATGACAGGTGATTCCCTATATAAACATGGTCATAAACTGTCACTAAAATTTGCCTAAAAGTCTCTGTTGCACATATCTGTACATATTTTCATAAGTTTACATAAGTTTCAATCTAAAGGAAAAACCTTTAGATTTACTATCTAGTTTGAACTCAGGGACTTGGTGAAGGCTTGATATTACGCTCATTTGGCACACACAATCATCATCCAGGATGAAACTGTGTCCATTTCCATATTATACTAGTCCTATATTATACAAGTTCCATATTATACAAAAAATATTTTATACAAGTCCCATATTATACAAGTCCAATATTATACAAGTTCCATATAATACAAGTCCTAAATTATACAAGTTCCATATCATACAAGTCCCATATTATACAAGTCCTATATTATACAAGTCCCATATTATACAAATCCTATATTATACAAGTCCCATATTATACAAATCCCATATTACACAATATCACTGACCAATGAAGTTCATATAGACTGCTGTATTAAAAGGGAAGGCAGATTTTTCTCTGAAGAACATGGTTGTAATAAGTGAGCGGTGTTTTATTTAATACTGAAGTCCTCAGGATCTCGAAACTGTCTTAAGACTTAATAACTCAAAATTAGTCTTAATTTCAAAGCAGTTTACTGCACTGAAATTCTCAGACATTCCTGACAAAAAAAAGTAAATTAGTATATAAGTTCAATTCTAAGGTCAGGAATAATGGTACAATATATATAAGTCAGTATCTTTCTTCATACATGTACATGCACTTACTTCTTTAAGTAGCTGGATATAGTTGTCAGCATCTGTTATGCCATCGTCAAAGACCGTCTCAAAATTATTAATGGCAACTGTCATGCGACCATTGGTGACAAATAAGCAAATCACACCAACACTGTAGAAAAAGAAAATGTTATAATAATAGGAACAAATCTGGTTCCAAAAAAGGTGAACTACGTGAGAAATATTAATACAGGTAAAAGATTCACACACTGCACAATATATTCAACAGTGGTGGTAGTGGTCATTTATCGCACTGCCGACTTTAAAGTTTGAAACGCACATCTGCAAATAGGATATAATACATGCATTGTTAAACTAATTCAACACAATTCTACATGTATTTACATGCATTATTGTTTCATCACGTTTAACTAACAGTCCCAGGACGTCAATATAGTTACAGGAGAAGTAAAATTAAGAGTAACACAAGATACAAAATGCTTTTGGGAATCACTGGACACCTCAGAGCACGACATCCACTCTTAGCCTGATATTTATGCTGATACTATTATGAGCATTTTTTTGTTTTTCTCATTTTTCGTTGTTGTCTGTTTGATTTGCCACTCACCCAATAAAGAGGACAAGAAAGCCAAAAATTCCAGCATAAGTCATCCTCTTGCAAGTGTTGTTGTTGGCTGGGTTCTGGACTCGCTTTCCTCCGCAGTTACCACAACAACGACAACAGCAGAAGCATATGCCGATGATGGGAAACACAACCATGAACACGATGCCAATCACAATGCAGACGAGGTATCCCAAAGACAAGGTAATGATCTGAAGAGCAACAATATATGTACTTTATTACTACCTGAAGTGTTCTTAAACCTGATAAATTCTTTGGAGAGAACCCAATTAAACAAAATTATACTCCAACCACATGCAAGACACGTGTAGGCCTACAGTGCAACATCAGCAAACCGATGCACATTGTTACTACTGAAAAACAAGGAGGGTATCGCACTAATGACCCACGAGCTTCTCACTGTCATCATGAGTTTAAGTCCAGCTCTGGCTGTCTTCTTCTCCAGTCGTACGTGGGAAGGTCTGCCAGCAACCTGTGGATGGTCATGGGTTTTCCCCTGGGCTCTGCCCAATTTCCTTCCACCATAATGCAAGATGCCATTGTGTGAAGTGAAAAATTCTTGCGTACAGTGTCAAACACAAATCAAATAAATAAATCAATCAATAAATAAATCAATACGTTTCACCATCACTACATACTGTTAAGGTACGTGCACATGAGTCACTGTATCCACGGAATGCTGCACTGAAATGTAATGTTTTTTGTACTCTATAGTTAGTTTATGGTACGTTCTAACAAGCAGATGAATGTACACGGAATATAAGTACATCTCTACTTTAGGAATTAAACCTGATTTTCAAACAGACAGAATATAGGCCACACACTTGGTTTGTTGTTGTAGTTAGCATGATTTGCCTCTGACATCACTTCTGAAAAGTCTTGAAGTCTGACTGGAAACTTGCATAAAATGGACACGGTAATCATAAGACAGCCAATATCCCCTCAAAACTTTCCTGTTTCTTAATGTATTAATTAGCACAAACACTGAATATTTATGCTTTCTCATTAAAGTAAGTCTTATTGCATGCCAAACAATTTGGATTCATCTACAAAGTACATGTATCATGATTACAGATCACTGCTGACTGTATTGGACAAGGACATTGAACAAGCCCAGAAGGAACAACTGTAAGATATCTGACAAACTCTCTTGGAGTGAGATAGTATAGATCCCTAGATCCACTCACTTACCTGTGAGTACTCGGTCATTATATTAAAACTTCCATCCAGAAGACCAGAAATGATCCCTGAAAACATGAGTATGTAAAATGTTTACTATTAAACATAGGTGTAGAAATTGGTTTAGCAAAAATGGAACCAACATACACTATGTATGTCATCTATTTATATTTTTTACTTCATCTGAATGTTGTTTACCGCCAGAAAGTTGTGACCCACCTACCCAACCCTCTCTGCCCGCCCCCGCCCTAATTAACACTAAACACAAACACCATGTACTGCATGAACTAGTAGAGCCAGATGTATATTTATACAAAATCAAGTACATAAAATGAAACTGCATAAACCACAGGTTGTCACCACTTCACGGGAAATAAATGTATACATATGTATGCTTCTCATGTTCAACAGAGAAATCAATTTCCTTATCCGGTGTTTTTGTTTTTCCACAACTATTATTGGTGTCAGCTGTACTGTATGTGCTACAGATTACATCATGAGAAAAAATGTTATATCATTTGAATCAATCCTTTTTTTCTTTCAGTACACTGGATACACACGTAGACATTTTGTTGACAGATTTCAGAACTTACATGCACAGAGATCTGCACTTTTGCCAACAACTCTCCACTGCCTCAGCAAAAAGTATGAAACCATGAAACAATTTTAATGAGTGGGTGTGTCCAAACGTAAATGTTACCAAAAATGGGTACATTAAACACAGCATTCCTTAGTCTGTTAATTCTAAACCCCACAAGAACATACATGTACCACAGTATATGAAAACGATGCTATTTAATTCAAAATATCTCATATGAGGTCTTCTATTTGTACTACTTCCTAGTTGTCATAGCCGATAGGCACTGCCAACTGGTTAAACTAGGACATCACATCTGGATAAACAGGCCATTACCAACTTAAACACACTACAGTATTCAACAAAGAAGGTGTCAAAGCTGAAATTGTTACAGTCTATTACATAGGGCTTGCTGCTTTTGCAAGTCTGTTTACAGGAAATATATTATTATGCCGGGCTATGGTTCCTCTTTAGTCTTTCAGTCACTCGGTGTTGTCTGAAGCTTTGATTAAAGCTGAAGGCACATCTACCCACAGAATGAAGGTTTGCAGCCATGCAAGCAGGAATGGTCTGAAAAAACTTTTTCTATTATTAATCAACATCAATAATTTAGCTGTCACAATGTAACATTCTCTGGCTCCAGAACATACTAATGACAATGGCTGAAATTTGAAACCAAAGCTGCCGCAGAATGCTCAAAGCATAAATGTTTAGCAGACTCACAGGAACAAGCAATCACACACCACTGAACACACACACACCTACATCCATACACTATATCTTTGGTCTTAGCAAACAAAAATGTTAGGTACATGCGTGTGTTTGTGTTTCAGAGGGTTGTAAAGTAAAAGGATCTGCAATTCTATTAGTGTTTTATCAACAACTTATAAATGTATCATCCATTTTTTAAAGTTTAAAAACTGGTAAATCTCAAATTTCTCAAAATGGATTGAAGTACTGTATTTGATGTGAAATGCTGCCCAAATAACTGAAACTATGTCCAGAAGAAAATGGTGAAAACACCTCAAAATCAAAATCAAAAATCTGTCAAAATGAGTAACTTAGTCACTGACATAGTATAGGTCAAATACGGTGCATATATGTTTTTTATCCATACACCAAAACGTAGAAAGAAAGATAGAATTACAGAGACTCTAAAATACACTGTAGCCAGCACGTGGATAGACCGACCAACATGACCTATGTCTATTCTCACACATCATCTAGAGCCCTTAGAAGTCCTTACCATTGTCCTCTTGGACAAAGTTTTAACCCACTGATTTTAAAACTTCTGACCACAGTGCATTGACTTAGTACTATGTCCAAATGGACCAAAAACCACGGCAGATGTCAAGTGATAACAACATGAAGTTAACGGACATAATGATGCGCATGCGATTTTAATTTTCTTCTATCTCTCCTATATTAGAAGTGTTGGAAAAACATCAAGTCAAAACTGAGCACTAATTTACTATTCCATCTATCCACTTGGACAGGTGGAAGGGTGGGCAGGTAGCTACTCAACCCTTTGGCCAGCAATGGGTTCTAGCTGTATAACTGTGACAATATTCTGTTGGCATTTACATCTTGCTGAGTTCTCATGCACCTGGAATGTGTATACATTTACTTCAGCAAAAACTACATTAGGCTGTGCAAGATGAAGTTGTATCCTCTGGTACTGAGACCTTGGGATATGCATGTATATGTAGGTGCCAGGGCCCACTTGCATGAGGCCCACTTTATTTACTTGCTTCATTTATTTGATTGGTGTTTTACGACGCAATCAAGAATATTTCACTTACACGACGACAGAAAGCATTATTATGGGAGGAAGTCCTTTTTAATAACGTTACAATCATGTACATGTAACTACCATGGCAACCAGAACTGTAGGCATTAAGGTAGTTATGTGCTCGTTACATTATGAGGGCTTTCTGCCAATGGGCCCAGCACTATTCACCAGCAATCAACTTACCTATTGGTAACGGATTTGGGAGGGAACTGTTGATAAAGCTGCGGCCCAGGTTGAAGAAAGGCCCAAGTCCTCCGTCATCATATTCACCCGTGGATTTAAATGATTTTGTGGGTAAAGGAGAAAAAGTGATGTAGCTATCTGCATCTGCAGTGTTTCCATTTCCAGATATGGTGGTTACAGAGCTGACAGTGCACTGCCCTCCTGCTCCCGTCAGGTGACACAGTGCCACAAGAACTACTACAGTCAACACAGTCAAACCTAACTGTCTTTTCCAGGAGTCAGCCATGGTAATGATTCTGGCTACTCTAGCCGTCGTTGTTGTACACTTCTAAACACACTCCTCAGTCTCCAGTGTTCACCTGTACGTAGGCATACATCCATGGAGAAAACTGTTTACCGTAGAAACAACTGTACTAGGTCAGGGAGACCTTCTGCACTCTGAAAGAACAAAGTAAAAATCAATTAATTGATTGCAAAAATCGATACAATTTATTTGTTAACACTAAACGTCACAGATAAGCCTAAATGGACAATATTTACCGTACGCGGAAATTTTTTGTCATTTTATAAAACAAAAAGCATACAATATTGAAGGCATCTGTCTGTTTATAAGATGAAAACAGCATGCCTTTCACATGTGGTATGTCAGTCACAGTTAATGTACTTGTACGTGTATCTGGAATACATGGCCATGTGAAGATGAAACTGTTCCATGATTCCAGCAGCACTAAGATGTAATTTACCAATATACGCCGTGATATTAAAAATTGGCATATAAGACTGAAACACTCCAAAACTTGCAAACACCAAACTTCTGCAATACTTAACATCAAGGAAAACATAATTTGCTATGAGGAATACCAAATGCCAAATCGTACTATATGACAAATTGCCTATTGTCCTAGCTGTCAAACTTAACTCAAATTGTGCACATGTAGCTTGTCACGTAAAACATCAGAAAGGTTCTTAAGCATGTTCCAACAACCTGCTGATCAAGCTATCTTGTCCCGAAACATGTATACAGTCAGTATGCCCCAACATCTCACACTACTTCAAGACGCCTGTCACCCACACTGCAGTTTATACATCAATTATTAGTGGAGTTACCTAATAAGCGCTTGCAGTTGATCTTCAAAGCCTTCTACCATTGCCCAAATCGTTGTAAACATGCTTCTCCTGATATTGTGTAATATTTTTGAAGTTTACTTTGTGAAAATAATTGACTATCCAGTGTGACTGTGTACAGAAAACATTCATCACTTTAATATCTCCTATTTTTTTTTCGGAATGTTGTGACATCATCTGAAGTGCCCATCATTCATGTTTAAAAGAAATGTAGCATAGTTTGAGATGTCATCGACCGTCAATTGGATGAAACATGGCATTTTTGGTATCATGATGTTTTAAAATCAAAGGGGAATCATCACCATGCATTTATTATGATAGCTTTCAGTTAAAAATCAAAAACCTCAGCCCTTTAAGTCAACCCAGAGAAAACTTCCACACAATTTTGGTAAATATTTGCCAAGACTATGGTTTTCAAGACATGAACAGGTACCATGAACAGAACATATACTGTATGTAGTCAGAAAAAAAGCTAAGCCAGTGGCTATAAACTAACTTTAGGCAGGTCTTCACTTCAACCCAACTGGCGACTTCAGTTAATAGCAAACACATTACTCAGACGACAAAGCATCAACATCAACTGTCTCTTTGACAACAATGGACATGTCAATTGACCAATACATTAACTGTCACTCTTTACGATTCTGTTATGTTGAAAAATGATCCGCATCTGTAAAATTCACAAAAGACAGAAAAGAATTCATGTCCACCAGGTTTGTTTCATTGTTCCCACATCTCAACACTTTCACCTTGGCAAAGAATGACAAATTTGGTGAGATATGTTTCTCATGGCAAATCAGCTTGAGCATGTTTGTCTTTATCTAGATATACCTGTAGTTTACCTGCATGTACAAGAACCTACAACTACAAGAAAACATATAGGCCAACAAGACCATACGCTCTATCCTGTCAAGCCATATACTGTAAATAACCCACAAGCACCACTTGTTCTTTAGAACAGGCATGACTAAGCTGGAGATTACACCTACTTCCTGTACAGCCAATGTTGTTAAGCATAAGTACATGAAGTACAGTGTACAAGTAGTTAAAATGTCAAATTAAAAAAAAAAAAATTATTCCCACACACTTTCTTAAGAAAAATTTTCTTGTCTGCAGAAAGCATTAGCCATGACAGCCAACGTACGTGCAAACATTTACATGTCCACCTGAAAACTTTTAGCATGATTAAAATATTACAGTTTACAAGGAAAAGCTTTCCTGCTTCTTAAAAATCAGCAGCAAAAAGAAATGTTCACTTCAGTGCATTGATATGTAAATCATGGTGTTTGAAGTATGTTGTAAAACGACAAATTGACTTCAGATTTTGAATTTCTCAGAAATGTAATTTGAAGGGCCTGACGACCATATCCACATAGTTCAACATGTACCTGCATATGTAGGATTTCTAAAAGCACACAGCTTTTCCAAATTCATGTACTCAGATAGTGCTACTGATTTTCACCAACAATTGATCATAAATGGTACACATCAAAATACCCACATTAAAGGTGTTTATAACTGTTGAGACACTGGGTATGTGAATAAATCTGATCAACCAAACACGGATTTATAAGAACATTTAACTTACATGTGTGTATCAGTGGTAACAGCTACAGGTGGGGAAAACTGGAATGTCCTGAGTAAACCACCAGACATTGGCTGGTTAGTGACAAACTCCCATGTTTCACTCAGAGAACAAGCTCAAAGCACGCGCTAAATTGGTTGAGGGCAAGGGATCAAACAAACAAACCATGTTAAAACCTTATACACGCACTTTCAATCACCTTGTTAACACAATCATTGCCACTTCCACAAAACTTTGTAAAGTCATATTTCTCGGAACTCTTTTCGTAAAAGAGGTTGTCTAGGTTGTAGTGTCATTATCGGTGGCATGATCTACGAAAAAATTCACAAACAATCGATTTACGAAGTCTTGCTAAAGTGGGCTCAAGGTCTTAAATATTCCTAAACCCCTGTTTATGTACTTATCAGATATCTACAGATCAAATATTTTCTGTTTCCAAGATTTTAAGCTTCTTACCAGTCCAAATTCTGAAAACAGCCCCTTTGCCTAGAAAGTTCTCTTAGCTTTACATGCACACGCATCTGCAAATGAAACCTTACTTGATCATCATGACAGAACATGTGCATATGTATCAAATGATATATCATACCAAAGGTCAAATGTCACTCTCTTGATGGCTGTCAGGTTTATGGGTTTGATTACAACGCCCAGAGTGGATAAGCAGTTAAGAGATATGCACAAATGTGTCCTGGTCGCTTACTAAGAATGAACCAGTCCATGCAGTGATTTCTACAGCTTTAAAACTTCCTGGTCGAAACCATGTCCCAGAACATTAACAATGAGTCCCCCGGTACTGTTAATTAATGGTTAATGTTCCACCTCTTTTCAAACTACGGTTCTAATTATCACAGTGTATCAAATTATCCTCCAGACCCTACTCTGTAAAATCTGAACACGTGCAGCACAGCGGATAATTATTATTGCAATGCCATGCATTCAGTGCAACTCTGACCTCTGTAGTGACCAAATCAACTCTATGCCACTTTAATTTAGGTGGGTCTATATCCTTAAAACACTGATTGTCGGGCTTAACCCGGCCCTATGGGAAAAAATAGGATAAGTCAGTAGGGAATTTTTTTCAGTCTGGCTCTTGAAAAAGACAGCGATTTTAAAGAAATAAACATGAAGAGAAAAACAAAAAAAAATATATCTTTGCCAAAATACCAATAAAAACTTTTGAGTAAGGTCCTTTACGAGAGGGACAGTCAGGTTACATCCAATGAACATATTTTTAAGGATGATCTTGTTTGTTTAGGAAATAAAGTAAATATGATAGTTCAATCTAAATTTACAATTCTCCTTTTGAGTCATTTCTACTACACATCTCAGAAATCCAATACACATAAAATGCACATAATTTATATAACATAACAATATACATTTGGTAAATCAAAGCCCAATCAGAAATCTGTCATAAAATATACAGCACAGAATACTCGATACACATATCAAATTCCGTTCATCTACATGTATCCACAAATCCTGCATAGTAATTGTTCAGGCGTGGGGCCTTCTTTATAAATAGCCGTCAATATTTACCTGTTGCCTTGTCAATAGATACAACAGATTGGCAATCAAGTAACTACAGTACGTGTATACTCCATACATAAAAGAAAGACCTGAAGCCTTAACTGAATATGTGGGATACATTATAGCACTGTCACACACATGGAATGCAAACCTAGCTGGCCATGTAATACTGAATGAATGAATGAATGATTTTGGCTTAACGGATTGGATTGGTGATATCTCAGCCATATCGTGGCAAGAACATGTTCAAATCAGGAAGCCTTGAATAGTATTCGACATGATGGATGAACATTCAAAATTTAAAGAAAAAATTGACAAACTTTTTTTTTAAAACCAGTTAAAAAAGTAAATGTAAGTTAAAAGTCAAAAACCAAAATTGTTTGGTATTTTATGCAATGAAAAATATATATAAAATATATATAAAAAATATATATATATATAAACTATATTTTATTATACAGGCTAACAACCTTCAAAAAATTAATCACAGCATCGCCAGCAACGCTGTTAAATAAGTCAAATATAGAGTTGACTGTGTAGAATCTTTGCTGAATATGAGCAAAGTCCACACAGTCAACAAGGATATGTTTGATGCCGTATTGCGCATCACATCCAACACACTCGGGAGCACTGCTCCCATCCAGGATAAAATTGTGTGTTAGACAAGAATGCCCAACGTGGCATCTTGACAAAACGACTTGGTCTCTACGAGACATACCAAAAGTCTAAGAGTCATAGCCTCTGACAGGGTGAATGGCATGCAGTTTGTTATCGACCTGCATGTCTAATTCATCCTGCAAAAGGCGACAAATATATTTAAGAATATTAGATTTAAAATCAGCATAAGGAATTTTAATCTTAGATATGGGTTTACTAAGAGCAGCTTTCGTTTCCCTGTCCCATTTCGTGAATACCAGTATGACTTGGTATCCAACAGAATACAATATCTCTACCTCTTTTAATTAACTTTCTATGGATGGCTAATATTTCTAGTATTAACAGATTCTGAAATTTATTTTGCTCTATTACCAAAAGGCAGGACAACGAGTCACTGCTTTGTTTCTAATGGTGATGATTTCAGAGAGCATTTGTCCTGCGTACTGTATACTCACAGAATTTTAAACCAACATTATCTACATGGCAGAGGGGATTAGAGCACTGTTGTAGCTTAATGACCCAGGTGCCTTTCATCAATGCAACTGCTGTGAGTTCAAGTCCAGCTCACGTTGGCTTCCTCTCAGGTCATGCATGGGAAGGTTTGCCAGCAAGTCCGGTTGGTCAAGGGTTCTTTCTTGTACGTGAAATATTCTTGAGTATGACGTAAAACACCTCTGAAATGATACAAATTTAACAATATGCTACAAGACACAAAAAATTAGACAACATATGTGCTTCACTTACATGTACACTTGAATATTATCCCAGATAACACCTGAATGAAATCCAGGGAATTTCACACATCTACACCCTACCTGTACCAACACTGATCCCAGGGCAAAACATCATTATAACCTCTTTTGGGTGAAGCTGTAGCATTTGTTAACTGAGGAACTGTGTTACAGAGGAAGTGACAATATAAAAGTCCAAAGAACTGAAGAACAAATGTGAGTTGTCTATTAAAGCATTGTTCTCACACATTGTCACATTGGATGAGTCTGTGGCCAAATCCACTCTTACTGGTTTATTAGCAGCTTTAAAGGTAGTTCCCAGAGCCTACACGAATCTTACTTCAGGAATAAAGTAATGCAAAGTAATGAACTGGCCTTATTCTTGTAGAAAACAAAATGATTATTTGCAAGATATTTAGCCACAAAACAATTAACACAGGTCTTTATCACTGTGCATATGATACATGTATGTAACAATGTGCTGTTTTCTCCTCATCTGTTTTCTATTCAGTAACCTTAATTGTGCAACATTTACGCTCCTGTAATATGTAGCTGTATAAAAGCCCTGGAACGGTTTTTCACCAACTATGTATCACTGAGTTACAGCCTATACACCTGTACATCTTCAAATTTCGTCTCTTGAACATCCAACCTAAAGTTGCATGTTAAACAACTCATATTAGTCTTCCAAAGACTTCATACTTTACATGTGAAATCTTTATCCATCTCCATGAGCTTTGTGGTTCAGGGGCCTGTTTTACAAAGAATAATTATGGGCACAACCTTGTAACAGCATGTACCTGATGACCTAATACCTACTTACATGTACATGTACATCAACATGACCGCATGCCATCATGGCATCAGGTACACAATAACACGTAATTTTTGTTAAATCTGTCAATAATCTTCTAGAATGATAAATTATGTTGTGTGTGTGTTAAATCAGACTGACTTTTAGAGAAATCTACTAATAAATACAGTTTACAAAGCTGAATCCAAAAACAAACAGAGAAGCCAAAAAGAAAAACAATAAATAATAAAATTCAAACCTCCTCCACCATAAGAATATCAAAATAATGTACAGTATGTCAGGAATCATGTCAACTGTCTGCTGTCATGAAAAGCATGCATGCCTTCTACTGGCATATGTCACTCTCTGACGGCTGATTTAGTAACAAACACATAATTATCTATACACTGTGTTTTCCCCCACATCATACATTTACCTGAATGAAGCCAGCACATTGGATGTCTCTCATGTGAAGTACCAAGTCATGTATACTATAGCTAAACAAAGCAGTGTAAAGCAGTCTCTGATTTGCAGCTTTTGGCCCACACCTACACACCTACATGTAATTACTTACACCTTGGGTCTATCTTTTACCTTCAGTTCCTGCAGGCCGTGTTCACTGTGGCATTGGGAAAGAAAATTTATTTATGTATGAACCCTGGAGAATTTACTATACTATCACTAATTTTTGAGGACATATATGTACATGAAGTTTACATGTAGTAAAATCCAATGACCCATAACACCAACGTACCATAACTAATCTATTTATCGACAAATTTTCATCTTAACAAAAATTCATCTGATAAATGTTAAAACAAAATAAAAAATATACATGTTCCTCCATATGTCTGTATTCGTTAATTTATTTATTTGATGGTGGTTTTATGTTCTAGTCAAGAATATTTCACCCATATGACAGAGGCAAGTAATCTTGTGGGAAGAAACCAGACACAATCCAGGGGAAACCCACAACAATCCAATACTTGCTGGCAGATGTTCCTACGCATGAGTGTGTCCATATTGAAAAGAAAAGTTAAATATGCTCCAAAAGTTAGACGATCTATGGTACACAACAAGTCATCAAACAGTCAAGTCACATAATAGCTTGTTTTATGCATACAGAGGTCACATTCTCAGAACATCTTAAGTTCTCACTAGTGCTTTGTGCCTGTGTTAACCTCTTAACTCTTCTGTGAACAGCATAACAGTCTCACCCTCTAGGCTAAGAATAAAAAAATCATACTCTATTTTCCTGAACATTTAACACTACACTAACTTATTTAAACAGGAAGTGTATACATTCATTGAGTTGTAAGGAAAGATAGGAATGCCTTTCCCATCATACATGTTTGGAAATATTGAACAATGTGAGCTAAGGAAGCATTGTTGATTTTTATTATGCTTGAACCATTCAGGTTCTGAAAGCTAGATGCAATGAAGCAAGACAAATGTGACCAACATAAAAGTATAAAACCGATACTGCATTCACACAAAGAGCACACATATAGTTTATGCCCTATCACATACCACACAGAGTAGTCATAACAGAATGGTTGTAACTTCATACACTGAGCACGGGTGGTTTGTCACTTTGAGGTTGTACAGATAACGGAATATACCATGCATGTAAGGTGACAAGTTGGTTGGTATAGTGGGTTAGTATAGCCTTATCTGGTTCAAATGTCTTTAATCTTACCAAAAAAGAAGTTTTTGCCATTTTCTTAATTTATTCCTTTCACCCTCACTGAAACCCTCTATCTCTGCCAGACAGAATGAAAAATTAGGGCTGAAAGGTTTTTTTACACCTGTCCTTCAAAATGGCTCCAAGAAAATGTACATGTATGGAACATGTAAAATTACCAAAAATTTCCACCCAAAAATTAAATATACAGAGACAAATAAATGTCATAAATTATTACATACGGTGTTGAAACTGACATTTTCCCTGTAGGATATCATTTTATACTCGTCAACTTTCACAACACCTTTGTAAGATCAACTGATGTCTCAGAATCAGGAAAATTTTACAATTTAATTGTGCGTATACATCATTTCATATTTTATGTGAAAAAGTGAAATCAACAATAATGTACCTCACACAGACGGACGCCAAGAACAGTAATCCTTATACACCAATCTCATTAATACCTGAATAAGTAACAGTGAAGAAGTCTCACATGTGCCAACTTTGATTTCTACATGTAGACTTTAGCACTTCACAGAAACATACTATTTCTCCTGAGTGACTAAACAAACGTGCACTACTCAGTTTGGAATGGCAAACCGCAGTTCTAAGCAAACAGCTCTCCAACAATCATCCTGTCCAAGGAGCTCAAGTTGCCTGCAATACCAGTAAACAAGGTTCTGTTTGTGAACAAACCAAACAGTGACTTAAATTGTTAACCTGTAAATCCAATACGTTATTGTTCAAAACTGCCTTTTCACAGGTTTTCTTGAGAAACTATAAGCTTGGATGTCCAAAGAAACACTTACAACAACGTCTGTAGCACCATTAAAAGCTGGCAAACTCGAGGCTTCCAAAATGATACTGCAAAGATAAACCAAGAGTCCAGGAGCTGCGATCATATATTCACTTTACGTCATCACATACATACTAGGTAGTGAGCCAGCATGTTTTGGTGATACACGTACAGAGAATATTTAGCCTGACTGTACACATATGTAGCACCCCATATCTACAGATCCATATGGTTGCTTGGTGACTGGCCTAGCCTTTGTCACCTGAGCAGACGATCAATAATGACTATAGCTTGGTCATGTAAACCCCCAGGTAAACAGAACATGATCAACATCTTCACAAGGTAGAGACTACATGTATTATGTGTGGTTCGAAACACTACCGCCCAGAATCTCCAAGTGAATAACATTTACAAAGTAAGAGAGCAACAAAGATGTAGTTGGATGGTGTTGCCTCTTCATGTGTTTAGTAAATGGGATGCACTTATTCGGCAAAAAGAAAATTTATCTACCTTTTGTATACAGGTGACATGTCAGGATGATATTTCACTGCAGTGAACGCCAGGATGTCAAAAAAGGAACATTTTGTTTTACAAGGTTGGAATTTGCATGCACTTAGTGGCATGATGTCATAACACAAGTCTGAATGGTGTTTTACACAGTACTCAAGAATATTTCACTTATATGACAGCAGCCAGCATTATGGTGGGAGAAAACCAGGAAGACTCCGGGTGACACCCACGACCATCAGCATGTTGGTGGTGTACCTTCCCAAAGTACGGCCAGAGAAGAAGACAGATTGAAGTGGACTTGAACTCACAGCGACCGTTTTGGCCAGAGGCTCCCAGTTCATTATGCTGCAATAGCGTGCTAACTTTCTCAGCCACAGATTCCTCCAACAAGATAGGATGTCATACAAGACCTCATGCATACAATGCCTTGCTGTAGACATGTCTTTATGTCTTTGATTTATTTATTTATTTATTTGATTGGTCTTTTACGCCATACTAAAAAATATGTCACCTTTACAATGGCGGTCAGCATTATGGTCAGAGGAAACCGGGCAGAGCCCAGGGAAAACCGACGAGCATTCGCAGGTAGCTGGCGATCTTCCCACGTTTGACTGGAGATGTTTTCCACCAAAGAGTATCATATATGTACATGTACTCCAAGTCCACTGACAAACACTGAAGTTGTACTGTAGACATGTTTGTGAGTAATCATGAGCCCCATCAATTAAAGCAAATACACCATAAATATATTGAATCAATAAACTGACCAAATTTAAAGTGTATATAAAATACCCTAAATTACCTGAAATTTCATCCAAGACTAAGTTTTTCATTTTACCCAACTCTAATTGTTCCACTGATTTTAGAAAAGAGTTTTGAGGTTTATTTAATGGGTAGGATGATGAAAAATTAAGTGTCCTCACCTGCCAAAAGAATTATTTTATGGCATTAGACTGCCTCTAAAAAAGCACTTTTTGGGGTGAAGATTTAGATCATTTAGGGCATGGTAATTAAGCTTCTCAAGATGTAAACTCAAAACCAAGGGACAGAAAAATAAGATTTCCTAGTTATCATTTATAACATAGATCAGAGTACCCGAAAAAACATTACACGAAACAAACTATATTATAGGTTTGATCAAATAGATAATTTACCATAAGGAGTCTCTATTTGTTCAACTGTGACAAATTACTGGTATATGACCTGATTCCTTTTTTGCCAGATCAGAGCTATTTCAATCATGTACACATGTGCGTAAATACATCAGGAAGATTGGCAAGTTGATGAGGTGTTTATTCCAGGAAACTGTCATGTCAGTCGCATGCTGTTTATTAAAGGTGTTAAGACATGCCAAACCAATAAAATGATTAGATATGATTATGCAGGTAATAACAGCCTAATTGTCTCAACATGGGCCCAACATCATTGTACAGTGCATCACAGTTGCTTTTCTGATATACAGAGAGCCAGACAACAAGCTGGTATTACAAGTATACATCTTTTCTCTTTCATAATGTTTGGTTTACCTGCATCTTTGTACATGCAGCAATGTCAATAAACTCAACGAAAAGCACTTTTAATGCACTTTAGGAAAAGGGAACATGACAGTGTAACACAGTGAAATATAGCAATCTATGGGTTTCGAGTCCACACTTCTACCACTAGACTAAAGAGCAATCCCTCCCTGCCCGGGGGTACATAGCACTTACAAATAGATGTTATGTACCAATGAATAACATTTTCAATCAGAAGATAGCATGCCTGCTAAAACTTGCACAAAGACCTGGTAAATATTTGTCCAGACGTGTGATAAATGAGATTATAAAATCAGCCCATGTTTACTCTGCAGTGCAAGCACTGAACTCTGGGAATGTGCAAACAGCTAGCTACACACGACAATGCCTGTTTTCAACTGAACATGGTAGTCAAGTGGTGTCGGGAGGACATTATACTCCATTTGATATTATCTATTATCCATTTCAAACAGGGTGCGTGTTGCCTTTAGACAAAGATTAAGTGCCCTTTTCAAGCAAACACGACAACCCTTCTTAACAAGGATGGTTGGTGACATATGAATTATACAATTCATGCAGTTGTAACAAAGTTATCAAACTTTTGCGCTATGCGAATCTACCACTCATTCGCTCATTCAGTGTTTACACATGTACATAACTTAGCTCGAATTTTTGACATATAAATGATTTGTAACCGCAAACATACTAAACTCTCGACTCGCGACTGAAGTAACTAACTAGATTTTGGAGACACAAAGTTACAACAACAACAAATATATAAGCAAGTTTGTCGGCATCAAATCACAAAATGATATCCTCACCAGCCGCTACGATCTCACATTGTAGTTGTGCATGCCTGACCCACCTGATATCAACGCCATTCTTGAGCACTGGGTCAAGGAAGAGGTAGAACAAAACTTCGTATTTCAAATGTTTACTTCTCTGCCCGCGTCATGTTGATGCTGTGAGCACTGTGGAGTCACGTGACCTCCAGTGTTTGCATGGAAACAGAAGCTGATGGTGTTATGTGTCAAATGACAAGTAACAGCATCGACCTTTCGGACAAAAGATTTATTGACAAAATTATTGTAACGGTGAGTTGGTTTAAGGACATATTGTTATCGAATCTGATTCAGCTACAGCTGAATGACACGAGACCAGAAGTGGACGTTCATTGTGATTTGTGGACATCATTTCTCAGTAACGAGTATTTACATATATATAGGCACGGTACTTGTTTGTGTAGGCCTATTTACGATTGTTTATTTATTTGTTTGATTGGTGTGTGACGCCCTACTCAAGAATATTTATGATTATTTCTCTCTTAAAAATGAGTTAGACTTTCTTGTTGCAGGCTGATTTAAAGCTCTGCCTCACTGAAACACAACACTGACAAAGCCTTCTCCCCCCTTCAGTTATGGCAGGCTTTATGTACAGAAAAGGCCTATAGACACTGGCTGGTTAAGAACAGCAGGCTTCCTATATTGTTCATATACCAGTAGAGCTATATGAACACTAACGGGCTAGGAATAGGCTTACACAGGGTGCCAAGAACTTTGAACTTAACAGCCTAACATGGCCGATGACACTTTATACTAACAAAACAAGAATGTAATACCTTCTAAATTGATGTATTTGATTGGTGTTCACAGTATGATACTGAATATTCAGCGTTATCAGCCAGCATTATCTTGGGAGGAAACCTACAGCCATTCGTAGCCTGCAGGCAGGCCTTTCTGTGTACCTTGCAGTGTCTTCTAATATTTTCTGCTTAGAAGTCATATGACTTTGCTGTCACATGTATATCATACTGTCTCATCTAAATCCCATAAGTCACAGTACTCGTGTATCAACACCAGTCATGCATGAGCCCCCACATCATGGTATTTTAATTGCCACCAGCCAGGACATCCCTCCTCCATGTAGTCACAGTATGTTGACACCAACCAGGAGACCCCTCCAAGTCACAGTATAATGACACCAGCCAGAAGGCCCCTCCTAGTCACAGTATATTGACACCAGCCAGGAGGCTCCTCCTAGTCATAGTATATTAACACCAGCCAGGGGGGCCCTCCTAGTCACAGTGTATTAACACCAGCCAGGGGGCCCCTCCTAGTCATGGATATGACACCAGCCAGGGGCCCCTCCAAGTCATGGTATATTGACACCAGCTAGGAGGTCCCTCCTAGTCACAGTATATTCACACCAGACAAGAGGCCCCTTCTAATCACAATATATGGACACCAGTTTCCCATGAGGCCCCTCCTATTCACAGTTTATGGACACCAGTTTCCCATGAGGCCTCTCCTATTCACAGTATGTGGACATCAGTCTCGCACGAGGCCCCTCCTATTTACAGTACATTGAAACCAGTGACACGAGCCACATAAGGAGTCACAGTACATGTACACTGACATCATACACAGGGCCCTTCCTAGCAACAGTATATTGTCAGTGATTTCAGGCTCTTCCTAGCAACAGTATGTTGACAGCTCTTGTGAAGCCCTCCTATATTCACACTGCATCAACACACCATTTGAACCCTCACACAAACTATTCTCTTGTGTAGGGCACCATGTTAGTCAGAACATACAAAGACTGTCAAATTACCGACTGTTCAAATTAATGACTTGGGGATTGATGTATTTTATTTATTTCATTGTTATTCAACACCATACGCAAGAATTTTTCACTTCTCCAATTAACAAAGAGTGCCCAGAGTAAACCACTAACTTTTGGCAAGTTAATGACAAACTCTCCCGCAAGACATCACAAATAGCCACATGAACGTCTTCAATCATGGCCCTCGTGTTCTAGAGACTAAAATGCAACCATTTTAACCACTCAGTTTTGGCCAACTCCTTGTATTGACAACTGAACGATGTGTTCTTTTGATGGCGTTAGTCTGACAGCTTATTTTTATCTCTTTCTGTGTTTTATTGATTCCCCTCTCAACACACATATCATTCACTGATTTTTGTTTTCCAAAATCACCTGTTATGAACAGATAACAGTTGACAGTCCAGACAGAACTAACGCAACCTTAACTGGGATGTGGGTATGGCCATTATGAAGTTATGTGACCACCTCCACTGAGAGAACATATTCACAACAGCATTTTATACTCATAATTTATTTAATTCATTTCTTTTTCTTAAATACCAAGGCACTGTCTGATTCATTATACATCTGAAAACAGCTGAGCAAATAAACCTATCCCACCTTTTTTCATCTTTATATCTTTATAATAAATACACCACGGCAGTCAGAACATAAAGTAATCATCGCATAATATCATAATTTGCCTGCCTCTTTAGATCTGCATTAACATGTTCAGAACTGCAATCCAGGATCAAAACTTCATTTCAGGGCCTCTGTGGCTCAGTCCGTTAGCTATCACAGTGCAATGACCCAGGAGTCTCCTACCAAGTCCAGCTCATGCTGACTTCCTCTCCAGCCAAATGTGGGAAGGTCTGCCAGCAACCTGCGGATGGTCATGGGTTTCCACCAGGCTCTGCCCGGTTTCCTCCCACCATAATGCTGGCCGCTGTTGTATATGGGAAATATTCTTGAGTATGGCGTAAAACACCAATCAAATAAATAAATAAATAAATAAACAAAACTTCATTTCAATGATGAAAACAATCTTTTCAAAATCTGTGCATCAAATATCAATTGACATTTCAATATTTTTGAGCATAATACACTGAAGTAGACCTTTTTATTCCAATGGATGAAATTGCTCTGAAAAATTATGTAGAAAGCACCACTGTAAAATTTATACACTTGCTGACAACTGTGACCTCCTGAGACAATGGTGATAAAATGTGTGAAAAAGTGCTAAGAAACAGATGCATACCCATGCAAAAATACTGAAAACTGATTAGGCAATGAAAAAAGTTTTCTTGTCATAGGTCATGAGTTAACTGATGTGTTCTGGACAGACTGAAATCTCTTCCCAAACAAGGATCTGTATAGATCATCTCTGAAACAGACAACAGCAATTCAATAGTAATGCATTCAAATCCATAAGACTAAGGGAAAAATGGCTTATTTTTTTTTTTTTTTCACTTGTACAGTAACATAAGCTGTGGGGGTTCATGGATGGAGAAACCGTGCACGACCTGAAACCAATGTGAGTATCTGACAAAATTCCTGACATAAGGAAACAGTCAAGTTGAATTGTATGTGAGAGCTTATTGGTCAGTTGATTTGAACAGAGGCAGCCTTGATCACTTGGACAGCAGTCAAGCTAGAACTTTCCACGAGAGCTTATTGATCTGAGCAAAGGCAATCATATCACCAGGATAGCGGTCAAGCTGACATTGTACATGGTTTCTTGACCAGCGACCTGAACAGATAGTGAAGCACTGGCAACAAACTGGGAAGTTACCGTGCACAATTAGAAATGATGATGTACCTATAACCCAACCTTTTTCACAACTGTACTAAATACAGCAGAAATTAGTTGCACAATTAGTGCTTAATTGCAGTGTTCAAAATTAAACCCTGTGGAATTTTAATAATGAATGACTGATCAAGCTTTAAGGCTACATTAGCAGCATTCCACCCATATCATATGAAACATAAAGCTGCAACCAGCCTACTTGTGGATACAGTGTATAGGCCAAGCAATATGTTTTTTTCAGAATAAAGTTCTGTGTAACAACCCAGGCATGTGAAACTGTTCAATTTTGAATGGCACAGATTTCACTTCATTGCTGCATCGCATTATGATCTGGGCCTTAATTGTAATAGTTGACAGAACCATTATTTTGATACAAAATTTCCCGGACAATCACAAAAAAATAATATTGGCTATTCAATATTGTTGCCATTATTTGCCAAGCAACATAAGGTCAGAGCTTAAGCCCAAAGGGTCCACAGTACTGTGGATCAGTGCTGGTCCACCTATTCCACCCTTGATCATATCCCTAAAGGTAACAGGTGATTAATTGTGTGGCTAGTGGGGTGACTTACTTGGACTCTTCTGGCCAGGTGCCATGGTCAACAGGGGCCATGAAATTCACCAGCTTTTTGTGGACATCATACCTGAGGGGCAAACATTTGTCTCTTCCGGTGATAAGGCTGAGCAGATCATTTATTTATTTATTTAATTGGTGTTTTACAGCCAGAATTTTGGTGGGAGGAAAATGTAAATGACCTATAATTTCGACCAAAAATGTGCCTCTATAGAGACCAATATGTCATACAACATTAATTCTGGTGATGAAGCTCGCATTTTTCCAGAAGGGTATTATCCAACCTTCCAAGCAAACCTCAAAACAACTTTCTAAAATCAACAGAATTCTCAGATTCAGGAAAAATAAACATGGATGAAATTTTAGGTTATTTAGGGTATATAGCCCGATGTTAACATGTTTCACTGTCATACAGCCTATCAACTTTTCTGTATCATGCTAAAGACCAGAAATTTATTTTTTATTTCAATGGCGTTTAAATCCATACTCAAGAATATTTCACTTAAATGACGGTGGCCAGCATTTTGGTGGGAGGAAACAGGGAATAGATCGGGAGAAACGCACAACCATCCGCAGGCTGCTGCCAGACTAAGCAGATCATTTAGACAGTCCAATGTTATCATGTTTAACTCTTATAGAGCCTATTATTTTTTCTGTATATGCCGAAGACTAATACTTTATTTATTTCATTGGTGCTCTATGTCGTACTCAAGAGTAATTCACTTAAACAACAGATAGCATTATGTTGGGAGGAAAGCGAGCAGAACCAGGGGGACAGTCATGACCATCCACAAGTTGCTGGCAGACCTTCCCACGTATGACTGGAAAGGAAGACAGTGTGAGCTGGGCTTGAACTCTCAGGGATTGCAGAATAAATTTGTTGATAAAATTATAAATATGTAAGTTTTGAATCAATTCTTGTTGGAACAAAGAAGAAAAGAAAGGGAGATTTAATCAGTTAAACATACACCTGCACAACAGGTACCTAAACCCAGTCTTAAATTCTACATCTTAAACAGAACTTTGCAGGAAAGTAGCACAGAAGTTAGCCTAACCTGAGTTTTCTCCCCTTGCTTGCTTTAGTGTCCACTTTCTTTTTGACCTTTGTCCTTAGTCTCTGGATTTCGAGCCACTGCCTGTTTTTAAAGCAAAAAGGTTAGATGATGAATTTGGGTGTTGTTGGCACTAAGTAAGTTCAATATAATAAAGACCTGTTGCAGGATGAACTGGTGTTTGTTTCAATGACATGATGATAATGTACCCCTTTGCACCATACCAGTCCCAATGTCATTACACTCATAATACTACATCACCTGAATGGAATGCTTAAGACACCAGACATGGCTCAGTCATAGCATACTGACACCAGGAAGACCAGTGCTGGGCTTATTCTCTTTAGACTAAGTCTGAATTTGAACATTCTCCTTACAAGGCTGACAATCTCACCATTGCTGCCAAGCAGAATTTAATTTTGGACTTTTCATGGCAATCAAGCTTAATCCTAGTACCAAGCAACTGCAACTTTTAAATAAAGTTATATTTCAAAAAAGTCAGAGATCATATCATATTTGCCAAGTCCTATGGTCCTACCTGCTTAATGCCACTGGGTCACTAACATCTGATGTTTTTCTTTCAATCAATTCTCTTAAAAGTTGATGGTAAAAGTCATCATCATCAAATATTTCTTCATCGTGTGTTTTGGTTGGGTCTTCTTTCGTGGTTTCATTCTTCAAAACAATGACATAAAATTTCAAATAATAAAACAACCTCAATAAAACTGAAAACACATCACTGTCTTGTACTCCGACTGTTAAATGACAGCTGTGTGTGACAAAAAGAACAACGGTTAGCAGCTAGCCAATATGGCCTACAGTTTAAATAGCAGCTAAAGCTGAGAGCAATGCTGACCTTAACAAGAAAAAGTTTATCTAGAAACCAACACTGACATTGCTTTCCCCCCACTCTAAAAATATCTTGTTTTTTTCATAATGGCGAGCTAAACATGCCCAGCAGCATGACTTAACTTTTGAAATCATTTTGTTGACATCAAATGTTCACCTCTCATCACACTGACATCACATTCAAAACAGTGTGATGTTACAACAGAAAATGATACACTGTAACATTGTAGACACTGCACATAACAATGTTTCACACTAGCACCATTTCATAGGATTAAAAAATATGTTGCCTTCCCACTGAATTAGAAAAAAGGTACATGTTGACAGAGGTTCACAAGTATTGCTGACCAGTTCCTTGAACAGTGTGAAAAAACACACAGATAAATAAAAAATTTCTCTCTTTTTCAACAAGTACAATAAAATTTCAAATAAATGTAAATCCCGTTGTTATGGGCAATTAGCTCTTAAAGTTTAACCTACAGGATCATCTGTATTTGTGTTAGTCTCCATGGTAGAATCATTCCCCACCATCTCTTTTCTTCCCAGGATTTTATACACACTTCTCTTCAGCTGTGTTCTTTTAATGAGTCTATCCTTGTCAGTCATTATCTGAAAAATTGAAATCAATAAGTTCATGAGAATTAAATATCACCAACACAGACTTGTGTTCGATACAGACTAAAAGTAGAAAAGAAATTCCAAATAACGGAAACCTATTCACCAGAAAACAAATTTACCACCACAGAGTTTGCATAAAATCCAGATGGTTAACAAAGGTTAACTGAACAAATTATCTCAGCACAAACACAAACAATCCTACAAACACCTGTGCAAGATGAATGATAAACCGTGTGGTGCATATGGTAAATGTGCTAAAATTTTGGTCATGATCAAGTCGCACACTTTGCCTAATTCTGAAAACTTTTCTGTTATCCCAGAGATGTTTTTGAAGTTTTCTTGCAAGGTACACTGATATTGTACTGAAAAAAAAATTATTTTTTTCAGCACCAAAATTAATATTTTATGAAATTCACTCAAATTTCTAAAAATGCACATCTACAGAATGAGATATCAAGATGGCCACTCATAGATTATGTTTAGCTAATAGGATATGAGAAATATACATGTATCATTAAAAATGTTAATAATTGACCTGCATTGGGATAGGTGGTAAAACCCAAGAGCATTCTGTTGGAAATTCTATTGTGATGGGGTGTGTAGCAGAACAGGGTCACTGTTCACTGCCTGCTTTTCTCTACCCACCATGTTACTGTAGGTGCCAACTTAATCCTCAGGGTGAGGCTACAACCCAGAGGCTCTGATAGACACCATGGTGAATGACTGTCGCTATGTACTTGTGGAAGATATGATGTAAGAAATACACGTACCAAGTCAAACATGCTGAGCTATCGGAACAAGGCTTTCTACACAGAATTGGATTAGAGTAACAGAAGTACATGTAAGCTTCAACAGGAAGACAAAGCGAAATAGCCGCTTAAATGTATTAGTATCTAAACCTAAATAACAAAGTATTTCAATTAAAAAAAAAAATATAACAAAGGAAATAAGACACAGAAAAAACATGGAATGGGATTAAGGAACAACAGAGGCGTTCATTCATCTCCGAGTCACTAGAGTATGGTCCCTCAAGTAGTGAAAACTACGTAGTATAATTAGCTGTTGTTTTTTCAAACTTGCCTGTTCTATTTGCTTAAGGGCTGACTGTTCAAAAGCACCAAATGATTTGCTTTTCAATTTTCCAGTGGCCAGTCTTGTTTTGTCACTCCATTTTTGAATGGTCTTATTCCTGAGGAGACAAACATATCGGTAAATCAGAATACGTCACAGACTCTTTCAAGAAGGCAAACATTTCCTGAAAAGACATAGAATGATTTTCAGTCAAATGGTCATACAGACTGACAGACAAGCAGACAGAACAATGACAATACTACACTTCACAGAAGTTCTCAACATTCAGTGATTATTTGAGAGCATCTGCCATCAAACGCCCCTGGTGATGAACAACATGAACTTCAAGTCAAAGAAAAACTGGTCTTCGTGTGTGAAAATACTCCAAATACACGCTTTTCCAATGGCGGGGCATATACAGTATCTGCAATACCTGAAAGTTTGAAAATCACTGTGTCTCTTTGCCAAAACTTCTGGGTACTCCTCCATGGTTAACTTTCGTTTCAGGTTCTTTGGTACAACAGTCGCAGATTTCAAACTATTAGTAGACGTTTCCTCTGTCTCCGATCCACTTGTTATCTCTTCATCATCAGAATCTGTTTTTAATGGCATAGAACTGAATGCAAACAAAAGTAACAAATTCTTAATTCTAGCAAAATTTGTCTTCACACTTTTTGTGTGTAGCATGTCATTTCCTTTCAGTACAATAACAGATTTGCAGACAGGAAGACAAACTTTTATTGACCGACTTAACAAATTACAAAACTTCAGTCATCGAGCGACATATTTTTTGTGCAGAAAGAATGTTTAGCTCAAACAATAGCAAAGCATCTAAGATGTGCAAGGGCATGTAAGAGTTGACGAGTTACAGTAATATAACTAAGTAGCTTTCGGCTGAATCCATCTAGAAGAACAGTGTCAATAAAATATCTGGTATTATTACTATACATCAAAATAAATCCCTGAAATTTCATTTGGTGAAACAAATCCATATTTTTTTTTTTTTTAAATCAGAGAACTAAAATTGAGACATATCATGTGAGAATAACAGACTGTGAAGAACTAAAAGGTACAAGATGTTGCAATCCCACCTGCTGATGTCAATTTGCCCAGTCACGACATAATTGGTCTCAGGATTCTGTGCCAGTAGCAAAGTCTGAAGCTCCAGCATGTTGTCCAGGAGGGTCTTCACAGCCAGACGACCTTACAACCATAGAAGAAAAGCTTGTGAGTCAAAACATCCATGCAGCGATTTCAGTTAACATCAACTCAATCGACACAACACACAGTACATGAACAGTACACACATGTACATGAACATTTCACAATCACTGACAATGCCTATAATCTAGCTGTCGATAACTAGACAAATATATATTTCATATGGATCTATACATGTACAGATTCATGGCATTTCAAGCCTTTACTTTTTATCCCTGCCTTTCCTCAAGATTCTCACGGCGTGTGTACATGCACATGAACAACCCTGGGGTGAAGACATCTCTATGACCTCCAATGTTTGTACATGGGAAGATCCGCTAGCAACCTGCTAATGGTTTTGGGTGTCCACCTGGCTCTGCCCGGTTTCCTCGCACTATAACGCTGGTCATCATCATATGTGAAGTGAAATATTCTAGAGTATGGCATAAAACATCAATCAAATATATATATAAGTAAATACATGTATATCCAATGTTTGGAAACAGACTTCAATAACAAAAATATACATTACAATTTATAACGCTTTTGTTGTCACTTAAAAGACACACACAAAAAAAAAATACACATAAAAAAAACAGAAAAGCAACAAAAACACACAAACAGTTATCAGCCACTTGAGAATGCATCGCAGTGAAGTCAGGAACTGTATAAACTTCAGGAATTCTACAAAGATACAAGTGCAGCTCAAGCAGGTTCTGGCTGACACGCAACCAAATAACCAAACATAGTAGCAAGGAAAAAAGTTGTTATTGTGTTTCGCAGTTAGAATTGTTCAATGAAAACTCACTCTGTTTTGAAGCTTCAGTAAAGTTGTCTCCCCCTTCCTGCTCAAATGTCTGCCAGGTGTCTGCCTGAGGAAGCTGATTTACTAAGGTCAGTGCTTTCTGGAGTTTGATTCGGCCCTCTAACAGGCTGTCCCATAAACCTGTTCAAATAAAAAGAAATTGCTGTAAACAAAGAAAACGATCTGATGCAGAACTTAGATGTATTATATTTCAATCTGGCAATACATATAGGGGGTAAACATAGTTCACTGAAAGAAAGTCAGAAAAAAAAACAAAGACATACAGACCGACCAACCTAAGTTATTATTATGTCTCAAACTGAATGTGGTCTGTCTAAACATGTCCAAGGAAAAAGAAATTATCAAAATGCAACTATACTTACTGATTTGATGTTTAACTGCTTTTCCTTTTTCAATTTCCTCCGAGATGTCCTCTTTAGAAAAACTGGAGATGTCTAAAAACAGTGGAAATTTAATAATGAATGATGAGTCAACCACAACAAAGCAATAATCTATTCAAGTAAAGTCGATGTCAGTGTAGAGAGCACTGGATAACTTCTCATCAGAAATACATAAAACTGAGATAGACGTGTTCGGATCACACTAGTAAGCTGATCTTCTGGTCTGCGCGATTGGTAATTTTGCCACTCCATCACTTCATGGTCAGGGTATGTGCATTTTTATATTTATTTCAAGACTGTTTCATTCCATAAATAAGAATATTTCACTTCAAACATATTACAGTACTTAATTATATAGGGGTGAAAAGGAGAAATCACGGCCTGACAAAGGGGAAATGGATTGGAGCTAATTTAAGGGTATAAACCTAAAAGGAGCACGGCCAGCAAGGGACCAAGGGCCTCCCAGAACAATGGGATAGACTGGGAGGACTACTTGATGCTCTAATGAGACAAGACTAAAATATGTGAACATCAAGGACAGCTGTCTACAAAACAATACTGTTATATCACCTATGCATTCAACCACAAACAAGTATATAATTTTATCTGATTGGTGTTTTACGCTGTACTCAAGAATATTTCAAATACACAACGGCGACCAGCACTATGGTGGGTGGAAAAAAGGCCGACCCTGGGGGGAAAGCCACTACCATCCCCAGGTTGCTGGCAGACCTCCCCATGTACAGCCGGAGAGGAAGCCAGTAGGAGCTGTACACGAACTCACAGTGACAGCATTAGCAAGAGGCACCTGAGTATTTATGCTGCGCTAGGTTGCTAACCACTTCAGGCCCCCACAGATATATAAAGAAAACTGTACTTAATTTCCTTTAATTGACTATTCATTTTTTACAAATTCTCAGTGAGAGGTCGGGCACAACATCACTGGGCGATGTTTTGGTCCTAAAGCAACATTTTCCAATACACATTTGATACATGTATTCTGAGCTTTGTAATGCTATACAACAATAATCCGTCTATTACACATCCCTTTTATTCAGAATAAAAGAAGCTGGATTCATGACAGTAACAAAATGCAAAACAATACCACTTATAATTTCACGACTTAAACTACTGAAAAGGATTTAACAAATATAAAAATATATGAAAATAAAAATGTCAGCTTACCATCTTTACCTTCTACCTTGTCCTCTTCTACACCGCTATCTGAACCCTCAGAATCATCATCCTCAGTGTCATCGCCGTCATCACTCGCATCCATGTCATCAGACATACCTCCATATCTGCCAAAATCACCATCATCTTCATACCTGAATAATATGAAGAAAAATCAATTGATTTATTTTTTCCACATTATACTTTTCGTCCACTATAGTCTGGAAAATACATCTGTATCATATACGATGAGGTATGAAGTTTATTTACTGTTTGAAGAAGACACCTGTACATTACAAAGTAGCAGAGAATGCATTTTAAGACACCAGGCCATCAGTGAAACTGTACTGGTAATTAATACAACACTTGGTAGCTATCATCTAAACAGGGCAGGTAACAGACTAGACGAGGCACACATTTGCTACGGGTTTCTTTTTGTTAAAGCCAGAATTGGATAGGGCCTAATTTTTCCAAGAAACTAATGAAAAGATATAAAACAGCCTCCTACGCACAGTGGGGATTAATCCATTACATCAATATCTTACACAAACAAGAACTGTTGTACATCGCATTTCGACTGTAGAATTTATTTCATTGGTGTTTTATGCCTTATTCAAGAATATCTGACTTCAACATCGGTGACCAGCATCAAGGTAGGAGGAAACTGAGCAGAGCCCGGGAGAAACCCATGACCATCCGTGGGTTCAGATGTTATATAGTGTCATAATTCTATAATTACTGAATGCTCTAAAGCGTGACCACTTGTTATATGCCATCTGCAGGTTGCTCACAGATATTTCCATGTACATGTGGAGAGGAAGCAAGACAGAGCTGGACATGAACTCAATTTTGTGAGAAGCCGCTGCTTCATTTCATTACACTATCTCGCTAACCACTTCGGCCACAGGTGACCCTTTGTCTGCAGAATGTTACATAGTAACACTGCATGGGACTGCCTGTAGTTCAAAACACTAGTCAGAAGTCAATGCATAATAACATAAAAAAAGTGCGCTATTAAACCAATGATATATATTATGAACT
This sequence comes from Acanthopleura granulata, assembly GCA_016165875.1. Classification (NCBI taxonomy): domain Eukaryota; kingdom Metazoa; phylum Mollusca; class Polyplacophora; order Chitonida; family Chitonidae; genus Acanthopleura; species Acanthopleura granulata. The sequence goes on along the minus strand of JABBOT010000001.1, from coordinate 29,557,242 downwards.
ATTTTGAGCTCACTGAAAGCCTTTCTTCTCTTTGTCTGCTGAAGTTTTCAGCTTCAATTGTTTCTTGAAAGCCATGATATCCACATCGTCATCTTCCTCTGAAGAGTTTCCTTGCTCAGAGGAGCTCTCCTCACTCTTCTCCTCTTCATCGGAGTGATCTCCCGGATGAGAGGAACTCAAGTCAAAATCATCTGAGGCTGCAACATAACAGAACAGAAGAACATGAACACCGACACAAGTTTCATATGTTTACATTGTTTTACCCAATGTCAAATGATGTTACATAAGATTCAGTCGAGTCTTTCGGGACATTCGGGACAAAGTGCAATTAAGTGATCTCGCTGTTAGCAAAGGTAACTTCAAATCTTTGATTTCTTCAACAGGACATGAACATTACAACTTGGAGTGATACAATTATTCTTATTTTCTTTCTAAATTTATTCATGACTACTGTTGTCTTCCCCTTTAAAAGGCTTTATTAGGTGCATGCACTTATATTAGAAGTCATTCAACCCATATGTACATGGTCTAATGGTTATTCAATTCTATTGTGATCATATATACCAAGACTTCAGCAGCATTCTGATTGAAAATGATTCCACGCCTTCAAACTAACTAACTTCTTCAAGTTTTTCCTAAAGGAAATGCCTTTAATACCTGATGAGAAATCCCCATTCTCTTCAGCAAGAGATTTTCTGGATGCCTTTCTCCCTTGGTACTTGACATCAGAGTCTGATAGAAGATGAACAGCTTGCCGTCTGAGTTTACTGGGATCTAACTCCTCTGGCTGAAGCTCTGAGGTACCCAGACTGCTGTACTGAGAAGTGATCTGATTGGAGAGACCTGAATGCCAAACAACGCACAAATGCAAAACACAGATACTTTTTAAACTTCACAGAAGATATGATGTTTTATTCTACACCAGTGGTAACGAATATTTGATCATCTTTGGGGTTTTGTGTCTTACTCAGGAAGTTTATTTTTACCTTATCTGGTATATTATATAAGTCAAGATTATGAATGGAGAAATCATGACCCATCAGCTACCTGACAAATGTTCTACCCTAAAGATACACTTGAACAAACGGCACTTGGATTTGAACCTGCGATCTCATTGGCCAGGTGCCAATGCATTTGGCAACAAATTGACCTCGAAATGAGGCAAAGAAAATTTCATTCAAAGACTTATCCTTATTCAACATTTCATACCAAGCTTTTCAGTTAGCATTTCGCAACTCTTTCTCCAATCACTTAAAATGCAAGCTGTCAATGCTGTAGCAGTTCATATGTTGACAAAATTACCAGATTTCTAATCAGCCATTGCAAACAGTGGGCCATGATATCTGTCTTCAAAACTCCGCACACAAGCAGCACTGCGATTTGGTATGCCACAAGTGTCCACTGAGTTGAGGTTGCGGTTATGCAGCAATTTATTTGAATGATATAGATGGAATTTCAGTAACCATGTCAGATTTTATAAAATACATTTTCATAAGCGTTTACATGGTCCTAATACCTTAATATTTAAAATGCAGATATTTACGCATTATTCTGAGTGAAAATGTGCCAATAAAGCTCTAAAGATGGTTTGAAGTTGCTTTATAAAGTGACAAAGGCAGACATAAACAACCACAGAAGACTTGAAAACAAGATAAGATCCGAGAGCCAGTTGGCCATATTCAGTTGATTTCGTGTTTCTTGTCTCCAGCACTTGTCCAAAGAAACCTATGTGACAATGTGGTAAACACAACACAAGGGCATTTTTGCTCACACAGTTAATATGGTGTTGTATAAGTATTTTTGAAATCAATTCTAATTCTTCGTAAAGGCTGGTGAGGACGCACAAGAATAAAAAGCAAATTCTACGGAGAGAATAAGGACACAAGTAGTTGTACTACTGGGCCCTATTTTTTCCATTTTGTGGGTATTCTGTGTTGATTTTGTCATGTTTGTCTGCAAATTGTTGACGTGAAAAAGGCATGCAGTCGAAAAATACTAAAGTTAAACAATAACAAGAAACACAAAATAAGGTCAGAAAACATTTACGTCTAGATTGTTGAATTCATAGAAGACAAGTGATAATCTCCAGTAAAGGTAAGGTTACGTTGCTGGCTGTTTTTCATTGTCATCAAAGCCCCTAGAAAAGGGAATGCAAGGGAATCAGGAAAGTTCCCTGTCCCACTCCCACACTACGACTCACTGGTTCCTCTAGTTTGAGGTTGCTCAGACATTGGAATTTGCATTAGAAATGATGCAGTTGCTAAATTGCCACGTCTGAGACCTGTTCGGTTTGACTCTTAGACTGGTTTTCTAGGTCCTAAAAATAAGTTCAAAACTGTAAGAAAATTACTCTCTTTACACCTTGGTGACTACATACCATTTTATTTAGCGTATCTAATTTATCCTGATCTCCATTACACCCTTAAGCATATTCAAAACGACTCCCGCCTGAAACACTACAACATCCAGAATGCATAACGACAATGGACAGTTTTCAACAGTTATCACTCGGGAATACCAGCCTCAAACTACAAATTTACCTTGGATGGGCCAAACAACATGTTGTGTAGTTATATATGTTTCCAGGGAGGAGTTTTATAACAATTTAGGCCATGGTAAGGTTTGTTTCACAGATGTAGAGGGCCAGTCCAAAAATCATTCCACATCGCAGTATGGTAGAGTATATGACCGCTCTCAGACGTGGAAATTGAGTGATCGCATCATTTCTAATGCAAATTCCTGTCTGAGTAATCTCCAACTTAGCCCTGGTATGGCACTATATAGACCAAACGTTGACAGTGACATTAATGGACAGTGTGAAGTATCAGAATCATCAACTATTTGTCCACAATAGACCCTGCGCGTCTGTGGCTTGATCCTGTAACTTACTACTACTTTATCATAGAGACACTGCTTGGTTAACTCAGATCACGCATATTTTTTGCTCAAAGTCCTTAGCATTTTCTTCTAGACTCCCAACGTAACAAATTATACATACTTGTATTGATGCATATATCATCTAGACTCAGCTGCAACACAAGATCATGACTGCCCTGGATAGGAAGAATTCAGCTCAAAACAGTAACTGCAGCGATAAATTATTATGCTGCGTCTCCCATCATCCTAGTAGTGACATTACTGGAGTACCCTTTCTTGCAACAAACCGGTGCATTCTGGGATTGTAATTTCATAATGGTGTATGTTATAAATATACTGCTGACATTACTGTTTTGAGCTGAATTCTTATTACCCAAGGCATTCAGGACCTTGCACTTGTGGCTGAGTCTAGCCGAGATTAGTCCTACATGAACTCCACCGTTGCTCTGATATTTGGATGATGCTATACTGGTTGAGTCATACAACCTTTCATTTGATTTCCTAGGAGTGGTGCCAGAGTTCTGCCGCCTCACAACTCAGATAACTTATCTTGTGTCTTCTGTCCAAGTACAGACACTCACAAACATGCATACCAGAATTTCAACCAGCCAAGAAGCTCATCGCTCCATGTTAAAATAACCACTGTCATCTCCATCGTTTACTCGAGCAGATGCAGATTCACAAACTGGCGTGCATAAGCGTCATGATAACTTCGAGTGCCTGTGAGTTCATGTAGAACTAGACGAGATATGTAACAATACAGGTGTGTGGAATTTGTTACGTTTGGACGATGGAAGAAAAGGCTATGGACTTCGAGCGAAAAAATATGCTTGATCTGAGTTAACCAAACAGCGTCTCTGTGGCAAATAGTAAAGTACCGAAACACGCCGTGTCTAGCCCACATAGCGCCATACCAGGGCTACCCCTGGCTATGGTTCCGCCGGTCAGTCAGATGGCCATCTGGTGCTCAGTTTTCGTTCAGGCCTTCGTACTCGGAAATATATGGATATTTTACGTCGTATTACCTCCAATACATGCATATATTTGGTATCAGTAAAGGTTCTTACTTACCCTCGTCTAAGTCATCTTCTGGGTCCCTGAATTTGGGGGTGGGATTCGCAAGTTTACTTAATTCTTCTGCCAACGATGCCATGCCGGTCGACTAAAGTGAGCCAATGATTCTCAGCCGCATTTGTGGATAAGTTGCCTTTCAAAGATCATCATTTTGCAGGAGGTGCAACAACGTAGAAAGTTTATTGTGTAATAAAAAATTTAAAATATGTGGAATTGTCAAATAATAAATGATGTAATTTGAGGCAATAAATTTAAAGTAATTCGTATTTGCGTCTAAGTAATGACTGATAACTCTGAACAACTTCAAAACTTCAACACGTGGTTTTCGATGCTTTACTGAAGACGAGTATGTTTGTCGTTAAATAGCGGTCATTTGCGTTGCACATGGGTTAGTTTATCGCACTTTGTGGTTGGCGACTACCATCGCATGAAACCAAGAACGTTCTAACCGTACCGACTTGTAGTTAGAAATTAACTAATTAAACAGGTTAAAAGTCAGTTATTGGTCGAAAACAAGGTAAATGTCAGGTGTTGAATAAGTAGTCCTGTGCCATGACTCTGGAGTACTTTTACATCTTGTTATGTATACCCAACCAGATTTGAAAAACACTCCAGAGTCATGGTATAATAAGGATGGTGCGCATTTCGCTACCTGAGTGTTAACGTGAGGACAGATCAAACATAGTACCTGTGAAATGCCGCGTTATATATTCTGTTGGCTTTATACCTGTCTGCAGGCTACACACATGGCTGTGACACTAGTTCAGGGTGCTAGCCAAGGCCTGGGTCTACAGTTCTGTAAACATCTCCTGGCGTCCCCTAATGTATCAAGGGTGATAGCAACATGTCGATCTCCAGAATCTGCCACAGAGCTACACAAGTTGAAATCTGACCACAGTGACAGCCTGACAGTGGAAAAACTAGATGTGAACAATGTGGAAGATATAGTAGGAGTTTCTGAAAATGCCAAGAATAGATTTGGTCGTCTGGACTTATTGATAAATGCAGCAGGCATTCTGCATCCTGCTGGAAAAGGAGAAACAAGCTTGAGGGCGGTGCTGCTGGAGGTACATGGAATAACCATAAAGTGAATTGTGCTGAGGCCCATCTGTTTGTCTGTCCTTCCGTCTGTCTGTTTGTCTCTGCATACCTGTGTCCAGCTATATCTCCAGCTGTTTTGCATGTGTTGTTGTAAGTGGTATTGAATACCTAGATACAAAGGTAATGATATTTCACCTGTTCGTTTTCACAGTTACCACAGTAAACAGATTGATCATTTCCCTATGTCCACTATGACGTCTTGTCAGAGCTACCACTCCCAACTGTTTTACATGTCCAGCTTTAAGTTTTGGTGGACACAGAGATACAGAATTAACCATGTGTTGCACCTTTGATGATTGTCATGGTAATTAGATTACATAAATATAAATGTATTTGTTTGTGCATGCCTTGAGTTCAACTAAATTGCATTTAGCTAATTATGTATACCGTCTCATGAGCCATCTTTTAAAAAACAGCTCCTATCATCAAAAGCTTGTTTTAAATGCAAGCAAGGTAAAGAAAATTATCAATGAAATAAACACCAGGACATTGGCCTGTAACACTGATTGGCGCATTTCCTCAATAATGCCTGAACCTTTATAAGAGGTGCCGTTTCTCCCATTGTGCTGATCTTAAAATCAATGTTATTGAACTGGATATTCATTTATGGAAGTGTAATTCTGTTTTCTCTTTTCTGAATCTCAAGGATTTGCAGCTTACTATGGGAACAAATGCTTTTGGACCATTACTAATGGGAAAACACTTCAGCACCTTGCTGCAGAATGGCAGAGGTTTGGTTGGTCGATCTGACGAGGGTCACAAGGGGGCAATGGTGAACATCTCAGCCAGAGTTGGCTCAATTCAGGATAATGGTGAGCTCTGCGTTTGTTGATAGGTGGACAGGTTGCCAGGGATTGATTAATTAACAACCAATATGTGTCATGTATCAGGCACCATTTAGTAAAATGTGGAATGCTTGTTGGCAAATAGTTAAAAATAAATGGACATTCAAGTGCAGTCTTAATTCATAAGGTTTGTCATGTACCTGATAGGGCGCATGTTTTTTGTTTGCTTTTGGTTGTTGTTTTTTTGCACAGAAAGGATATGAGTTTCCTGTAATTATATATGCACAGCTTGATCTATGACAAATGAGTTTGTTTATTTTACTTATTCTATTTTGACATGCACAATGATTGATTTACCCATTTGACTGGTGATTTTTCCAATTGTTAAAAGGGCGAATGGGATTGTTTAAAGAAACCCCAAACCTGAGTAAACATAAAGCATCTGCTTTAGCACCAACAGACCCTGTGCTTAGTGGTATTGATCTCAGCAGTGCTGTTAACTCTGGTCTCATCACCAATATACATAATGATTATGACACATTATGCAACACAGCTGTTGTGTATAAGCAATAGCTGGGATAACCAGAGACTAAGCTATGTTAGGTGGTAGAGAAAACACAAGATTTGAACTGAGGCAGACATGGCCCATTATGAAAATGATAAAAAACGGGACAGAAAACTGTGATGAATGGAATATTTATTTATTTATTTGATTGATTTGTGTTTAACGCTAATCAATAACATTTCACTTACATAATGGATTAGAACTTTATTGTGGGAGGAAACCGGGTTGTGCCCCAGAGGAAACCCACAACCAGGTTGATGACAAACCTTCCAGCATACGACCTGAGAGGAACCTGACCTAGACCGGACTTGAACTCACAGTGACTGCAGTGGTGAGAGGCACCGAGGTCATTACACTACACTAGTGCATTCCCCCCCCCCTCGGCCACGCAGTCCCCCTCAACACGATACATTGTATGTGTGTATGCTGACCTTTTAGGGAAAAGACTGCAGTCTGGTTGTTAAGGTGCTTGCCTTTCAATCACTGGAACTCATGGTCTTTGGGTTCAAAAATGGGAATAGAACAAGAAATTTGTACATTTCCCTGCTTTCACAGCTTGTGGGACAGCCTCGGTGGCTTGGTGGTTAGAGTTTCCACCTAGAGGGCGGATCATCGGGGATCAGTCCAGGGTCAGGTCATACCAAAAATGGCAGTTGCTGCAGCCTCACTTGGTCACAGCGCTGGGAGGTCAGAGGTAGGATGCAGAACTGGTTGGCCCAGTGTCAGTATAATGTGACTGGGTGGGATGTGATGTCTGGTGTCTTCGGCATAATGTTCCAGTGGCGGCAGCACTATGGCGGCATGGACTCGATCTACCACAAGGAGACACAGCATATCTACATTCTAAAGACTCCTCCTCTTCATATGACGTGAAACCCAAGCATACATACATACATACATACAGCATGTGAAGCAGTGCCTATCTGTATGTCGCATGTGGAAAAACTTTGCCCATAACTTGCCAGAGGTTCATAATTTTTCCTGGGCCCACCAGTTCCCTCCACCCAAAATAATGACCTCTGTCATATAAGTGGGAAATCTATGAGTATGGTGATAAACAACAATCAAATCAACCCTAAATATTTGTGAATAAACTTAATACATTTTTGTGCTGATGTTTTTTTTCCAAGTGTGACAAGGCCATTTGTTTTATTGTCAGCTCTTGGTGGATGGTATGCCTACAGACTCTCCAAAGCAGCTCTCAACATGGCCACAAAAACCTTGAGTATTGAGCTTGGGCGTGGGCGAAATAAGGTCATATGTGTTAGTTTACACCCTGGCACTGTAGACACGGAGCTCTCCAGACGATACCACAAGGGCGTTCCCAAGGACAAACTATTCTCAGCAGAACACTCAGTGGCCATGCTTATGAATGTAATCAATAGTTTACAATTAAAGGATTCCGGAAAATTTTTCGATTATGCCAAGAAAGAGATTCCATTCTGACTGAAACAGATTAAAATTATAGATAATTACTTTTGTCAGATTTGAGTAATATAATTCTGATGCATTCATGCATTCTGAGCAGCGGTGTTGGCTTTCTGAATGTAATTGTCTGACTTATCAGCAAATTGCCAAGAAAGGATCAGTTGGTCTTATGCTTTTAACCGTTGAAATAAACTCTTTAAAGAAGATATCAAAAGCATTAATTTTGCACGTAAATGGTTGATGACAGCTGTAACTAAAATGCGGATAGATCAGTGTATTGGATAGTTGGCTACATGAAATACATTTGTTCAGTTAAAGAGAATTAGTTAAAATATAAAGTGTAGGAAAATAAAATGATGCAAGCCGCAGTAAAAGTTCTGTATGAAACTACCATCACTTATTTCTTGGAGAATTTTGCTTTTATTGTATTCAGATGAATTCTAAAGGGGACCACTTTTGATGCCAATAAGATGACAGAATTTTGTTTCACCCCAATTCTTGAATATATTTATTATTAGAATAGATCCTTTGTTTGCCTGAGGATACAGTTCAGTATTTAAAATAGAAGCAGAAGAAGGTAGTTTCACATAAGAATTTTCAGAGCTTCCACTGATGCTTACTTTATTTCTTGTTTTCATTCCCAGTAGAATTTAGAGAAAGGGGCATATTATTCATAAACATATTAGTTACTTTTATTTCACTTGTAAAATTGGGCATTTGTGCAGTGTTTTTTATCATATAATTTGGGATTGTAAACACTGGCTTAATCATTCTACTGAAACGTATTTGACCAGATACATATTTCTGGCTTGTACAGAGCATTGCAACAAATGGTATGAATTCTTGTGTCTGCAAATAAAATGAATAAAACAGTGAAAAAGCAACCAAGCCTCTTTTTGAAGTGTTAAATGTCTCTCACGATAACAGTGATACTTTTATAGGAAACTAAACTTTGCTGTGCACTGGATAGCTTTCCAGGTTTCCTTATTTCACAACAAACACCTGGCATTTAGGGTTACTTTTTTTTCACTGATGGAAGAGGGACTATGTTTTTCTTTTCTTTCAAGATTACATATTTGTAACGAAACACAGCAGTGAACATGTTGTAAATGGTCCTTTCGCTATCTCAGGAGCAGTTTTACTCAGCAGTTACACCATTATACCAAGCACTTGCCATTTGCTGATGGCGCAGTAGAAGGATCATTGGACGTTATACGCAAGGTACAACTTACCACTGCAACGCTGCGTCTAGAGCATCTTACCATGGTGAGAAATCTTTCCAGTATGCGTTGATAAAGACATCACACAAGTCTCCGAAAAAAAAGGCTCCCAAATTTATGATTTTAACTCTAATGACACCATAAAGTTTCTTGCAGTTGAATAACGGATAAGAGGCCATGGTGTTTTATTGAGTTTCAGCTACCAAGCCATCCTAGTGCCATTGTAGAACAATTGATTTAATAGGAGACGGATGAAGGCTTGGGAATGTTTTGGATTCTCGTTATCTCGCCATGTATAGTTAGTAGTCAGTTCAGGTGCATGCAAGTTCCACTTTTCCGGACATATCATGATTTTGTGGGGATTTTTGTCCCTGGAGTTGTTGAAGAACTAACTGATTGCAAGGAAATATTTATTTTTAACATATTTGTTAATATAGTGGTCTTAAATCTTAGTGCTTTGATATCCTCCCGAATAGTGCCATATTGTTTAGTTCATTAGAGATGGGTGCTCTAATCTGCAGGTCAGCCTACTGGTTGACTGTCGGCATTTTACTTTTTTAGAAGTATTTATTTATTTATCTATTTATTTGATTTGTGCTTTACGTCGTACTCAAGAATATTTCACTTATACGACGGCGACCAGCACTATGGTGGGAAGAAACTGGGCAGAGGCCGGGGGAAACCCACGACCATCTGCGAGTTGTTGGCGGTACTTCCCATGTACGGCCGAAGAGGAAGTCAGCAGGAGCTGGACTTGAACTCAGAGCAATTGCATTGGTGAGAGGCACGGGATCTTAACGCCGCGCTGGTGTGCAACCTCCTCGGCCATCTCTGGAAGTATTGGAATTGCAATAAATAACACTGGCAGTTGCTCGTAGCCACAATACTGCTCACCACTCGTATTCGTTATGCAGCCCATCTATCTAGTAAGTCGTCTAAATGAGCTTTGAATTCCCAGCCTATAATTGGTATCGCTCGATTTCCATTCTGCTCAAATGATTAAATGTCACAATTGAAATGATTTACTCTTGGACTAATTGGGTTCTCCAGGTATCAAAGATGGCTGATGGGATTTCTGCCGGGCTAATGACTCGTCTTAAACTTCGATTAAGTGTTTGTGGTTACTTGTGGCAAATTGTGAAAAGGTGCGAGAAACTGTGTTCTTAGCCGACTGGTTGTGCTGTAGATATCTGCTTGGGATTAGCTGACAAATAGCCGAGATCGGAGATGCCATAGTTTACGCCGTCGTCTTAGCAACAATTGAGTGGTGTTCAGTATTTACAGTCTGCACTATTCGGCGACGTACAGTTTGGTACCAAGGTGTTTGTCGGGGGAAGAAAGAAGCAGTAAAAGTAGCAGTAGCATGTATTTTGACAAAACACTGCTATTGTAAAGTCTGTCTGTGATCAAACGTCTTTATCGTAGTCCACTGACTGATGACGAGTGATGTGTATCACATCTTGTAGAGAACATATCAATGGAATGACCCGTTACATGAATCAATCAATAACTGTAACTCTCGGTCGATGATAGCAGCTTGTTTATTATTTTATTACCGAGGATGTGAGGATTTACGCGATGGTGACAATATAACTGTCACTTAAGTGACAAAAGGAAGCAAGTTACATTTAAATTTTTGATGATCGACCTATTTGAGTCCAGCAAATTAGGGAGACCGTCCACCTGATTTTGGCAAAGGATTTATTCCATGACTTAATGGAATGATAAATAAACGAACATTCCATAATTTTGTTAATTGTTAAAACAAAGAGACATTCGAAATTCACATTCAAATTTTTCTCTGCATGGTGATGTCCCTTGCTTCCATTAATGCTGGTAAATAGTCCTTACATGGACCGTTTAAATGATGGCCGACATCAAATTCGATATATTTATATATCATGTAGTTATATCTGTTTACTTATTTTATTCGAGATTAACGTTGTATTCAAGGCTTAATTGCTTTCCCGGTATAGGTCAAGATTATCCATGGAAAAAAAAGACTTTTGGTAGGATTTGTTGCCTTGTTTATGGGTAATAAAAACGAGCTTCCAGAAACAACATTCCATCTTAGTACCCACTTACGTCTGTGAAAATGCCCAATACGCATTCAAGTTAGAAAATAGGCGTACCGAATACGCCAATAAAAATTAAGATACGCATTAGTTTCTAAAAGTATCCGTACCGGGGTATGTCATGTCGCATTGATAGGCAGTCACCGAGTCGACTATGGGAAATATCTCTGTAAAAACTTTGCGAAGGGAGACTACTCTTAACATTGTGACGCTTCCTAGCGATCGGCGCGAAATGCCGTCATGGTGGACACGCGCAAAATTATGTCTGTTTTTGTCCGAACTCAACCCATGTTAGCTCGCGAAGTACAGTTATTTTGCTAGCAGGGGCGTGTCTTGACGATATTGATGCTCAGTCTGAAGATACACGTCATAAAAAGGCACAAAATGTGCCGACAGGCGCTACACGAGCGCAGTGGCTTAAGAGTCATCTTTGGCTTGTTAATCACGATGGACATGACACCGATGATTTGTCCCTCTGATCAAATATCTGGTTTTAACCATTTCCTTGACTACTTTTTATTTGCTTTTGAATTTCCATTATCGTTTCGAAAACCATTCACTGCTTCCTGGTTTGAACATTCTCTTGCTACGATGTGGCTAAAATATTGGCGTGTCTTTAAGCCATGATATTCATTGAACATTCATTCATTCGTTTTGTCTCAATCAGAAAGCCAAGTGAAAAGATTTTTTTAAATAAAGCTTGTCAGGAAAAAAGCATTCCAATGTTATTACTTATGTTGGCTCAATTAAATGTTGGGACAATTAAAGAAAACATGGAAGAGTCTGAATTGGTGGCAGTACAGTGCCAATTCCACAAAGCCATTTCTTACCGAAGTGGAAATTTGAAATAGAATTTTAGAGCTTAGCTTTAGGTCCGAAAAATTGAAATTTGAAATACCTCATCGATGTTACCTTCAGACAAATGTGTCAAATTTTCTCCTTTCAGGACCAAAAACTAACTTTTTTGACAGGGTTTTAAAATTTGGCTTTAGTCAGACGTGGGTTTTAGGAATCAACCCAGATATGAACAATGATTTGAACAGATTGCTGAATCACATAAACATTTTGAAATAATTAAAAACTTGTTCCGTTTGGAGAGCAGTGTCTTCTGTTTGTTTAATTTATTAATTTGCTTAAATAAATGTGCATGGTTTATTTATGATAACTGGGTTCCTCCGATTAGCCAGTACTCCTATGATATAAGGCAGTACTAATATCATATAAGCCAGTACTTCTATCATATAAGCCAGTACTCCTACTCCTGTCATATAAGCCAGTACTCCTCGCCTAAAATTTGGAGGAGTACTATACTGCCTCAAAAAATACTTATCTGGAGCAATGGTACGCAAAGACACATATATTTCACAAAACAGGTGCTTCAAAGCATTTGAAACTGGATAGTACGGTGTATTTGGCGGGACGTAATGTTCTGTTAAATTACAGCCTACGATATAAAAATGGGAGGGTATAAGATATAACCTACTGTAATTCAAAGTCAAATGAGTGAGTGAGTGAGTGCTTGGGGTATAACATCGTACTTAACAATGTTTCAGTCATATGAGTCCTTTAGGTGTGTGCATATGTAGAGTATCTTGTGACAGGGCGAGTCCATGCCGCCGAAGTGCTGCCACTACTGGAACATCATGCCGAGGACAACAGACATGACACCTCACCCAGTCACATTATACTCACACCGGACTGACCAGTCCTGTTTACTTGCTCTAACCTATTAATGCTGAGCGCCAAGCGAGGCAGCAACAAATAACATTTTTTAATATCTTTGGTTTCACCCGACCCAGGCTTGAACCTAGATCTCCCGACCTCGAGGCTGATGCTCTAACCGCTATCCGCTTTACCACTTTTTTGCACTATTGTATTTGTTCAACGGTCAGCATGCTCAAATGATTTAAGTTGACATCTCAGATTGTCATCTGCTATGAGACTGTCGCTGTTACAAATCAGTCGGGCTACGTGCTTTATCATTTCCAATCTATGGAATCGACTGGTGGGTCCAACTGTTCATTTACAGACTACAAGCCGGGAAGGATGGTTGTTGTGGTTACAAGAACATAAACATGCACATCTATGGAAAACAAATCATTGAACATTGAAACGTTTAACCAGCCAACACAAACTCATTCAGCGCAATGGGTTTCAGGGCAAATCGATCAATGTGTGTTAACAATAGTTTCGAATTATCGATTTGTGTCATGCAGTGTTGTTAGTTTCCTTCTTGAGCACATTTCCTTCTTGAGCACATTTCCTTATAGAACGAGATGATTCCTATCTAAAGCCATGTATAGTAGGCACCCGGATAGGTGTGTATAGATAAACCTGCTGTACTTCATACATACCTTTCGGAAACTAGTTTTGGGTTATACCTCACTCATATACTATATAGTTAGCGTGACGCTCATGAGCGTTTAATTGCAGTACCTTCGGTTTCTAGCATAAGACAGATTCAGTTATTCTGATTTTGGTTTTTTGCCGTATGAACTTTTTTGTCTAGTTGTATACACCTATAAATATTAATTTATTTATTTATTTATTAATTTATTTATTTATTTAACTGTTGTTTAATGCCATACGTCTATTATCATTGTGTCGCGTCTCGCTTCCTAAGCCAATACTGAATATGTCGCAAGCACTATTAGCACAGGTGAATAAAAAGTAAATAGGAATGGCTCATTCTTTTTGTTTTGAATTGAATCCTTGTAGTGCATTCTTTAATTTAATGAATATTTGAAATCAGTTTGAAGTTCAGCATTTCCACGCATTCGGTATTTACATGCATAACTAAACCAGCTTATACGAAACACCTCCTTGAGTGTTGTAGCCAATGGACAAGTAATACCCTACATTCAATTGGTAGAATAAGCAATGCAAGGGTATCTCAGAATGCATGAGATACTGTGACGGGACAGTCAATGGAAAAATAAAGAAATAAATCATATGCTGTATATTCAGTTGTTGATTCGATCTATTTGGATCTTTATTCCCATTTACATATAAATTTCTAAGAATATAGTGCCTTAACAGTTACGTATACCAACTCCATACGTGGCATAACATTTTCACACGCTTAAATATGTAGGCCTATATCTCTTTTTATTCCCCATTCAAAGTTTGTATACATTTATCTCATGATTTCAGCAATTGTATAAGTATTCTTGATGGAATTACACAAACCTGATTTCATTTATATTTGACTGTTACATTCATGGGTCATTTGCATGTTTCTAGGCAGAATGTCTGGTCCTGAATAAGAAGCCGCTAATGTTAAAACATTTGTCTCATGTTGTCTTGTGTTACTCACGTCGTTGTATGTCATCCGAACCTTTAAACTTGATAGCTGTACAAATCCTCGTCTTCTACAAATTCCTCTCTTTGTGGAACTGACCACGTGAATCACCACGCGCTGCCTGCTCCTGTTCGACTATCGATTGCTTCGCGGGAACAACGATTTAATGTGGTTCTGAGACCATGCGAATACCTCATAGAACTACAGGCCGTATCGCAGTGAACAGTCATGACGCGCAGAAATCGTCACGCGCTGTAGCAGACCATCACGGAGTGTCGATCTAGACATCAGGCATATATCAGGCAAACCATCTCTACTACTTGTCACATTTGCACAAGCTGCTGATGGCTGCAGGGTGGCGTCTGGGGTGAAACTGACAGCTTTGCACTTCTAAGTCGAAAATATCCCATATATGAAACCGAATAATGGTCGGCAACATTGTGGTGACTGTCCAGATCGTTAAACCGGCCATTTCCACGCCAAGAAGAAAATCACGACTATTGCAACAGTTGAACCTTTTGTAGGTCGGCATAAGTATTTTTTTCAGCAGAAAGTCATGGTTCCTGCTTCAACTATGAAGAAACCCTTGTGGCCTTTACTTGGAATTGTTTGTCACCTTAAAGGTAAGGAATGAAAACGATTAACTTAAATTGTGACCTTAGAATCAATTATTGGAAAAACACTGATTTAGGCTTAAGATTAAACAGGTATTTTTATTTTTTTTTTTTTAATATGTTCAGGGATCAGGGCCCGGTTTCATGAAGCATTTTTAGTGCTAAGTAGCACTTAGCTACGTGCACTTCCTATCTTTACAAGATACGTTGTCGTGACAGTTAAGGGAATACTTTACTAAGTGCGCTTCATGAAACTGGGGTCAGATGTACAATGAGTATCATTAACATGTATAGGACTTTATCGCCGATATATTTAGCCTGTAGTTGAATCTGAGTTTACTATCATACTGTTTGTGGTATCCTAAAAGGCTTTCGTCACATAAGTCAAGAAAGTACATCCCTAACCACCCCGGAGAAGAAAGAAAGGACATGACCTCATGTAGCTAAGGAAATCAAAGCAAATTGGAATTTGGTTAAGTCTCTAGGCATGGATGGTATTCGAAGTGCTAATGGCATAGAGGTATCATCGGCTCGGTGTGTTATTCTGTCATGTACTTGTGAATCTGCTTCTCTCCTTGTGTCATTTATCAATGCCAGTTATCAATCTCATAACAGGTAGGAAGGTCTGCCAGCAACCTGCGGATGATCATGGGTTTCCCACGGGTTCTGCCCGGTTTCCTCCCGCGATGATGCTGACCGCCGTCGTATAAGTGAAATGTTTTTGTGTACGACGTAAAATAATACTCAAATAAATAAATAAACTCATACCATGAAATGTTACTTCAGCTCCATGTCCTGACAAACAAAGTGACGTTGCCTGTGCGATGTGCATAATGTGATAATGGAAAAACAGTGCGAAATCCGTTGACGTGTCATTATAATGCACATGCCATGCGACAACTCCAGGAATGGCACGAACCTTGCAACAGGGCAATGATTCAATTGATCAGACTTATTTTATTACCCCGGCCGTGATTGCTTACAGCGTGACACTGGTCATATAAACTGAGATCTGTGGACGTTTTTCATTAACCGTGACATTAAATAGCGGTAGGGATAGCAGGATATAGGCTTCTGACCAACCACACGGTGGATGTGCAAACCACAGTGCGGGTTACATAAATCATGTTATTACAAAGAACTGAATTTCCGCTACACAAAGGTGTGCAGTTATGGGAATGGATGTTGGGCCGAAACTATCATCTTGCCAAACTGTTAATTTGATAATGATCATTTGGCCAAACAAAGACCCGATTCCAAGGTATATTATAATTTAACCAGGAGTAAACAAACATCAAAGCACAAAAGGCATATTTAGATTGGGTGAAAAAAAATCATTGCTCAAGGGAGGATGCCATTGCGTGACTGTCCCATTCCAATCACACTAAACAGCAATAAAGCAATGTCCTACTGCTAAATATAGCTAGGCTGTACAGACTTCACGCAGAACATCGGCATGCGCAATGCATGTAGCCAAGAACCAACTGCAGTTTTCAGATATGAAAATTATTATTTTCCAGATAATGATGTCCGGTGGCAGAATAATCCATGAAACTAGGTTTCGAAACCGATATTCATATATTAGCCCTAAACCAAAATGGGCGTTACGGGTCAGTAATCTCAAGATCAGTATCCAAACTCGACAAATAACGCAAGTTGTAAGAAAATATGTAATTATATAATTAGGATGGATTCATGTCAAGAGAGGAAGTCAACAGGTTGAGGGTGATAACAAACTTGTGAAGTGTCTGGATTGTTTGCCGTTTCTGTCGACAATGTCTTTTCATGACTCCGAGAGTTAAGAGGGCGTTGTCGAAGACTGATCGACATGATGCTTATGTGTAGAGATGATGCGAACCAACAACTGAAATTGTTTTCAAATAATTGAATAGAACAAGTTTTGCGAATTGCATCCCAGTATAAATATTTGATGATCATTTTATTTTAGCCTTTGATTTGTTATGTGATTATTATATAGATTTTATATAGACTGTAAGAAAGTATTGTTGTTATTTGAACTATGCAGACAAGTGTATTATACAGGTACCGAACAAAATTTATCAAGGAAGAAGGACAGGAGCAAATCATAATTTGAAAAAAAAATTTTGTCACAACCGAGTTTACTCTAAGTTGGCCCCAATTTCATGTATTCTAAGAAAGCAGTGGCTCTAGAAGACAAACTCTTCCCCTACATTAAATTACGTACTGGTAATTGACATAAAATTTGGGATATTTCAAATGAAACAAAGCATTTGGCATAAAAAGACCAATCTGTCACGAGTCATTACTAATCAAAAGCCATTACCTTTACATCGTTCAATGTTGAAAACAGAACAAAGACTGATTCTGGTAAATTCGCGTTTTTGTTTAGTTTCATTTTATATCCTTTATGGATGTAAACAAAAGGCCCCTTTGGAAAACGGAAAAAGTATTTGTCTTGACCCCATTTGAAAATCAGCAGAAAAGTTCAAGGCAATTCCATCCCACAAAATTTGACAAGGTTTCTCCCCCTTGATAAACTTTGCTCGGTCCCTCAAGCGAGGAAAATTTCCTTCATTTGTGCTCAATACATGTATGTCGTAATCTCTTGACACAACGAGAATGCAGATGTATGTAAACACACTGTGTCAAATCTACTCTACATGTTTTTCTTTTCAAAATTCACAATCTTATTGATCTAGGCTATCGGTGATATATAGACCATTGTATGCCAATGAACATGCTCTTCTGCCATTGTGTATATACACTGATCTACCCAAATCGATAATTCAAAACAATATGTTAAATCGATCGAAATGTTCCAGAACTCTACGTTTTCGTCTATAAAACTACCGCATATAGGGCATAAGATACTTGTCTCAACAATATGTACACATGACGACCATCATGAATCATTCTGTATGGCACTTTCTGTACATAATTAACCTCATTTTGACGAAAAGTGCTAACTTCGGTCTATTATGATTCATAGGTTTTCTTGGTTCAGCCCCAGAAGCCCATTGTCTTTGATTTGAAAGAAGTTTATCGATCGTTTAATTGAAGGTCGACACTAACCACATGTCTTCGCTTAGAAACATTTGGACATGGTGTAGGAAATGATTTATTGATTTATATCTGGTGCCAAAGTGTACAAAGTAAGGGTCAGATGTTCAAAAACTCAAACATGACGTGAACAGTTAATCGTGCTCATTAGCCCTTTTGCTCCATTTACAAATAAGCAAACGTTGCTACAAACATCAGTGACTACTACTCCAGTATAGCTTCCCTATACAAACGTCGCTACAAACATCTGTGACTATTACTCCAGTATAGCTTCCCTATACAAACGTCGCTACAAACATCTGTGACTATTGCTCCAGTATAGCTTGATTGATTGATTTGAGTGATTAGTGTTTACTCAAGAATGTTTCACTTATATACGATTGCGGTGAGGAAATATACAATTAAATTCACATGAAATGTCAAGGTCGTCTTCTCAACCAAGGCAGTTGCATAGGGTTGACCCTATTTAAGGGTGAAGAGGTTACAGAGACAAGTTTTTTTGGCCTTGACCCGGTACATTTTCCTTATTCGCGGAGGCTTGAATTAACGTCAAGAGAAGGACGATAGGAGTGGATTGCATTAAGTTGTTAATAAATGCTATTCTCATAGTTTCGCCTGACACCAATTCATAGGTTGCGTATTTCCATACCTTTCCATTTTCTGTGTTGATTCAAGATCACTGGACGATCTAGTTTGTGGTGGCCGCTTGGATAAAGCTGTTTGCGCATGGCAAACAGAGTGACAGCTGCTCCGTGTCCAGGCTGCCGTATGGCAAGACAAACCAGCCGGTAACATGATCACAGTAACGGTATTATATTCGCTAACAAACAGAACGTCATTTACCCGACCTACCGCATCACAACTACCATATCGGTGCAAACAAGGGTAATGTTTTATCCTAGGGATTACTTTGTGGTTTCTTGGTGTTTGGATGTTTGGTCAGGTGTATTTTTACAGAGCCATAAAATGGTTTTATTGAAATTTCTTCTTCCAGTGGGTAATATTTCAAGCGTTTTGAAATACTGTTTGACCATCACAGGAAATGATATAGGCAGACTATGTCCCTGAGGTCTGTGTGTGTGTCAGTATATATCGTACATGAGGACCCAGGTGCCTCTCACCAATTTTGATCGCTGTGAGTTCAAGTCCAGCTTATGCTGGCTTCCTCTCCGGCCTTATACGTGGGAAGGTCTGTCAGCAACATGTGTATGGTCGTGGATTTCCTTGGACCCTTTTCCTCCCACGGTAATGCTGAACGCCGTTGTATAAATTATATACTGTCGAGTATGGCCTAAAACACCAATAAAAATAAATCTAAAGAACACACACCTGTACAAAAAAAAAACTATGAATATTAATGAACTAAAAATTTTGGTGAAAAGGGTATCTTCCTAGGCTCGCTTCTCAGTGGATGTGGATGTTTTGTCCGTGGTTCTCAGAAAGCAGTTGTTTTAGCAGATACATTACATAATAGTAAAAATACATATGGACTAGAATAATGTGTAAAATTGTTTCACCGTTTGGAATGATTACAATGATCTTACGGTACCAAGATATCTATTGAGACAAGAAAGATTTGCATTGCGCTTGTTCTGTTCATTTATATTTATTTATCTGTTTATACACCGTACTGACGCAAGAATATTTAACTTATACATAACTCCGGCTTAGACTATCTCTCTTCCATGCATACTTCATAAACCTTCCAAGGTCAGGGCCTCATCATAGATTCTGGAAACTATCGCTCTTCGCTTCGCACTTCACAAACCTGTCAAGGTCAGAACCTCATCAAAGACAAGGAGACATTCTCTCTTCGCGGCATACTTCACTAACCTGCCAACCTAATTACCTCATCCAAGGTCCTGGAGAATATCGCTCTTCGCTGCGTACTTCACAAACCTAACAAGGTCAGGACCTCCTCAAAGACCGTGGAGATTATCGCTCTTCGTTGCTACTTCACTAACCTTCCAAGGTCAGGAGACCTCGTCAAAGATCCTGGAGACATTCGCTCTTCGCTGCGTACTTCACAAACCTTACAAGTCCAGGACCTCATCCTAGACCCTGGAGACTATCGATTTCGCTGCGTACTTCATAAACCTAACAAGGTCAGGACCTCCTCAAAGACCATGGAGATTATCGCTCTTCGTTGCTTCAATAACCTGCCAAGATCAGGGGACCTCATCAAAGATCCTGGAGACATTTGCTCTTCACTGCGTACTTCACAAACCGTGCGAGTTCAGGACCTCATCAAAGATCCTGGAGACTGTGTCTCTTCGTTACGTACTTCACAACCTGCAAAGGTTAGGAGACTTTATCAAAGGTCTTAGAGACATTTGCTCTTCCCTGAGTACTTCGCAAACCTTGCAAGGTTAGGACCTCATCAAAGATCCTGGAAACTATCGCTCTTTGCTGCGTACTTCATAAACCTTGCAAGGTCAGGATATTCTGGACCTAGACGTCTAAACCGACATTCGTATAGCAGCCGTCAACCAAAATGGAAGTTCCAGGACAAAAATCGGAGGACAAGTTTCAAAAACGGCGTTCTTCGCCCCGTACTTCACTCACCTTGAAGGATCAGGACCTCATTAGAGCGCACTACCCTGGTCCCACATTCACAAAACTTGGTAAATCGATTTTTCATGAATTTCATGAGTTTTGTGAAAATGGCCCGTGAAGATCAACCCCCTGACAGGCATGCTTGTTGTCGACGCCATCGACGACTATTACTTTTATAGTCAACGCCAATACTATCTTGCAGATGAAAATTATTTCACTAGCTGATAACTTGTCTTAGTACAAATTATTTGTCCCCTGTTATCGACGACCTTGTTTTACTTAACCTCTGTTAACATGGTGATGTTATTTATTGTCTTAATCGGTTAATGAGCGTTTCCTCCTACGGTGGAAATTCCTTGTTGTCTGGAGTTCATCATATCGCTTCGTAGCTTTGAACATTTTGGGGTACTGGAGTTGTTTTTGTGTGTCAGTATGAACATGTACTACTTGGGCACTTGGCATCACGCATGCATCTTCTACACTACTTATCTTGGGACCTGTGGGATGTAGAATGGCGGTCGATGTTATTCCTTAATGATTTACCAATAAGCGTTGTGCCTTAATAAGGCTTTAGCACCCCTTTTGTCTCCTCCTCTATAGACTAGCAACGACTAAAAGACATGTACAGCTTTGATCTTCTTTGATTTATACGCTTTAAAGATCATTGGATTGGTTAGGAATTGTTTAACGGTGACATGCCATCCATTGGTAGGCAGGATCTACCACAAGCAGTTAAAACAGGCATTGGTGTCAGGAAATTGAAGCGTCATTTGACTTAGTGATATTAGACAATGCAATGTTTACGCCTGGGTATATTTTTAGATTAATTTAAAATAACATGCATTGTTGAGTTAATAATTAAGTTACATTCAAATCGAAGCATTTCGTTTTTCGTTCTGGTTGAAAATCACATTTTGAACATGAAATGTAAACATTATTTATTCTCAACTTGAAACCGGTTTTATTTTGTTCGTTTGTGTTCCATAAGGCCCCTAACGTCCGACTTACTAAGAATCTACACAAATGGGTGTCTCAGGATTTCCTAGCTGTAAACTAGAGATACCCTGTTTCTTTCTAGACGTTGAACCGATATTCGTTGTATTGACATATGCATGGATTTGTTTCAACCTCTTCTCCATCAGTTATCTGTCTCGAAATAGTCTACTGATGTGCTAAAAAAGGTGAATCTCAACAAAAAAGGTCAAGACTAGATCTAGTACCTATTTTTGGTGACTTCAGCACTGTATTCGTGGCACTGGTGTCCGTCACCTCGATACGAGCCAAGGCTGACGTTCACAAACATCATGTCTGGTATACCTCGGTCTTTGCCTTTCACAGACAATGAAAGATACTACTCTGACAATTTACATAAATTGTTTCATTTTCATTCTAACTATGCGGCGCTGTTCACATTTACCCTGTAGATCTAATAGAAGGCACTTCAAAAGAAGCATATTGTTCTATGCCTCACATACATTCCCGCAAAAAGGTGTGATTAATACTTGAAATCATTTGATGGCAGAGTCTGGACGGAGCATGCTTTATATGTTTGCCACCTGTGAGATGATATTCCTTAATTCTTCAACCGTTTCATACAGAAAAATAAGTGTCCGTGTGAGAATGGCCTAGGGTCAAACGTGCAAAAAGATGTAGAAAATAATTAAAGAAATATAGTAAAATCTTAACTGAATTAAACCGAAGCGAAAGCCTGGTCATGCATTTCTAATAAATCTGTTTGATTAGTACAAATGATATTAAAAACAAAATTGCTTGCACGGACGGCT
Source organism: Acanthopleura granulata (assembly GCA_016165875.1). Lineage (NCBI taxonomy): Eukaryota > Metazoa > Mollusca > Polyplacophora > Chitonida > Chitonidae > Acanthopleura > Acanthopleura granulata. Next base: position 29,534,820 of record JABBOT010000001.1, on the reverse strand, counting down.
AAATATGTGAGGAGGTTGAACATACAAACTGCGTGGTTCTCCAACAAGTATCTATACCTTGTAAATATTATTTGAGAAAAGTACAAGTATTGTTTACAGGGAATTGGAATAGGTCATTGCGGAGCAAATACATTTCATTCGGCCAAGATCATATATATTTGATATTTGTGTGCATAATGTGGACCTTAATTATAGGCTGGTTTCCTGTATTCGTTTGGCAACATATTTTTTTTCTGTTATCCTTATATATTCCTTTTGACAAAAGACCGAGAATTTGGATAGAACACTGATTTAAGTTATAGACTATGAAATAAAACGCAATGCACATTTCCACGTTTAAAAGAGCGCACACAATCACACTTTTTATGTGTGTAGGCCTATCTATATGCCGCTGGCAAATTCCACATTTGGAGCAGATAAAGTGTGGTCAAGGGTGTCCAAGTTGCGTCATCTTAAAATGTGCATATACGGATAAGCTGAATCTCTTGAATAAAGGCTATAAACCATGAGGATCCTGGTTTGCTCTGAAACGGGTGTCAGTGCTTAATGCCGAAGGATACAACGTTCATAGATCAACAGATGAGGCACAGATCTGGTTTAGCTGGCTTACTAAAAAAATTATAATCGAAAAGCAAGGATCACTGTATAGAATGCATACACTATGTAACCATTGCTTCAAACTGCGTACCAAGTACACGGTATAGCCGTGCATTGCTAAATAGTATATGGGCCATTGCTCCATATGGTTTACACATACAGTAACCTTTGCCGACATTGCTTTTTGTGATGAATACCTGATAAGTTGTTTTTAACTGACCATTGCTGAACGTTACATAAGCCAAAGGAATGTTACATTGATCAGACAAATTGGCGCACGTGATAAGCTCGAAATGGCGTGCGCGACAAGCATAACATTGTTAGGAGTAGTGTTGATTTACACTAAATTCCCAGTCCATGCATGCATTAATTTCGAATCGCTCTGAGAACGTTTGTGCCCATCGATCCCTTGTCAACTTGAGATTTTTAAATCCCTAAGATAATGATAACCGGAGACAGTCCAAACAATGGACTCCGTCTTCGTCACATTTACTGGGCTGTTACACTTCTGGTCTTCTGACATGGCAACATAGGAAATCTTAAACCACCAGTCATTGTGGAGACACTTGTCCTGGCTCTGTAATAATGAAAGATTCCCCCCTTTGCGGGATTGTAGCAACCATCACACGCACTGTTACTATCGTTCGGAATCGTTGCTGTGGAATTAATGTAAATCCCATAGACCGCTTAATCCCGTTTGGCAAAGCTCTTATTTTTATGAGCAAAAAAAAAAAATAAATAAAAAATGACAATAATTATCAACGATTAATATGCAGCTTATCGTATTTGCCATCCATTACTACTTCAGCTATAATTATATAATCGTTCACTACTGATGTCTAAACTTCAGAGAGAATACATGGAAGCCAATGAAGGATTCAGATTACTCCTTCGGTGATCCATGCAACTCTCTTTCGTGCAGAACTTCTCAGTCTTTTCCTGTGTCACTCATAAATCGAAAATCAAGAAACTGAAACAGCATATTGACATAGATGAATCACCACTGGTGATATTTTCACATCGACTGCCTGCATGTTTTGTATATGATTATTTGATCGATCTGTTCTGTCTCTTTGTTCGTCTTTGGACGGGACCAACACTCTTTTGTACACGTCGACGTCCAAGTTTTATACATAATTCGAGACTATTGCCTGCTTCTCGTTTCGACAGCAATTTTGTAGAGATTACAGATTTGTTTGTTTGGGTTTGTGTAGAAGGTTGCTTAAGGAACCAGTCCTCTGACAGTTTAATAGGTGTTGTCTACTTGTTGCCGTATTAACGTAATGACATCGGCATACATATGCTGTGTTTGAAGCATATTATCTGAGGAGTGTTCTATTGAAAAATAACTTGTCCTAACAAATCCCTTGACCTAAAGCAAGGTAACACCTTTGTCTTGTATTCAACAATATACTGGAGTTTTTTAAATGAATACATTGCTGCATAACAGAAGACTTCAACGTTTCTTTCGTTCAAGTGGAAGACTCTGGGCTGTTCTGATCATATATGTACCCTTAATCCGTGGGCTCTTGTGTTAGAACTAAAGACCCATCGATTTTCACGAAGTCTGCGTAGAGTGACGTGTACAGGTAATAAGGGACAAGCGTTAAAGACACCTCGTTAAATTTGTAGCCACGTGCAATCAAATCTACGAGGACTTCGTTGAAGAGAGGTCTGCTCTCGCTGACCCGGATGTGGCCCACCGATAATTTCCCAGTTGTACCCAACGAGGCACAACGGTTTCTGAGCTCTTGGCAGTTTAATCCACCTTTACGCCTGACCGCCGACGTATAGATAAATACTACAGTGGGCGTCGAAATAAACCTTAATCCAAGAAAGAAAATAGCTTATTAAGTCAATCAGCTTAAGAGGTGTATGCTCTCCGTCTCAAAAATGGTTCTTGACCAAGTGTATGCAGACGGGCCAGTGTGTCAAACGATGAACTTTGAAATAAGCTAGATAGCGGTTTCCATATTGTGCGTAATTGCGCATGAGCAGAACGCGCCATATGGTAGATAAACAAAAGCACGTGGTCATTCGTACCATTATCTTAACGTTACCGACTTCCGCGACAGCCCAATATAGAGTTCAGTTCTAATTTTTTTCTGTGTGTTTCACAGAGTTTTCCACTTGAAACAGTCATAGAGCCCATGTATAGTCTCAAATGTCACACAGACACATAAACTGGACGAAATGTGCAGAATTGTGCGTGACTGCCCACGGTTACAATGCCTTTAACATGACCACGATGGATTGTTTATCTACCACGGAAGGAATTTCGGTCATGCGCAGTCGAAGCAGCTATCAGGCTTATTATAATGCGTGGAGAAACTGTTAGCTGCTTCCCTTTCCATGAATCCTTCTAAGACTTATCCGTATGTTATATATAGGCGTACTTTCTTAGTTCTCTAGCATTTGTTTGTGATCAGCGACCGTGATGGAAGCGGCTCTACTTTGGGGTGTTCGTTCGTTACGTAGTGAAGCAGGTGATTTCCTGAAAGCTCTTCATCGTTTCCTGAAATATACCCAGTTTACTTCTCATATATTCTGAGGAAAGATAGAAATAAATTAACTCAACCATCTTCAAAACAAAACTGTACACACCGTATATACCAGTACATATAGTGTTACACTCATCCGTATACATGGAAACAGCTTTGCAATATGTAAATTCATTATTTTTTTTTTCAGTATGTACGGCAGTTCAGTGCCTTAAGAACGACGACTTAGGGGAACAGCCCGGAAATGTGTATTTCTGTAATGACCCCAGCAAGACAGAATGTTGTGAACAGAACATGGAATTCACCTGCTGCGAGCTAGCAAGCGTCACCACATTGTAAGTGTAAATTGCTGTGAATTAAAGTGATCAGAGACAGACCGTCTTGATTTCATATTACACAATGGTAGCCACGAGGTATCCTGAAATCAGAATAGCCATTCCCAGGAAGTACATGCATGTGTGTGTTTTGAGACATAAGCAGATGATCCTTTGGGTATATATCCGTTATTAAATGTTGGATAACTACTATGACATGTGAACAGATCATCATATGAAGAAACACTATTGCCGTTTTACTGTTGAGGACTATAGGGGTTAAAAACATATACATGTAAGTATTCAGACCTGAATCTTCCTTTTGGAACCCATTATTGCTGTTTTTAATGGAGAACTTTAAAATGGTCTGAACAAAACATCATCTGGGGAGCCATTATTATTCTGTATTACCACATAGAGCGTGGACAAATAACCGTTAGGGGAACATTTATTCCAGTTTTACTATACAGAGAACTATATGTATTATGATGTGTAAAGCACACAGACATGTAAAGCTGTTGCCAGGGGCCTATATTGTAGTTTTGCTTTGGAAAACTATAAGGGCGTACAAAACATACATGCCTACATCATTTAACTTTACTGTTTTTTTTTTCACCTAATTCCGCTGAAGTCATGATAATAGTGGCGTGTAAGTTATTACTTCTTAAACACTGACATGAAGAGTACCTGAGAAAAACTTACACCAGGCTGTAATTCACCGGTAACGTGTGGCCATTTGTCAACAATTACACACTGTAAAATGTCCAACGCCCAACGCGTTTAATGGGCGATCAAACTTCAAACAAGCGGGTTTAATAAATATACACATATTTTAAACTATTAAACAGAAGTGTCTAAAACATGTATATAGGCCTATACTATAATGCTATGTCTGATGCATAAAAGTGTTTGTAAATTAAACATCGAAATTTACAGTGCAGTGTCTTCGCTGCTCAGGTTTGACTCTCTATACTGTAATCTGTTATATTATGTTGACAGGTGTCCACAGATCATTCCCTTTGGGAAATCATTACCGCTATTTTTGCTTTAGACAACTTCGGAGGCACGTTATTGTTTTTGGCTATAAACGACTATACATATAAGGATATGTAAAGTAAATGCAGTGGTATATTTTCAGACGTGAGCAGATCATTTTGTGGGGAACCATCATCGTTGTCTTGCTGGCCATAATCTTACTTGTCGTCTGTTTCAAGTTGGACATAAGCTACTGTTCCTCGGACAAAACGCTCAAGGATAAATTCCTGTCTCTCTGTAAAAAGTAAGTACATATATACACCAGGAACTCTATTTCACTAGGGGGCGTCCGTGGCCGAGGGCGTTGGCATACAAGCGCGGCGTAATGACCCAGTGCCTCTCACCAATGCCGTCGCTCAAGTACAACTCATCCTGGCTTCCTCTCCGGCCGTGTGTGGGAAGGTATGCCGGCAACCTGAGGATGGTCGTGGGCTCTGCCAGCTTTCCTCCCACCATAAGGCTGGCCGCCGTCGTATAAGTGAAATATTCTTGAGTACGGCGTAAAGCCTCAATCAAATAAATAAGTAAATAAATAACACCAGCGCCGACACATCTAAAATGAGGCCTTCGGCGTAGACGTTCAATGGCTATTTTGTTTTCATAAAATGTCAAAAGCTCTATTCTGTGTGACTATATCAATCGAGTCATATGGGATAAAGATATAGATGTCTGCACATTAATGCCAGGTAGCATCAGCCAGGCTAGTCATTCGAATGTTCTCGTTCTCAAAAAAACACTACCCATCATATAACCACTCCCTCGTCTGTTGTTGACTTTTGCCCGCGGCCATGCTGGATCTCTAACAAAATAATTTTCTGGTCCAGTTCCAACAGTGGAAAGCATACTCCAGAAGACATGATATTCTTTGCTCAAGTGATCCAATATGGCGCTTGGTGCAACTCATCTCTCTTTTCATATATATATATATATATGAAATTCCATTTAGACTAATTTGCGTTTTGCTGAAATACCGTGCGTGCAACAAACTTATATTAATAACTAAAAGCAAAGGAATGAAACAGTGCCGTTGTGGGCCTGTGTGTAGGCAGCATAAGATTTTCTTCTTTTTCTATTTAAAGCCAAAACCTTTTTGAGTTTAGTCCAGTATATATGCCTGATCGGGTCCATTTGATTTGCTTGCTTGATTTGGTCTGCATACTGTTTCAAACAAGTCTGGCGTAAACTCGATCGAGCATAGTTTGGCCATATCTTAACACCGAAACTTACGACAAGGTTGGAAAGCATACATCCAGCTAAAGAGAAGAAGAAGCTTAATCAACCAGTGATTCTTTTCAGGAGAAAGAAAGTCCAAAAGAAAAAAGAATATGACGCCAACCCCAACCCACAGAGCAACGATCGAGAGAGAATATTACAAACCCCGCCTCCGAACACCAGTGAAAGTTGCCAGCCCACAGCCGAGGAAATTAAAGACTTTAATCGACATACAACAAGACGCGATTCCAGGAATAAGAATGGTCACTTGACGGATTTCCCCCTGACGGCTCGGGGGATGGGGATAGAGGTTGACCCGCAGGACTCTTGGAATTCTTGACAGTGTCTGGTGTGAACCGAAGTCAACTCTAAATATCAGATATCTCATCCATGTATCCGACTGAGCTAAGCTGGGTTGAACGCGTGCCTGTTATTTGTGCACCGGTTTTACACTGCAGTGTGAATAAGCCTTCATTTAATGACTTTTGCACTTTTGATCATTGTTTGAGTGGGTCGGAACAAACAAAATAGTAAACTTCTAGTCGAACAGAACTATATTGTGCTGGTACGAATGATTGAAAACTAGCAATGTGACTGGTTTAAAATACTACATCAACTGCAGCAGATATGGTAGTTTACACATGCTTATATAGTACGGTTAGTGCATATACCTTTACATGTTGTTATTTCAAAGAATTGTTGCTACACCATGTTGACGGTGTAAGGAATGTACTATTTTTTTAAATACATACGTGGAATTCCTTCATTGTCCTTTCCTTTAAAGGGACCAATTGTCCTTCGATGTGAAAAGGTAGCCTATCGCAATGTCAGGGTTTATACGAATGTTTATTTACCGATCGAAAACACGAGAAAAACACTGTATACTGAGAGGAGGAAAGCTAACCAAAGGGACGTAATTTCTCTCTGTTGGGTTGGATATGACATCCAGCTTTTGGGGTTAATCCATTAACCCCTATAGAGTTGTGGCACCATGAAACACGAACGTGACACAGACCCAGTAAGGTACATTGACAGCAACAGCTCTGGGAAAGCACCTTTCTGTGGAGTATTGCCCACAACATTCTGGAATAACTGTGGGGTCATATAGACACCTGGTGTACATAACCTATCTGAAAGTTATTTATAAAGACAGATTAACTTTATGCCTATCAACGAGAAGTTGATAAGGTCATAAAGGGCATAAGATCTCTGGTGAGTCCAAGTTAAAACGGACATTTTGAATACATACTTTATTTGTACACCAGGGAAGTGCAGTCTGGATGCTTAGTTTTCTTGTTGCATAGGTATTATATATTGTTTCATTTAATAGACATGTACGGTCTCACTATAACCTATGAAAGTTTCATTTTATTTGGTTTTAAATTTTGGCAGAACATCAAAGTGCAGTGATCTGCTGCATTGCTTCTTTTGCTAAGTCTGGATTTTAAAGTGTTTTCAAGGGCCTACCTTGCATCTTTGATGGATGAAAGTGTCATATACATGTAATGTCATAATTTTATACATACTCAGTCCCCTAAGATGTTATACATGGTCACAATTCTGTATATACTCAGTGTCCTCAAGTGTGACTATATGTTATATAATGTCATAATTCTATATACACTCAGTGCCCTAAGTAAGACCACAAGTTACATGTCATAATTCTACATATACTTAATGCCCTCAAAATATTCCTGTTATCTTTTTATGTTATATGCGGGAAGCATACGTGTGTATAATAGTTGGTTTTTATCAACTGACACTAACAATGTGATGTGTTTTTCTTAGAATAAATAAGGTAGAACGCCACTATGATTTATTTATTTATTTATTTGATTGGTGTTTTACGCCGTACTGAAGAATATTTCACTTATACGACGGCGGTCAGCATTACGGTGGGATTAAACCGGGCAGAGCCCGGGGAAAACCGACGACAATCCGCACGTTGATGGCAGACCTTCCCACATGCGGCCAGAGAGGAAGCCAGCATGAGCTGGACTGAACTCACAGCGACCGCATTGGTGGCTGGCTCCTAGGTCAGTGTCCGCGCTAGCGTGCTAACCAACTGAGCCACGGAGGCCTCCAAACACGACTATGAAGGACAACGTGTTAATACATGGAGGCAGATGATGTGAGGGCAGTTAGAGGGTTCGTAACCGATTGGAGGCCAAAACTCTTCACTCTTGGAAACTATGAAGCACCCGATCAATGCCAAAGAACCCGCATAAAATATACACGCTCTCACTTAGGCCCGTCCCTCATGAGGGCAGTTTGCGCCGTGTTGTCAGTGGAAAAGTTCGTCAGGAGGCATTACTAGTCTTGTCACCACTAAGCTTGACCAATGCAGTATGAATGAAAAATTCATGAGTAAGGGGTCAATCAAAGAACAAGGAAATATATCGGTCGTGCCCTGTTTTGTTTTACACATATAGGGTACCTCCAGTATGTAGAGTATAATGTGTCAGGATTAAACTATGTTTATATGCACTTTTAAATAAGTGCCGAGATCAAAATTGTACAACCCCTGCTGAAATCCAAGATGAAAGGAGGAAAAATTGAAATGTTAAATGGTGATGAAAGTTAGAATTAAAAAACAATACATGAATTATGTATTTTGAATTTTAAAATGAAATATGGAATCCACATTACCATTTTTATTAAAAAAGGAGACAGCCCATGTATATTCTTGAAAATATTTTATTCATTCCATGGCATCTAGCGTTATGTCACAGAGATATGTACATTGAGTGCGCCAAGGCAGGAAATATATATATTATGTATATATACAGAAGTTTGCTTTTTACAAACAGATGTACAGACTGAAATTATAGATAGCCCAACGAAATGGAAATTGACAAAAATGCCACGATTTGGAAAGTTGCACCTTGCATTTAATCAAAAAAAAAAAAAAAAAAAAAATTGTAATCCCACAAAATGGAACCAAAATAGTGACTCATTAACACAGACTCAAGTTTCAGCACTGTGTCTGCTGTGTGATACCTCAAATGACAGATTCTAGCCCATGTACAGGTGGCACTGATCTACTGTAATTCTGTACAAAACACACCAATATTTTCCCTGGTGGAATTTCCCACTAATAATTACAACAGAGAACACCTGTAAACACGTGAACAATTATGTTCATCGTTCAAGTACCACTGGCTCCCCACACCCAAACACAGTTAATGGGAAATCTATTAAACAAAACTTACAAGGCCATTTTAAAGCCATGGGCTAATTATAGTGGTTCTGAAGAATATGTAAGCGTACACAATGACATGTAAACTATGTACACAGAGAGCTTATATCCATACAAAGCATACAAGCGTACACAATGACATGCAAACTATGTACACAGAGAGCTTATATCCATACACAGAACATGGAAAGAAGAGGTATTGGATGCTGTGGCTGTGCATAACGACAGTGAGGAAGGGTGGGGAGGAGGGGGTGAAAGAGGTTACCACAGCTGTGCTGTTAACCCGCTGCTAGATCTACGTGCATATAATATATCTTTAAAATGTAGGACACATTCTGTACATAATTGTATACAATGTTCTTTCTCTATGATTAAACAGTACACACAGCAGTCAATACACTGTAATTCTTAATTGGGAAAGGCCCAGTGTATATGAAGTTTTGGTGAGCATAAAGACCTTTAAAAACTGTATCTGAAAACAGGATTTTTTTCGTCATTTTTTTCCCATGAAATTAAACGCAGTCAAATGTTTTCATTGTACTCTAGGTTTTATGGATCATATTGATGAGACGTGTCAACTGTGGCCTTTCAGAACCATTTGTACATCTTCACGTTCAGCTCTGAATAAAGTTCTTGCGAAAGCTACTCCTGTAGAGTGTCTGTCTGTGTATGGGAAAGCTAAAGCACTACATTACATTAAAACCCTGCTTTTGGGTCAGAGAAAAATTGGCATGACGTCACTGTTGACACGTACACTGTCAATATGGTCCACAGTATCCACCATACAATCAAGACATTTTAATGCATTTAACTTGGTGAAGACAAAAATCTGAAACAAAAAGCAGTGACGGTGATTTCAGATACCCTTTTTTTACTGGTGCTTTTACTCACCGTAATTTCATTTTTGTGAGGCCTTCCCCGATAACTACTAGGTGCATGTATATTACTGTTCCATGAATTATTGTAAAGTGCATTGTTAAACTCTCAAAATTTGCAAACACAGTTTTGGGGGTTTTTTTTATTCTCGAACTTTGAGTAAATAAGGTACGCATACAGCTGAATGTGTACATGTGGACAGGCATGATAAATATCAGGCAGACGATCCGTTACACTATCTGACAAACACATTAAAGAAAATAAAAAATAAGAATAACCCACCTAAATGACATACAAACTATATGTAACACATTGTAATTTTTCCATTACAGAGCCAGAAAAAACACCCCAAATATCTGAACCCTCTCCATGGTTGGTTTCTTTGATATGTTTTCAGGTTTGTTCTCAAAATGTCTTAATTTATCAAAGCACAAAAGATAAGAGTGTGCTGGTTGCCTATGTCAAGTTCTTTTTAATTCTCAAAAAACCAGTCACACAATCAGCTAGAGATCCCCAAGATGATGAGTAAACATTTTATGGTGGATAAATCTCCACTCTCCAGAGCTTTATTAAATTTACGACGACGACCCTACATTATCATAAAAGGCTTTATCTACATTATCATCAATGCCTTAGATCACTTTGAACCTAAATCCCATCAGGTGAGGTGTGTTCCATAATAACCCTGGCCTATTACCACAAGTGGTCTTAACTGACAGAAGAGCTGGTTACTACATGTAGGCATGTAGTGTACGCTTCAAGAAATGGTATGGTGCCAGTCAACCAGTGACAAATGAATTTTGTTACAAAACTGGCTCTGTCAAAGCTGCTGTCAGGAGATTCTTCCACTGAACACCTTCCAGAAGACATGAAGATTTTTCGCCCCTTTACATCTGATTTCCACCTGAAATACAAGAGAAAAGGCATATACAATGAGAATAAATGTATCTGATTGTATGTTCTGGACATACCTGGACAACATCTGGGTATATAACCAGTACCACTGGTTAAGACTGAAACACAGGAGCCTTTAGGTTACTTTCAATGAAAAATTTTCATGTCCAACTTCGAAAAAGAAAAGAAAAATGCACACACTCATCACGTGTAAAAGTGTGATTAGCATCTAAGTGTTAGTATAAGGATACCAATATAGAAACATAATTAAAATGTTGTTAAGCAAGAAGTTAATGAAACATAAATACATGCATCAAACACTGGACAACAATCAACATGAGAGTGTTATACACGAAAAAACACACAATTCTCCGGTACTATTTATATGCATGCATACCCTAAACCCAGCCAGCAAAATATAATCTAGATTTAGTACTTCAATGGACATATCACACTTTTTCTTAATTGTTCACTGAGCCAAGGTAAATAACTACATGCACTATGACAAAGATGAGCTATCTGCACTGCATTATCACTATGGCAACATCTGATGTTACTTTCAACATGAAAAGATTGGATTACCAAATTCATCATTGATAATTGTTAGCGAGGAAAGAAAGCATTGAGCCTGGGTCCACACAACTGTAATTGGCTATTGATTGTTTTACGGTAACAAACTTGGCCACATACTTCTTCACCATATGCTGCATCAGTCATTAGAATCAACTTATGATAGCTTAGTACAACATGGCAGAGTAGTTAAGAAGTGAATAAGCTGAAGTTATAGGCCAGGTCAGAAAGCCAGCTTGAACCACACAAACATTTTGCCCAAGCATGAAATCATAAATATGATTCAGATGCTTATTTTTGAATATAGGTAAATTTTTAAGAGAAATTTGTTTCATAGAAACAAGGCCAATGATTAATTGACTTGTGATTTTACTCTTTTATTATGGTCAAGTTGTGAGGTTACCACAAACCAGACGTAAGGAAATCTTTTTCATTTTCACGTAGCAGCTGAGGAAATACAACATTTCTAACATTATTGTAAAAAATTTTACTTTTATATATTTATGACATACAAATAAAGATACACAAATGTATTTTCTGTTATTTTCTAATGCCATGCTCAAGAATTCTTTACTTATACACTGGCAGTGAGTTTCATGGTTGGAGGAAAGTTGAGTGTCCTGAATAACTGCTGATTTTTGCCAGGTTACTAACAAACTGTCAAACGTGTGACGTGAAGATATGTACACAATAGCGGTGAAGAGACGAGCGGTCTTCAGTGAGCCTTAGGTTGTGCAAGGGACAAAATACATGTAGACCGTTGTTGACTGTTTATTGTGGCCATGGTCCCACAAACAGTGAGAGCATGGGAAGCCAGGAATACCCTGCCCGACACTGGAATTGAACCTGCACCTCATGTGTCCTAGTGATTCAAAGGCAAGCACCTAACCACTCCGCAACAGCCTCCTCAAGTCTTTTAATTCCTCACATCTTTTAACTGTTGCTACGTACAAATCAATAGTTCTTTAGTCCTGACCTTTGTGGTTTCAGGCAACAAGGACTTCCCCGAATTTCGGCAAGGATGCGTTTTTGCTTTGACCCTCCATGTGTAGGACTGTACCATTGCTCAGACCAGGTACAGGGGCCATAGCCTTCCTGACGTCACCCTGCACAGACTTTACAGTGTCATCGGCTTTCACACTCTCTACTACAGCCTCTCCAGCTTTTTGTGTATTTTCATCCACAGCTGGAATGATAAATAACCAGCATTATCCATGGTCAAGTTTATGTAATTTTACCTGGGTACATGTCAAACAACCTAGTCACTGATAATCTCTTTTCTTGTGTTATACCTTTTTCTGTCTTTATATGTTCTTTTTGTCTACGTTCTTTATATACATACTGGGTGTTAACCTGCCTAAATGAATGTGGTTTCTTTATTTATTTATTTCGGGTTTAATCATGTGCTCTACAATATTTCACTTACTACATGATGGCAGTGAGTTCTACAGGTGGAGGAAACCAGAATGCCTTTAGTAAACCACCAGTAACTAAGGAACTTTCCCAGATATCTTCACCTGCTGACTGAACAGGTGTGTCATCTAAAAGGAAGGCAAGTGATTATTTTACTTCATGAAACACCACATAAACAGATTTACAGTATAATTATTATTGCCACCTTAATGCCCCCACAAAAGAATGCTGGACGCAGAGAACATTGGGGAGTCCCTGTAGGAAGCTGAGCAGATGTGTTGCACACAGGAGATACATGTATCAAGCAATATCGTAAAACCAAGGTTGCACAAGCCTGAAACTTTGCACACTGTAAAGATAGGCTGCCCCAAAGTTTTGTCTTAACCTGGTAATTTTTGATCATTCACAGTCACTTTGGTTAATAACAACACGTCACTTATCGAGCTTAGTTTATTGGCAATGAAACAAGTGAAGATGTTGTTCACAGAAAAACAAATGAAAAATGTAAATCAAATTCCAGGCCTTCAGTTAGAATGGTTAGGCAAAGATTAAATTTTGTTTTATTATGTTGATGAATGAAGACAGAGAGACACATGCAAAAAATGTTATAACCACACACAGAACACGAGAATTTGACGTGAACAAATTGTATGCCAGCAGACAGATGTGCAAAGAGTGGTACGCAAGATAAGGATAGTCACAAACAACATAGCTCACACCACTCAGTCAGTGTATTAGTTGAAGCATGTAAACAAAACCAAAGCAAAAAAAAAAAAAAATTGATAAAATAACACAGAACATGAACCAAAACATTGTTAGTGTCTATAATTTTCAGAAACAGCTTATTAAATGGTAATTCCTTGAATCCAAATCCATACATATTTCAACATTTTTTTTTTTAAAGCTAAACTTTGTTTTCATTCAGAAATAATACAAAAAAATGGCCATAACATGAAACTATATATATCCCTTCAATTTTGTTACTCTGGACAAAATTTTAAAGGAAAGTTTCAAACGGAAACACCAGATATCCTGTTAAATGTGGGAGACAGTAAATATATATTTATGTATTCCGCTTGACTTTCCACTCCTCAACAATGTTTCACTCATTAAATCTACCTGTCCAACTGAAGACTCACCTACGCCAGCTGCATCAGGAAGGGCATTTTTGATATTTTCTGCTCCCTCAAGAGCTCTTTCCTTCAACTGATGGGTGGCTTCTGCCAACGATACTTCAGGGTGAGGCCTCTTGAAGTCTTGGAAAGCTTCGGAAATTTCTGTGGAGGACAGTACAAATACATGTACAAGTGCATGCTTTCCCAATTGCCTACAGAACCGGTCTTCTGCTTAAACAATGACTGAGCTTTAATGGCAAATGTGCACACCTCACCAGACATGTTTAGCACACTACTCAAGATTATTTTAATTACATAATAATGCATACATGGAGAATACTGGGTAGAGCCTAACTCCAGGTTTGTGAAAAGGCCAAGGGGAGGCCACTACAATTAGCCAAGTTATGTAACAAAACTCCAGGGCTCAAACAACAGCTTGATTCAACCACAAGGTGGCATTGGCCAAGAGTCACTGGCATAGGCATATACCTGCATAGGGATGCGCCGTTATGGCGAATGGCCTTAGGCAACCTTTAATAGATTATCATAAAAACAATATCGTTTTCCATAAATATTTAAACATGTGAACAAAAAAAAAGGGGAGAATCACTGTTGGTGGTGCGGTGGTATTTCTGTGTTGTTTATTTCATTTGTGCATATGGCGGATGAAGGTCTGCCGGCCTGTGGCAAGTGCAAATAGTTGATCGACTAGTGTGCACCAGCAGATATCCCCTGTCGTACTGTATGCCCTGTACTAGACAGGCCTCATACCTTGCTAAGATAATAAATATACATTGACAAGGTAAGAGACTTTCGGCTTGATGATGAACGCCTGCTGTTACATCTGTAGTGTAGTCACTTCACTCTGAGAGTCAAAACAAGTGAGTCAAAACAGCAGAAAGTGTCTGCTGGAAATATGCAAATATCAAGGACAAGCTTATGTTGTGGAAGAATGACTTTGAGAATGAGAGGAAAAGACTGGGAATGTTCTTCTAGTCCTGGGAATTTGTCTGTCAATCGCATTTGCTCGAGGAATGGTAGAAAGGGGGTTTATTTTAACCATGACTTTACCTGTACGACAGCTTGTGGTCAAACATGCTCATGTCGCTGTTAAACACTCCCATTCCTGCCAAGTTGTAGTTATGAGGGTAACCTGACAGAAAATGTGTTGAAATCTACTTGACAAAGCAGGCATGGGAGCCAGCCACCAAGTGTCTGGTTCAAAAGGAAACCTGCGACCGAAACACTGCCGACCGACAGACGGGGACAAAAATAATGTTATGAGATTAAAAGAGATGGTAGAAAATTTATTGGCTTTTTGTACTTTCATTCCTATCGAGGCTGTCAAGTTTATGGGTGAAAGAAACTGGGCAGATCCCTGAGAGCCCTCTGAGGCAGGTAACTTGAGAGAGAATGGAACTACATGTATAGTATACTGAAGAGTAGAAAATAATGCAATCCAATGCAGTTTTCGAAATAAACTTCTTATAACCAGCCACAAACCTTCAACAATTTGATGATAAGCAAAGTGGAGATACAACAGGAAGAGAAGGTGAAGAACAGCCAGTACTCCACAGACAATCAGGCGCTGGGTCTGTCCGCTAGTCCGCGATATCACCAGAGATGCCTGGAACAGAAACATCGCAATACGTCATTTACATTAAAATTTTTATGGTATTAACAGACTTAAAATAGGACAATATACAATGTGATCAAAACCGAATACCATTACAAAGCTTTACAAAATGAACATACAAAATGCAGTTTAACACAGGTAACATGCATCCTGCTTGGGCCCAACTAGATCTGAAATCTTAGTCATCTATTATGCTGACCACTGATGGCAGCTGTAGTTACAGGTGTGCTACATCTGTTCAAATGTTAATCAAGGAGATTACACAGAACGGGATGTATATGTAAACCCCCTGTTACAGACAAATAGAAAATTTGATGTCCCAATGTTGTATAGCTTACAGACATACTGTAGGTACATGCAAGTTATGTGTGATATCAGAAAAAAACATACAAATATGTATCATCATAACACAATTGTTTTGGCACTTTGAAAATAAATCCTAATATCTTACCATGCGTAATGAGGACAACCCCCCAACTACGGCCCAAAGAATGTAGAAAAACAAATGGTCATGTGATGTATGGATGACAGTGCCCAGGAACAGCACCAGGCAATGGCCGAACAAGGCATATCCCTGCAACACGCACAAATGCAGCCTTCAAACAAACACTCACTTTGTTTATTTTAGATTTAATGTTACATTTAAAGTATTTCAGTTCTATCATGAAGGTGTCTTATTCTACCAAGGGTATTTCAGTGATGTCATACTGTATTTATAGTGCTGCCTCACTGAAGAATGATGGGATGACACCAGACAAGACACTCGTATGAGAAACAGTATTCTTGACACTGTGACAATCAAGGATTTATCTCTTTGCCCATAAAAACAATGTAAATTGTACAAAACCTTACAAAATAGTTACTAGCTGAAGATTTCTGAGATTGTCTGAACTATGTACAAGTAAATCAGCCCCTTTCCCCAAACCCCCACTTACCACCATGGAGAGAATCTGTACAAAGGCCATATGTGTGTTACAAACATAGCAAAGAAACCAGATGAAAGTGGAGGCCCCAATCCAGTATGTAAAACACACCCCAAAAGCTGTTCCCATCAAAGTGCCTTCCTCCTGGATAAACAAAACAGAGCAACAAGCATATTAATAACTGGGTTTTAAAATTCTATATTTTCATGTTAACCAAGTGAAGGTTTATTTATTCATTTATTGACCGATTGATTGACTTTTTATGATGAACTCAAGAATATTTTCACTTATGCAATAGTAGCCAGGAATATGGAGGGACAAAATATAGCAGAGCGCGCAGAAATCCCACAAAACCATGTGGGCAGACCTTCCCATGTATGACCAAACAGAACTCACAGCGATCGCCTAGGCAAGGGGCTTCAGAGGCGTGAAGATTTTGTCACTTAGCATGTGTATTTATGCTGCTATTGCTACAAGCTAACCACTTTGAAAATCACATCATTTCATATAAGTATTTAGTGTTCCTAGAATCTCTGCACAAAATTTTTAGCATCCAGGGCTTTACTTTCCATAGGAAAGACTCTTGTTATCCAAAACTACATGAATCCAGGTAGATTGCCATAAAAGTCGCTACTTTACTTGAAGACTAAATGCTTTAAAATTTCCAACTCATAATTACCTCCTTTGGACAAGTGAGCATGAAAGTTTCACTTAATTAAAGGAGAAAGAACATAAAAATGATGCCAAAATCAGATGAAAGAGCATGAAAATTTACTTGCAGATATAGTATTCAATATTTATTTTCATTTTCTCTTTCAGGAGAAAAGAATATTTGAAAATATTTTTATACAGTATTATTCTTATTTGGGACCACCTCTTGGTATATATTGCATAATGATGTTAAAAATGACGATGTTACACACGTTTAATAAATATATTTGCACTAGAATTTGGTCTTTTCATGTAATAAATGTGTTCAGCCTGGGTTTTGATCAGATTTATATCTCTAACATATTCATAAATATTAACATAATTCAGATTAAATGCATATGTTTGAATATAAACAACTAATTTACATTCAAAGACATTTGTTCGACATGCATCACATCCTTATTTAGGACATTATTATATTATATTATATTATATTATACAAAGACAATATATGCTAAGAAGGGGGCCTAAACAGCCACAATACAAAAGTATTTTCACATACTCTTTTCTCCTGAAACAGAAAATCAAATTAAATATTACAGACTGTATCTGCAAATAAATTTTCACACCCTTTCATCTGATTTTGGCATCGTTTTTATGTTTTCCTCTCTTTTAAACCTGTGGATGTGGAATGCCCCAAATCCCCTTAATGAAGTATATGTGCATTCAACCATTCCCAGCTTTGTGGTTCTGGATTTGCACCAGATTCTGGTGGATGCCTCTATAGCGAAACTCCTAGTATCTATACTAGAAGGTGACCCTGGAAACACGGCTCACAAGCTGGTTACTGCATGTTCCTGATATTCTTTATACATCACAGAGTGTAGAGAGTGGGTATGTAGTGCAATATGTGATTCTCACCACTCTGTGCCCTGAAGTCTTCATCTGGAACAACAGGAGGGCGATCATTGTGAAGATGACCATCAGTGGACCGTACAACTCTCGTGGTACTCTCTGTCCAGCGTAGGCAAGGGGAAAAAGAAAAAAAATACACTGGGGGGACAGCTTTATGTGACAGGTACATACCAATCTTGAGGATGTTCATATTAAATCCCTCCAGAGGTGACAATTGTATCAAATGTTGCAGGAACACAGTTTAAGTTTTTGTTTTAATTTCCACACAAGTACACTCATGAACTGAGTGTTGCTATTTGGAATGTTACAAACACAATACCATATATAATTTAAACATCACCAGGATTTTTTTTTTCTTTTTTGTGAATTCAACAGTCCATGGCTATACTGGCGATGGGTTTTGTAATTTCACTACAGTGAAGGTAACAGAACCTTTACCTGTCTCTGAGCTGATGGTATCTTGGGAACCAGGGACAAAAGCAGCCTGATGACAAATACAAACACACCTTTAGTTCATAATGAAGGCTCAGTTCAGTGAAGCACTGTTAGAATAATTACAATTAAACCTATTTGTATATGTCGATCAATTAAAGTATGTTTCAATTTAAAAAGAAAACAAACTTTTTAACACATTTGACTGATGTTATACACAACCTAAAACTCCCATCAAACAGATAAACAAATAAACAAGAGGGTCTCACTTTTATGATGGCAATTTAATGAAAGTTTGTAGGAAACTGATGAGCACAACAGATCAAGACTGACTCGTGCTGCAGCTGAACCAGCAGATGGTGGATTTGATTTATTTATTTATTTATTTATTTGATTGGTGTTCAACATTGTACTCAAGAACATTTCATTTGTAAGATGGCAAACAGCACTATGATCGGGCAAAACCCGGAGGAACCCTCGACCATCCACGGGGTTGCTGACAGACATTCCCACGTGTGAAAGGCGGATTTTAACCCTAGATCTCCCTGGCCAAGGATCAGTACATTTTTGAAAGATACCAGAAGTTTACCAGTTTAACAGTGATGGTTTATAGATAGAACTGGAAGGCTCTTCTTTGCTAAATGGTCCAAAAAACTTTCTGCTTGCAGAAGAAACAGCAACATTTCCTAAATCAAATTAAAAAACTATTTAAAACACATAGATACTGTGCATACCTTTTGCTAACCTCCTGAGGTTCCACATCAAAGAAGGGTCTGAGTATATCAATGTTACCATACACGCTCCATGCTCTCTTAGCTTGTTGCTTCCCAGCTTCAAAAACCTGTCCAAGAAAATTGCAGCTTTTGTACAAGCAATGTACAACCATACAGGGTAACATGTATAATTAAGACACAAATTATCAAGAATGTCAAAATAAAAAGAATTTTCTCTAAAATGTATTTACATGCTGTGTAACAATTATTTCATTCCACTTCATAGAAATGATGCAGAATTTAACACGACAAACTATACTAATATGTATGGTATGGTGGATACCTCACCTGGAGTGAGGAGATGCAGTTTGTTTGGTTCTGATTGATTCATCAACCTGATATGACCACTGGAAGTGTTTTTAGTGCAGACTGAATAAGTTCTTATCAGAAAAAGTTAAAGTGTTGGCACCCCAAGTAACATGTTAGGGCATTTTGAAAGCACACATTACACGCCAAACTTTAGGTAAAATACAGTGCTTGCACAAGAGCAGAATTTGGGAAATCCAGGCAAAGATTTCAGGGCTTTACAACTTTTACACATAACAAAAATTGATTTCCGTCCTTAGGAACAGAAAATTTATTTCCTTACAGCTTCTGTGACATTAGCCCCAAATTTCTTCCCAGCATCCTCCATGTATGAGGGGCCTTCTCTTCTCTTCCTGCCTGCATCACGGCGCTCTAAAAAAGGAAGAAATCACGCAAAACTGTTCATCTAATTAAGACCCGTCAATCTGAACTCTGAAAGCAGAATATTATAAAAGCTGAACATCTATTTCAAATTTATTTATTTATTTATTTATCTGATTGGTGTTTTACACCGTACTCAAAAATATTTCGCTTATAGGACGGCGAACAGCATTATGGTAAAACCACGCAGAGCCCAGGGGAAACCCACGACCATCTGCTGGTTACTGGCAGATCTTCTCATGTAAAGCAGGAGAGGAAGCCAGCATGATCATCAAGCAGTGTAGTTTTGTGACAACTGATCACAAATTACAACTCTACACTTGATGAGCTCTCTTTTACACCTCTTCTTGGCGATAAGTCTTTCTCTTATGCGTGTCATCTGCCACGTTTGTTTACATATGAAGTCTACCGAGCGCTGTGCGTATGCTTCAGTTCCAAAGAACTGACAGCCCCTCATTTAAATATTCTGGCAGACTTGTAAATTTTTGTACACTGCTGGAGGTGGGATTAACGAAAAGCTTACAACTTTCACTTCTTGAGAAAAATACCTTATACTTCTTGAGAAAAATACCTTATACTCATGTCATTCTGTAATTATGCTAAAATATCTGACATTTGGGCGATCACGTCCCTTTAAGCCTTCATCCCTATGTCATGTATGCTGTGTACCTCTTTAGAGCTGACATATGAATTCTAACTGAACATATTTGTCCGTGGTACCAAACAGATTTTCAGCCTTTAACTCTATCTGAGTATCCAATGATATATTTATTTATATATTTGATTGATGTTTTACGCCATACTCAAGAATATTTCACTTATACGACGGTGGCCAGCATTATGATGGGAGGAAACTGGGCAGAGTTTGGCGGAACTCATGATCACCTGCAGGTTGCCGACAGACCTTACAACGTACAGTCGGACAGGAAGCCAGCATGAGCTGAGCTTGAACTCACAGCGACTACATTAGTGGGAAGCTTCTAGGTCATTGTGCTGTGCTCGCGAGCTAACCGACGGATGCCACGGATGACCTGAGTATTCAGTTAGAACAGAAACTCTGACTGGCTTGTTAGCTACAACTACCAATGCCTTCCTGCAGAAACTGAAAGCTTTCGTTACCTGAAAGATGATAGGCTGTGTGTAGTTTTTCAGCCACTCACTGTGTCACAATGGCAAATTTAAAAATCTTGGTACTATAGCAAACTTGGGAGCTCTGTGTATATTGATGAAAACACTACTTTCTTTCAACCAAAACAGGAAATTTAAGATTGGGTGCACTGATTAGGAGAATTTAAATTGTCAGAATACATGTACGGTAATCTTAATCCATGTGAAAATTTCCCCCCCAAAATAAATAAACAATAAACAACAACAAAAACTGAACAACATGATCATGGCCTGAAATGAGCGATGGAAACTAATCATGTTTCTAGCCATTACCGTCAAAGTGACTCTCATAACCTGAGACATCACTATCAATGATTTCCATTTCAGCATCTTCCAAATCCACCACTGCAGAGTGGGAACCCTGAAAGAACAATAACTGTATTAGTATCATGAATGAGCATATCTGCTGGCACAAATGTCTGGAAAACTTCCGACTTCCATGTAGAGTACTTTTCTGGGCTCATGATCGGAGCTATTTGTCATCGAATTTTTGTTTCACTACACACGAATATGGATCAACCATAAACTCAATCATTCATTCACCAATTCCAACATTTAATGACAGTCAGCTGTCCAATCAAATAATGCATATGATGTACGGACCAGATTCACTTGAGAGTGAAGAGCAACTCAAATAAAAATCTACAAATAACCCTGAATGTAGTCAGATTCATTTTACATCCAGACGAACATGGCCCTGAAGGTAGGCCGGACCCGTTCGAGTACATAAAAAATTGGCAATTATTTATGTAGTTCAAAACTTGACACAGCTGAACCTCAATCAGCGAAACCTCACTTCGAAAATGAAAAAGTAAAGATAAAGATCACAATATGGACTACTGGGGGCGAACGAGGTGCACGTGATTAATGTGCGGGATGAATCTAATCTGTGGAATGTGCAGGGGCATGGATGTATTACCAGCGTGTATTGTGCACAGCATAATTAGCAGATTAGGCAAGGGCACACCCATATACCCCATGCACTATATGTGGAGTAGGACGCCGTGCCACCTATGGTATGTGTTGGAACTGTGCAGGTAATGCATTGTGCAGCTGCTATTATCAGGCTAAGATTAAGGACCAGCAGCAGCGGCACATAACCCAGTTGCTAGATGGAATGAATGAGACCCCTACGTGAGAGTTGCAGGACGAAAAGACCTCAATGCGTTTCACAGCAAAGGCGTTGGAGGGCCTGACCGACCGCCGGACGGCGACTGGACAGCTGCCTGAGCCTGGGGCTGCCGCATGTTGGAGACTAATCAGACTGTTGGAATACCTTGCTTATAATGCCTACTACCATGATTGACAGTAAGTTGTCTATTCACCTGGTCTCTGAAGGTACAGCTCGTGATTGGTTGCAAAACAAGGCATCTGGCAGATTTTCCTACCATCCCCACGTAATATTGCACCAACAAAATTTGATTGTAGCAAAAAAGGTCCATCTAACTGACCTTTTCTTTCTGCCATACGTCAAGGTGGGCAAGCGCACGTACAAGTATGTCCTAGGCCGTATCTATAAGCGGGTCCTCTGAGGTGGCCTAAACTGCTCCAGGTCGACCCTGGGCAGGGGTTCATGGGCACAGTCAACCAGCTGCTCGCAAAGCATGTGGTTTCTGTCAGACGTGGCCCTGTGGACATCCAAGGAAAAGGCATCGTGGAACGCTTCAACCGGACCTTCATTGAGCGACTATTCGGGCATCAATAGGTCCAAGAGATGCGGCTCCCTTCTGGGCATTCTTCTGAGTGCATGAAGTGGTTAGCACAGATAGCCAGGGCATGACCCACTTCCCAAGTCTTGTTTATGTTGCATGCAAATCCAAATGTGATGCAAGGGGCCAATGGCATGACCCATTACTCGCTGACATAAACACTGTTCAGAGATGTCAATCATTTCATCGAGTGCATTTTCCTGGAAACCATCCAGCACTGGAGAAGGCAACAAATGAAATTTTGCATTTTATTAACATTAAACCGAAGCAACTTGAATTTTCTTACTGCTGAAACAGTCCGAGGGCTTTTGTGTATTGGAAATCACACACTCATCCCTCCATTATTATTGGACTCGGTGGAGCTTCAATCCTGACGCGTCACATTGACTAGTCTCCTGTCTCAAACAAGAAATAACACGATCTGAGAAGTGGGTCACCTTGGTTATCCATACTGAGAGGCGAAAAAGAGATCTTTGTCAATTTGAAGTATCAACGCTTGGCCATGTACGCATATATTATACACCACTGTGAAGTATAGTGTTAGCCAGCCACACATCTTTCCGTCTTTGAGATGGGAAGATCGCATGTGAAGATATGAGACAGGTGATGATGAATTGATGATGAACTGAGATGGTCACTCCACTTAACTGTACTACAATATCTGTCTGTGGGAGGGGTAGCTTTCACAATCTATCATCACATTCTACCATATTTGGGTAAAATTTACTAGTGTATAACATGTTTAGATAATTTCGTAAGCAGTGTAATCGAACAGGAGTGAACGCACACCCATGTGCTATTGGTATCGGTATGTGAAATCAGCTGGCCAGCCAGCTGTTAGCCGCAGTTCTGCAATGCCATGGGAAGGTCCCACTGAAGACTAATGATGCAAACTCTTACAACCACCATCTGGCTTTCACTCGACCAGTTTGAGTCTCTGCTTCTGTGATGCATTTTTCTCCTTAGATTGGGTGCTTTGCATCCGCTACATTTTTGACCCCTAATGCCCACTGTTAAGTCATAATAAACTCGACCTAACTCCACCCTGACCTCTGTAATGCACGAAGGCGACATGTTTGATGACACAAAGTATTATGGGTACAACTCTGTCTGTTCACCATCTGAAACTCAGATAATTTATCCTAGCATTTACACTGTGGAAATTGTAGCATATGCAAACTGTCCAACCTAAGGAGAAAAATGCAACACAGAAGCATATTCAAACTAGTTGGTGAAGAGCCAGAAGGTAGGTGGCCGAGTTTGCGTCATTAGTCCAATGGAACCTTCCCACTGACTTGAAGCGTGGTGGGAAGGCCATGTGATTATGTGGATAGCCAGCTGTCAACTGTCTAGTACAACCCAGACCATCAAAGGAATCCTTTCAGAGAAAAGTGCATATCTCAGGAGGTTTAGTTACTCCCCCAGCCGTTGAATACAACATAAGTTATAATGGTGAGGATTTCCAGTTTGCCCACTGTACTTTCATTTCACTTTCATGTTTGGTAAACAACAATGTCCCATTTATCAGACTTCACGAAAATCTACAAAGGAAGTCTGGCTGTTTTGCAAGTTGACTTCCTTAAGAAAACCCCTAAAAATCATTTTTTTCATATATACCTTCACCTTCAAAGTTATATTTGTTTAAAATAGAAAATAATTTGTGCTCATAATTTTTAGCTGGTGTTTGAACTTGTAAAAAAAATGCATTTTTTATATATGCTTGATAGAAGCCTTTTCAAGCCTTGTTTCTGGATATGTACAATTTCGTGTAAAAAAAAAAAAATTTCAAAATGTTCTAAATTGTTCCTAACGGTAAAGAAAATATCAGCTGCTAAAGTACAGGTTTTGGTTGAGACAGAGTGGGGGCTCTCGTGAACTACTACAATTTCACGGAGGTTAACAATGCTGCTGTTGTGGTTGTTAGGCGCGAAAGCCCCCATTCTGTCGCGTCCAAAACCTGCGTGATCTCGGGAGACTTATGCAATGCCGATTCGGCGTATACCTGTCAGTATATTAAATACACATACAGACGCAGACCGTGTCGGACTACCACTGGGAATGTGAATTAAAAATATACTTTGACATGTTTCAAATTAGAATTCACAACATGGCAAATGAAATGACATGAGATTCAAATGGCTAAATGGTTACGTGAATGTGTCTAAGTAATTATAAGGGGCTCATATTCCGTTATAAGACAAACTTCAAATGTCAAAGTGTATTTTGACACCTTTGAGTAAACTATACACTTAAAACAGGCTGGTCTGTGGTTCTATACTAAGATTTTAAAGTCGACATTTTTATCAAGATCTGCGCAAAAACAAAATGTTTAGTTTTAAATTACTCAGAACTCCCGTTTACCTGGGTAGTGGCTGCCCAGCCACCTCTGTCGGCCATTTTTGCTGCCGTGGAACTTTTTATTGAACCCAATTTAAGCGCACTTCAAAATATGTGGATAACGGACTTTATCCGTAATATTGATCACTTGATAGGGATTAACTAATATTCTCCGTAATAGGGATTTGTGATACAGGCACCTACACACTAGTGAGAATAAATCAACAAAACTGAAAAACATTGAATTAGTAGTAATTGGCCTTTTTTTCCTTTAAAGCTGAGCTGGAGTTCAAATCCAGATCATGCTGGTTTCCTCTCCAGCCGTAAGGAGGAAGACCAATCTGCCCGGATCCCGCAGGTGGTTGTGTGCCTGGTTTCCTCCCTCCCTAATGCCGGCTGCAGTCTTATAAGTGAAATATTCTCAACTCCAATCAAATAAGTTAATAAATTTATATGGCTTGTAATTGTGGTAAGTCTCTCTAGTCTGCTGACATCTTGTATAGAATTTCGGATGGGGAGATCTGGGTTCAAACCTGGGTCGGGTCATATCAAAGACTTTAAAAAATGGTACATCCTGCCTCCTTGCTAGGCGCTCAGCAATAAGGGGATAGAGGGTGGACTGGTCGGCCCGGTGTCAGTATAATGTGACTGGGTGAGGGGGCTTGTTGGGTATCTTCGGCAAGTCGTCTCGGTTAAGCAGCACCAGATAAAAGATACGGTGGAAATCCGTCCTGCACCAAGGAGACACCGCCTTCGTATAAGTGAAATATTCTTGAGTAGGGCATTAAACAATAAGTATTCATTCATTCATTTATTCTTGTGTTGAAAAGCATACATTTCCATTCAGGAAAACCAAATGCTGACTTGATCATATTAATCTCAACTCATAATTTGGCAAACCCGTATCTAGGGATTTCCTTATATCTTTTTTTAACAGTTAGGGGCCTTGCAGGCCTCACCATGCAGTTTTCTGTTAAATGATGCTGGGTGTTCCAATGTAGAGGTTTGTCAGGTACACCTCTTCTTGGAGAGTGTGGGTTTGCTATCATATAGGTTTAGCCTGGTTTCTTTCTGTCTCTAAACTGGACTACTTTCATACTGAAATTAGGCCTATAAGTGAAATATTCCTAACGTAGGCCTATAAATGAAATATTCCTTAACAGGCCTACATATGAAATATTCCTAAATAGGCCTATAAATGAAATATTCATGAGTAGGCCTATAAATGAAATGTTCCAAAGTAGGCCTATAAATGAAATATTCCTAAGCAGGCTTACCAGTACAACATAAAACCTAGCTCCAGGTAGCTCAGAAGCTCTTGTATTCAATACATACAATGTTCTGGTGCGGTCACTGTGTTGGACAACGGATGCTCCAGATTACTTCATCTTCACTGCTCTAAGGGCCTTGCTAATGGCTATAAGTGGCCCACAGCACCCGTAAAGCCATTAATGCATTCCTACATGAAGTTTTATGCAGGCTGTGTACTTCACACCAATATACCATAAACCTAAAACGTCATTGTAGAGGGAAATATGTGTGTCTGTGCATGGAAGTTTGCTGGTTTTACATCCATCTCTTTCACCAGTTATAGTGTAGTACAATTGAAATTTCTTCAGTACAGGGTACACCAATCAAATTAACCAATAAATGAAGTTCTAGACAATAGGTAGGCAACTAGGCTATGCGTCATTGTGACATCTGAACATAATCACTACATGAAGGCTCATTATGGACATTAATTTAAATATTTCTCCCATTTCACAAATGTAACAAACTGATGCCAAGTATTATGAAGAAACATTCAAGTCAGTTGTCCTATTAGCATTTAAATATTGACATTTATTCATATGTACACAGTAGACCTATAGGAAATACACCTGTAAATTTACATGAACTGAGCGTTTCATACAACAAATGTGCATGTAATATAAATTATCTATTCATTAACTACTTGACCAGGCCATTTTCGTGCTTACCATCAAATACAGACAGCTGGTCTGGCGTGGCAACAATGAACAGCTTCCTGGCTGCAACCACTTAAAGAGATGACTAAGTAATGGTCATGTAAAACACATCAGGGGCCTACTCCACAGAGTATTTCGTAATTACTCTGGCAGCCAGTCCTTGTTGCCTGAGTAATTACATTACATACCAGCTGCAAAACACCATAGAAACCATGTCCAAAAAACCATAGTGGACATACTGGTATTCAATTACCTGAATGACTGGAAGAACCCAGAATAATGAGAATAATGATGTAATGTTCTTCTCATGTTTATGAGACTGGTGGTTAGTTAACTTCCGCTGTGCCTTTGAAAGTAAGAGGTAGATGAAGAAAAACAGGAAAATGATATGTGGGGGACGAGGGGTATTCTTGTTCAAAAATGGCAAAATATTTAGACAGCAGAGTCTTGAGAAGTCATGCGAATGGGAAGCCTTGAAGTTAGCAAGCAACAACCACTTTACATTCACTTCAATAACACACCACTGGGAAGAGTGATTGGTTATGTTAAAAGGGTGACATAACCAATAATCAATACTGGCCAATACAAAAGATTAAGAAGAAAAAATATAGGCTACTGTGGCTTTTAACACAAATACCTTTCCCATATACATGCATTCATTTAGATTTCGGAAGGTAAATGATTTCATGTTGTTGATCCTCTTTCACTGAGAGAGGTGCAACCACGAAAATGAAACATGCATGGTAAGGTTTGTAAAGTATGTAGCTATCCTAAATGATCTAAAATTTCGTCCATGGTTAAATTGCTCATTTTTCCTGATTCCGAGATTTTGGTTGATCTTAGAAAGGTGTTTTGAGGTTTGTGTGGTACTTAGGATGATTTCAAACTGGAAAAAAAGTAAGTTTTATCTACAGAAAAAATATTTTATAACACTTATCTGCCCCTAAAAATGTACCTTTTTGGTTGAACATTTAGGTCATTTAGGGTGATACATTATGTAGCACACTAGCAACAACAAGATGATGAGCTTAGTAACATGTACACATATCAAAACACCCACACATAATATATCTGTATTTTGCAAAGATGAATGGTACTTGACTTATCTGTAATAACTGTGCTATCAAGGACTGATCAACATGTAATAAATGGTTTAATACCGGTTCCATTTCAGAACGATGCATTATTGAAGTTGAATTTCACATTAACATTAATCCGAGTGAGAATCACATGACGATTTGTAAATTCCTGGAGCATGACTTCACTTTGTAATCTCACTGGCACATGTATCTGGGCATGAAAGGAGGTCAACATCTGGACAGTTTGTGAATTTACATGAATGTTCACAAAATGGAATTGTAATGAGGTAGAAATTCCAGGTCATGATTTTCTGTGAAATGATACAAAAATAATGAACATACTGGAAACATAGCCTATTAAGTACGTTATTAAGCTAAGTTTGCTAACAGGAAATTAAATTTTCATCCTTTGAAATGTTATAATAAAATATTACCAGCGATCAGGAAATAGCACTTGTTAGGCAACAACTAATCTTTAAAAAGTGCCTGTGCTGCTGAATCCTAGTAATAAAAACAAATACATCAAAGAAAAATATAGATATACTGTGTACGTAAATCATGATATGCTATTCATCAAATGACATAAAATGCAATAATGTTTTATATTTAAAGTACATGCGATGAAAACCA
Organism: Acanthopleura granulata; assembly: GCA_016165875.1. Taxonomy (NCBI): domain Eukaryota; kingdom Metazoa; phylum Mollusca; class Polyplacophora; order Chitonida; family Chitonidae; genus Acanthopleura; species Acanthopleura granulata. The sequence goes on along the minus strand of JABBOT010000001.1, from coordinate 29,506,188 downwards.
TCACAATCACAACAAAAGTATTACAGATTTTGTTGATTACTTTAATACAATCCAATACTCTCAGTATGGGATTGCAGCAGTGTGTAACTATGGTCTCCGTCATAAGTCCAATGAAACCTTAGCTCGTGGTCAGATTTCATCATACACCAGTACAGTCCTTGCAAAAGAAATTCGTGGTATCCCTGATACACTGTCAGGTTTAACAATTCTTTTCCACATTGTTTTGGACACATCACGATGGTATCTCCAAAGATGAAACCCACAAGCCTTGTTAATCTATTCAGGGGAGAATACTTTGTAAAGCCATGTGTAGTAAGTCCTCTCTATGGGGATTTTTCAGTCCATTACGTGAATATGGCCTACAGACCACTACCTACTTGTTCTCATACTTTTACATATTAATCTCTCATGGATATGAAGTATGAAGTCTCCTAGTATGAAGTCTACATCTGTAACACTGCATGACTGGTGTGTCCTGCTGAAGACAACTGGCATGACACCAGTCACAGACTACACATTGAGAAACTGATGCAACAAAGCCCAAGTATTAACATAAAAATATATGCATGACAAGTAATGTGCAAGTAATGATGCACATTTAATGAACTATATTTACAGATGCACAAGTCCGGTGAGTTTGGCTGGTTTTCTCTTTTATTCTTGGGTTTGTTCCACAAATCTATTTTGACTCTACCCACCAAGCTGTGGATAAACAGTGGCAAGATGACAGAACAGAGGCTTGGGGTGCTAGTGTTGTGGGAAAAGTAATGGCTGCCTTCTTGCTACCTTGTGATTGGGTTAACTCAAAGCCTTTAGGACAATGACATAACCACAGCTATCATCTCTCTGCTCTGTGGTACGCAGATTACAAAGGCTGATTCAAATCTTTGGGCCTCTTCGTGTCTCATTCTGGTGAGATGATGAGTATATATTCCAATGACTGGTGATTGCCAAGGCGCCTCATTTTGTCTTCTTCACCATGAAGTTTCCCACGGCTGAGATGATGGTAGTTTTGGATGAGGAGGTGGCAGTGACGGTGGTAATACTAGCAGCAGTTCGCTGAGATGGCAGAGCGTCCCACTTACTCTTCCGCTTCTTGTCATCTGAGATGCGGAAACATAAGGAACAAACATGAAACCATGACGAGACCCAATGCCATTTACAAACTAATGAGTTCTATTCGATGGCAAAATATTATAAAAACAATACACGGGTCCAGTGGACATGGTTACAAGTTTAGCACACCTGGCTTTTAGCAAATATCCTAAGTGACCAAAAATAAAAGTTGCTTGCTGTCACTGATTTCAATAGTTTTATTGTTAGCTGGAAGGTTTATTTATATATTTGATTGGTGTTTTACGTCGTACTAAAGAATATTGCACTCATACAACGGCGACCAGTATTATGGTGGGAGGAAACTGGACAGGGCCCGGGGGGAAACCCATGAACATTTGCACGTTGCTGGCAGACCTTCCCACATATGGCCGGAGAGGAAGCCAGCATAAGCTGGACTAGTAGAAAGGTGCTTTGAGGTTTGTTTGGAAGGTATGATATTGTACTGGTAAAATTTAGGTTTCGGCTCCAAAAGTAATATTTTATGGCATTTATTTGCCTCTAAACTTGCACTTTGTGGAGGTGAAATTTTAGGCCATTTATAGTAACAATAGTAATAATGAACTTTAAATCAAAAACACATGTACCTGGCCATCTTTCCAAACCATACTGCTGCACTGCAACATGTGACTTCTTGTTTCATGTGCATGTGCTCTGATATTAACAGCATGGAAAATTACGGGCTATTTGACCAAACAAAACATTGTTCTATATCTACTGTTTCTAAGTCGGGTCATTTTACAATTTTCAAGACAGGAAAGTAGCCTGGTCTGCAAGCAATCTCACATAGTGGCCCATGCTCAACACTGAACGCATTACCTAATACAGAATCTGATGACTTTTTGGTCCCAGTAACAAATTCGACCTGAAATGAAACAAAAAAGGAACTGATGTTGGTGTATTCCTATAATTTGGTGGCTTTTTGAAAAAAAAGAAAAAAAAAAAAAAAAAAAGGAATATGAGTAAAAAGGTTCACACACTCTGCACTGCTTCCCAACTTTACATATTTATTTCTTTGGTTGGTATCCTACACTATAAGTAAAACATGTTGGCATTACACAGTATTTGTACAAAATTTGCAAATGGCTTAACTGGCACTGGACTTGAACATAACACATTTGCACTGTGTAGTAAGAAATGCCGAACACCATTCAATCAGCTGATTTAATCTTTGCACCCTGAAATACTTACACTTTAACCATCAGTTTAAATGAAATTTAAGGTTTATACTACATGCCTGGTGTGGTGGTAGTGTACTAGACATACACATACCTTTGTCCGTTCCTTCCTCTCCTTTTCTCTCTTCTCCATCTCAGCTTTTTGTACCTTATCTACAAATGAATCAATTAAGAAATTACATGAAAGTATAAGATTATAATCACAATGTATTCTGTCTGCATTTGTTATCAGGTCAAGACTTTACACGTTTAAATTTCAAGGATATTTTGGTCAAAGCCCAAGTCTCAATGCTTTCCTCCTGAGAAATACATGACGGTCACCCAGTTAAAAACTTCACACCTCAGAGAGAATTTTTTTCTTTTTAAGCTATAAGAGATATATTGTTTTGACATTAATTCTGCTCCTGATCACTCTTAAATGAACTTCAGTTTAAAAGCAGTGAACTTTCAAGGTGCTTCACAATGGTAATTTTACACACATATTAAAGAAGGGAATATAAAATGTGGTCTAGTTGTCATGAAATATTAAATATTTTCGGAAAATGTTTCATATCATCTTTGCATGTAATATCAAGGCCTTACATGAAATTTTGACTTCAGGAGTCTACCTGAGCCTTAGTATCAAGTTATATCACATATATACATTGTAATTAATACTTTTAACTTAACTACATTTAAATGATAAAAAGCAGCTTAACTGGTAAATGTTATTCAATCTACCCTTCAACTACATGCATCAAAACACAGCATTTAAGGATGACATTCTCAAAAACTATTCCCAGTTAGTGGTATAACCAATAGTTATCAATAGTAAACAATCTGGAGCTTACCTAAAGCATCATAATAGGATTGCTTGTTCCATATGTGTGGGTCATAGATTTCCTGCAAAGTAGACGAATGATGAATTACTCATCACTCTTTGTCCATTCTAGGGAATGAGGAAGATGCACTTAACATGGGATAAATGAATTGAAAAGTGGGAACTAAACTGATTTCTTTAATACATCACAATGCACAGCTGGTACAAAAACAATTCACTGCATCAATATACATATACGCATATTCGCCACATCAACTGTCACATAATACTGATGTCTGATTTTAGAACAGTTCTCAGCACCCATGTATACTTACTGCTGGGTAATTTGTTCCCTTTTCATCAATATTGCAGAAATCAATTAATTTTTCGTAGATACTGGGGAAAAAAAAAGAGAGAATGTGTCGACAAGGACAGTACAAATACAAGTCTTGTCCCTAATTCTACAATCTTTTGTACAACAATAAAATTTAATCGCCCATACAAGACAAATCTAGCTGGGGTGGAAAACTCAAGGGCTTCATCAAAATCCTAATTTCAACACTGAAATATTACTATAATATTCTGTCAAAATAAATAATAAACTTTCTACTGGCCAAAATTTTGAGGAATTGTAGTACATAAACATAGAAGGAAGTCAAAAGAATATACCATAATTCATGATAATTATAAGACCACAGACAATTAACTAAACAAAGGCAGGTACAGTTAATCAATTCTTTACCTCTCATGGCCTGTCATGTGAAAGGTGATACGTCACTTGGTTATTTTCTTTTTTCATCTTCAAACAAAACTATCTCAATCCCTTAGATAGTGTAAACTTTCAGGACAAATCCACATGCAATATCTGAAGTGACAACAATACCTGAGGGAAAAACGACGCAGAAAACGTTAATTTTCACCAAAACAACAACAGACTGTCATCATATTTACCTGGGATTTCTCACTTCTTTTTTCCTTTGAATAGTTCTGCTCAAACTCAGCCCTTCTCTTCTCATCCTCTCATGTAACTTTGCTATCTTTGTCTGAAAAAAAGAAGCAAGAAGCGGTCAATGGGTTGTTTGATTGTTTACTTGTTACTTGTAGTAGAGTGGCCTGAGAGCCATAGTATTTCTAGTGCTGCCTCAATGGAGTGCCCCACTGAAAGAAAATACCAGAAACAATGCCTCGTTAACACCCATTTATTGCATCATGTCATTGGTTTAGTGCCTGGACTATCTTCTACTGTCAAGTACCAGGTGAGGAAGCACTAAGCCTGCCCTATGCATTGTCTTACCCAGGATTTACTCAGCTTTACTACTTACTAAAGCCAACAATCTTACACTCTAACACCCTAAAGAAATTTTTTTTTTATTTTATCTTTGGAAATGTGCAAACAAAAGCCATAAGAAGATGGCAAAATCCACCTCGGCCTTCACCAGTAAATCAACAGTATCTATGTGTGGAGGCTTTTATCTGTGACTGTTTAGAACAATCATTAGGAGGAGCTGCGTTGGCAGGGCCTCAATTCATATACTTTTGATATCAATTTTCAAACACTGTCAACTTTAAAAATAATGCACTAAATGGATCAAAATGCCATACGCTCTTGTACTTATTTTTCCCAACACATCTTCCAAGTTTCATGAAAATCAGTGAAGAACCTTGGAGTTAAGGTGACAAATACATGTACCATGAAAATACATGTAATTCACTGAACAGAATCAATGAATATAACGTACATTGTACATCTGCATCTGGTCTCAACTCAGACTATCTGAACTGCTTGAACAGCAAGTGCTTGGCCAACACACATGACCTCGATGCTTGATGGCTGGCAGAACTTGGCCATGGGGAACAGCTTGGCCAGAAGGGGCCTGACTAACACACTACCTCATTGCTTGATGACTGGCAGAGCTCAGCTAGGGCGAACTGCTTGGGAAACAACGGCCAGACTACCACACATGACCTTGTTGCTTGATGACTGGAACAACTTGGCTGGGGTGAACTGCTTGGCCAGTAAGCGTTTGACTATACACACCACCTCTTTGCTTCATGACTGACAGATCTTAGCTGGGGTGAAATGTTTGGTGAGCAAGAGCTTGACTAAGACACATGATCCCATTGTGTGATGACTGCCAAAGCCCGGCTGGGGTAAACTGCTTGATCAGCAAGTGCCATGACAATAAAGAGTTTTCCAAAAGAAACTCACCTGAACATGGGTGGCACATCTACCTGGGGGTTCTGGTGGGATTTGTATTTCATCATCTGAGGAGCGATTTAACAGACTTTTAGATAAAGATGCTGCAAGAAGAAAGCAAACAATAAAATACTTTGTACATAAATCAAGCACAGTCATGAGTTGGTGTGATAAAGTTTGAAGTGTGTTCAAAATATAAGTGTTAAAATTCCCTAAATAATGATAAAAGAGTCTGAAATCAGTTATTAGACTGAAGAATCACATTTCGTTACAATAGCTTATGTGGATGTAGAAGGCAATGATAAACCAGCTGTTGGTCATATAAAGCAGAGACATTTATATGCATTAAAACATTTATACTATCATTTTGTTAATAAAGAAAACAGAGTATCACTGTCACAGACTGTGGACAGGATCAAGACTGTTGCAGAAAAACTCACATGAATCTAGGTCCATTGTGCTGTTATAGTCAACCAACCCTCCCTGAAAGAAAACAAACAAAACAAACACGTACAAGCATATTGAATTCGGGGTATTTCGTCTAAATTAATAAGTTCATAATGGAGCTTGAACATGACTGAAGTTTATCAGATGTGTTTATTAGCTGCTTACTGGAGTGAAGAATTTTTAGGCTCCTGTTTGTCTAGTAACTCAGTAATATTCACTTGCATGTGGAACAATTTACTGTTTCCACTTGCATGTTGAATAATCCATTGTATAACTAATGAGAAGCATATCTAAGAAAAGGAAACGTCTTAGATACCTTATACATTCTTGTAGACCATCTCTTGATACATAATATGCCTTTCCCTTAGCATTCATGGCAATACACCTTTGAGGACCCAGTAAGTCTTTGGGACATTTATTTGCCATTATCTCAATCACATACAACTTGGCAAAGTATGTAAAACTCATATGTATTTCAAACCTTTGCCATAACTTCAACACTGTCCTCCACATCACTACCAACCATGTCAGCATCATCATCCAAGTCTCCCCCAGGGTAAGACACCAGCTTGGTAGCTGCAGAAACAAAAGCAAATGTACTATTATTTATGAAATTTCGAAACGACTAATTGAGGTGAAGAGACAATTTTTGCTACATGTATATGACGCCTGACACATACAGAAAGTTTGGAGAAAAGCATATCCTAACTGGAAGAATTTAAGTTTCGGCACAAAAAGTAATATTTTGATAAGACCATTTGAAAAGTAAAACAAGAGCAACACTGTTGGTACACTAATTCAGTTAGTGAATCCAACTGTATTCAGTGTGCCTCAAAACATTCTTGTCAACTAATGATGCCCAATTCTACTACTCTCATGCAATCAGTTGAATGGCAGTCAACAAGTAGACTAAGAGAGCATTGGAGTGGTTCTTTCTGATGATGTGTCAGCAAAACTGCAAGATTTTTAGGTTAGGTGCAAGAGTTAAGAAGCATTACTTTAAGATTCAACAAGGAAATCCTCATACACCCTTGCTATGGAGGTAACTTTAAGTGCCATGAAGGAATGGGCAGTAACTTGTGCCATATTTTTTAGAGATTTTCACAGTCATTGGATTTCGTGTGACTTTGTACCCAATGACTTTGTCCAAGATTACCTCGTACCATTGTGACCTTAAACCATAGTTATCTCATCCCATATATGATGTATTAGTTGACTATTATTAAAGTTTACCACAACTGTAGTTTTTATTTCTTCTGCTTAGTTTAGCAGTGGTTTGTGGAGTGGTAGTGACATGGTCACGTGTTCACATTAACTGTGTGAAATGAGCACAGATCTTGCTGAAAGCACTTCCAACGACTTTGACTTCGGGTGATGGATTCAGGGTTGCGATGAATGTCAGAATTTTAAAATAACACCCATGTAGTCCATCTAGATCTATCATTCAGCATTTAATTGTTGTATAACAACTGCATACTGTTTACATAGGCCTACTACAGTTACGGTATTGTACAATACGATTACGGTACGAGATCACTATTGTATGAAGTGACTATGGTGCGAGGTAAGCTGGCACGAAGTAGTTTTCGTATGAAGTGGCCTGATTCCCTGTCACCGACACTTAGGATAAAAACGTAGTAATGATGAATGTCAGAATTTGAAACCAAGACACGTACATAAGGGAGGTTACGTTTGTTTTCTATGTAGGCAACTGGCAATTGGAATATCTCACGATACTGTTTTGTTTGATGACAGATAACCTTTTCGTTTTCTGGAGTCCGATGAACTTTCTTGATCCGTCCCCAATTTCAAACTTGATACCGAGTTGTTGTCGTCCTCCTGTAGAAATGATGGCACGGCGGACGCTGGCCTGGATATGTTGAAGTCCGGACCAACTTCGTCGTCTGAAATTTTGTCAACCTCTCGTTCACCGATTTCTTCGTCGTCCGATTTGTCTGATTCTGTATACATGGCCGCTAAAGAAGCCATGGCTGTGGAACTATCTGTTTTATCCATTTTTAGTTAAATAACGAAAGGAAAAATTCCTTGATATACGTGTGGCCAACGATGACAACAACAACGAAAACGCGTTGCTTTCCTCATTAACTGAAGAGCTCCACACCTTGCACTTGCCCAGGGGGCGCTTTTTCAGACAAACTAGCGCGCCATCTAGCGAACAGCTTGTTTATAACAGTATGGCTACCACTGGAGAGCAGAATTGTTTACATCGATACGTTCTGGTCCTACAACATTTTCTCAGTTAACAGCTGGTCATACATGACGCGCTTTCGCAGGTAGCTAAAAATGTGCATCATAAATAGGTTGTAAATCTTGGGATGTCATATAATGTATTTTTTCCAGTGACAGTAAGTGTACCGGGCAACTCTGGCCGAATGGAGGAACGCACGCGATGCGAGAAATTTGTGTGCTAACTGAATGTTACTGTAGAGAACAGAGGCTGTGCATACCTGTTGGTAGACTTTCAGTTATATCTAAAACAAATGTAGTCTTTTGGGAACAGCCCTGGTAGTGTCAAATTGTCAATATGACTTGTTCCTGTCTGCATTGATCAGTGTTATGGGCAGTGACAGCATGTACGATGTAGTAGTCTGCACTGGTGTGAAACGTTGATTAGCCCAGGTTGCTGTTTCAATCCCTCTGTTATATACTGGACTGACGGGATATCATAACCAGAGTGGTAAGCAATGCTAGAATGTACACGCCTTCACTCAAAGTCAGATAAGTCCTTTCTGAATGACATTTGCAGCCCGAAAATGGGTGTCAACTGTGGCTCTCACCTCTCAGCTGGGCCACACACACACTGGGCCACACACACAACACACACACATATGTTCCAGTGGGTAATGGCAAGCCAGCCCCAAACTTGCGTCACAGGAATGGGAATTCCTCAACACCGATAATTGTGGTTGATGCAAAATGGCCACCTCTCAAGTAAGAACAGTTTCATGAACTTTGGGGTGGTGTGCCGTTACTGTGTGAAATATATGTGGGATGTGTGTGCGGCGGAGTTGAGAGGTAAGAACCTCATTTGACACCTGTTTTGGGCTGCAAACGTCACTCAGGAAGGGCTTATCTTACTTGACATGAAAGCACGTAAGCTCTAGCATGGCTTCTCACTGTTATCTCATTAGTCCAGTATGTAAAAGAGGAATTGAAATAGCAACCTGGGGCTATACGTTGATGTCTGTCTGAACTGGCTGCTGAATCCTAGTTAGGGTCAGGTGCCTCTAATCAGATAGAAAACTGAAATGAAATGATGTCTACAAAGGACATTGTTATGTGATGAATGCTCCCTCATGTCTTTATTAGGAAAACAAATGATATTACACTAAATAACACTGGTATCTCCTGTCATCCTGGCCAAGTAATCGCATGGGCTTTACACTACGCTGCAAGCGTAAAAGCCAACTGATTCCTTGGCTACTGTCATCTCGTTTTCCACTCACATGATCCAGTGACATCCTAGGTTCAAAAGATTTTATTAAGGAAAAAGGAGGGGGAGAGCATATCAATCAATAAAATTAGCATATGCATGCTGTGGTATTACCTGGACACTGCATGTCTCTGTTTCTTGACCCTGTACTTTACTATTAGCCACTGTGCATCACCTTGTACTTCATTATTAGCCACTGTGGCTAATAGTGAAGTACAGGGTCAAGCCACAGACATACACTGTAGCTTAGCTTATTAAGAGAAATAACACAGATATATGCGCCTTTGTCCATTCTTATGACAATTTTGTTGGATATAATGGCAGTATAGTGATGTCTCGATGCAAAATTGCTGTCATTCATTTTTCTGAAATAGGAATGTATGACGCAGTAAAATGATACATGTATTCTGTGGCAACACTGGTCATTCCACGTCTTCAGCATAGCACTGCTTTCCCGAGTGTGGTGTTAGGTTAAAGGACAGTTGATATCAGCGTTATTCTATGTGATGTCACTTACCTTTTGTTTTCCAGGGGCCCATTTTACAAACTGGGTGTAAGATATGTCAAACGTAACTGTCATGACGACACGTACTGTAGAGATACATCACCATGGTAGTTACTTTTCAAGTAGTGTTACACCCTGGTCATTCAACGGGTCCAGTAGTGAGGGAGCATTCGTAAGAAGGCTTGTTGTATTTGGGTAACTCCAGTCATTTTGAATTCTGCACTATGCATGAATTGAAAAATGACAAGATTTACAATCAGAAAAATGTACTTGTACTTTTTTTTTGGAGTCATCATGTGGTTATCAGTTATTAGCTTAAAACTATTTTTGAGTTCAACACCAGCACCAGTCTGTAACATAGACACACCTCCTGTGTTGAGGCCTGCAGCTGTAATCTATTCTCTCCGCAGAATGTGACAAAAGGTGGATTAGTCATCATGACAGTAGACCCTAGGATGCAAGAGGTTCATGTCAGAGTAGCTGTTCGGGTAAGCTCAGTTCTTTATAATCATGATAGTACAATGTTACTGACAAGAAACTGTTGCTTCAATCTATGCTTTCATTGTAGCCTTCCTGTTGACTGTACAGCATAAGTGTGGGATGTACATGCAAGCACTCAGGCAGCAGGGAGGCTCCCTGTTGTTAGTATTTCTTATTTCTACATGGCAGTGAAGTTAAGTTTGATGAAATTGATGCGTATTTTAACTTCAAAACACAGATTGTTCCTGATCTTGAAATCAGGGTGTACATGTATATGTCTTACGCATTTCAGGGTAGTATTGTACGTGCATCATTTTTACTTTTGTTCCTTAGTGTCCCCTATTTCTCAAGTACGTCCCGAAGACACGCAGACAGCACATTGGCTAAATCTTGTTGTTGACAGAAAGTTTTGCCATTGTCAAGCAACACTACCCCTTAATAGTCATTTTTGAACCAATTTGCATTACCATTTACATGATGCCAATCTGCCATACTTACAGAATTATTTATTGGTCTCAGCATGAACTTAGGCATAAAAGAGTGAAAAGGTAATTCAGTGCTGACATGTTTCTTCTGCCTGCAAAGGTAGACAATTGTGGGCATCCCAAGGTGTTGCGTATATATCTTATCGCTGTCTGTGACTATCCTATTTTTTTTTTTTTTTTTTTTTTTTTTTTTTTTTTTTTTTTTTTTTTTTAGTAGTAGTAGTAGTGACTATCCCAATTGTTGACATAGGCAGGAATCTGTTCTTTGGTTTTTTTTGTCTTTCCACATTGCAGCCATATGTTATTTTCTGCGTTATTTCCGGCGATGCAGTCCAGCATGTAGATTTCGGTTATCTCTGAGATCATGAAATGTTTGAAGAGTTGTGTGTGTAAAGTACATTTTAAATTTTGATACAGAGAGAAGTGTAGTTGATTAACCATTAACTGTATCACTGTAGACAAAATGAGTGTATCCCATTGTGTGTACCACATAGATGGACTCACCATAGCCTAGCAGAGTAACTAAAAAAGTCAGTGTTATTAAATGGTTTCAACTTCGTTGCATCTGTAAAAGATTGAATCTCAGGTTATGTTTTTCACAGTGAGGACATTGTTTTATTAGACATACATGTCACAGCTGTATATATATCTGTTTGTGCATGTGTGCGGTATTCAGTTAGGAGGCAAGAGGGGACCTTGTTCACCAAGCCAACTAATTATGATGCTTATAAGCCTAAGTTTGACAAAAATGAAGTAAATCTGCAGGTTGAAATCCAGCTCATTGTTGCTTGGTTACGATTTTAAGTCAGGAAATGTGATGGTTTCTCCAAGCTCTGCCTGGCTTGCCCAGCCTGTAAACCTAACCAACATCATGTGTGCAATATATATGTAGTGTTAACAGGAATACACGATTTCTCTTTTTCTCAGATGGTTGTTCCATCTCATCAACAACTTATCCATATATTTACTTTTCCAAGGAAACTGAGATAAAAATGCAACTCTTTGCTTTTAGAAGTACTAACAGAGGTGCCAAAAATTAGAGGAATAAAATTAGTGCAATTTACCTATAATTTCTTTGATTGTTTTTGTCACCCAAGTGCCCTGTAGTACGAACTACATGTATAGTACAGAACTGTGATCAATAGTTGCACTGTGGAGAAAAAAAAAATCACAGGAAGTTATATGTGATTTACTGTTTCATTAAACTTCATGGGATTTTTCACCAACTAACACCCCTGCTGAACTAATTTGTTGAAACATCACATGGATTTTTTGAGATAAACATATACATAAGCTACATTCACACTGTGCAAGGAAATCAGTCCCAGGCCAGAACCGAATTCGTGAGAGATAAAGTCTTTGAAGGGTTGCTTTCACACACAGGAAATTAGGAGCATGGATCTGGTTTCATATGTAAACTTATTTCTTGAATAAGCTGGTCCTTATTTAGTTTGACAATGGATCAGCAGATAATATCATTAATAATAAGCATGTAAGTGGAAATTTATGAAGAAATTACACCCTGTCTTGTTGCTTTTGTTTTTGTGTTGACGTGAATTAACACACTGACTGGGTTATACAGTGGCCAGTTTTCGATGCAAGGCAAAGTAGGTAACTTGCTAAATGCAATACATGTAATCAAGTTACCGTTTTCATGTCCAACTCACTGGCCGATCTCACTCCACACCTCCGTCTTTTTTCTTACATCTGTGTAATTGCAATGTCTCATATTATATTACAGTTTATTCCTTCCACTTTATAAATCAGCAATTCAGTGCAATCTGTACTTGTCTCCATGGTTAAAATGGTGAACGATACTGACAGGTCATTAGTGTAAATCTGTCCCGATTTAAAATGGGTCCACAAGCCATCTGCCTGAATCGGTGGCCTGACACAAATTTGGCTTCGCTGAGCGTGAATGGTTGCACTTTTTACAACCATACCCATTTTTCACGAAACGGAATTCATTACGGCCCCCGGACCGATTTCTATGCGGAGTTTGAACATAGCTTAAATCACATATAACTCACTGTAATTTTTGACCAGTGCAGCAACTATATTTTAATTGCGATATCTTCAGTATATGTAAAATATCAATGAAATAGGGAATAAGGAAATAAATGAGTCAGGATTTCTTCCAAAAGAAAATGGAGGTGAGCTCATTTAAAAGTCATCTTTCACCTTTTCATATCTCCGGCTTAGTTTGGGTGATTCACCAGGGTCAACTACAGAGGATTTTTCCAAAGGCAGTAAAGAGCGAAGACGTTGGCAGCAATCTAATATTCACTTCCATATCAAATGGGCACAAAAATTAATTAATATCTCACCATTCCGAAGAGATATTAAACAGGTTTGAACAGCTCTACAGTAGATAAGCATTGCCATAAATATAATTTAGTAGATGAAAGATGTGTTCTCCCATGTGTGATTATCAGCTTTCCATTGTCAAGCAACTTACAAAGGTAAATAGTATGAAGTTTCTACATGTTGAAGCCTGTGAGCTTCAACATGTAGAAAGGCCAGTGTCAGAGCGGCATAAAGGCTATTTCACCCACTGGGTACCTGTGCTGTATTGTAGTGTTTGCTGTTTTCTGGGTCATTGGGTAGTAATGTCAGTAGCAGGGGGACAACCAGGCTAGACAAGCTGATTGATTTGGTCCCTCATGCATGGAACTTTGCTCTGGCCTTGTATCAGGTGTTGTCTCCCGATGGTTGCTATGGTGACCTATAAATAGTCATCTCCTGGGAGGGGCATACTTTGCAACATTGTGATTTCATTTTGACACCTTTAGCCTGACCTGACAAACACGGCATTGTATTATGTTGTGTTAGTGTTAAAGCTGATGGGTTTATTTGGTAAAATCATTTAAATCACTGGAATAAGAAATAAAAAGATTTATTTAGTGAAAGAGGAAAATCAACCTTATTTATCAAGTCATTAGTTAAAAAAAAACAAAAAAAAAAAAAACATTGATATTGATCCAGTGACACATTGCTTTAAATATATTTACTTGTATATATATATATGTACATATTTAACAAATGTTGAAACCAAGTGTTGAAACCAAGTGTTTAATGGTGTACATGTACACCATTGTGTAAACATTCAGCCTTTAATATTATATAATATAATATTAATAATCCCATGCTCAGGAATTTTTCACTTACCCTAATACATTCGCTTTACTTTCCACATAGAAAAAGAAAAATATAATTGTTTGCTTTCAGCACTACTATATCTGCCACATAGAAGTATGAACTTAATTACATCACATATACAGATATTAGCACCAGGTTGATTGAAGACCCGTGATCTGAAATGAGTCATGCACAAAAGTCACAGAGTAAAATCGATTGCTTGCTGTTGCCAAGGCCCCTTAATCAGTGAGAACAAGGGAATTCCCAGACCCAAGGCCAGGCTAGAACCTGGACCTAATGTGTCTTAGCAATAGGGGAGTTTCAAGTGCGAACTCTTCTATTACTGAAGGTAAAAAAAGTCCTACTGTACCATGTGAGCTGTCAGAAATGTTAGGCAATGATTACATTTACTATAGCATGGACGTTTGAAGAAAGATCGTTTCAAAGTTATTTAGATGAGTCCTATGGCGGACAAAATCCAGGATCTGAAGATTGAGAACTTAAGAAGTTCCTGAAGGTAAAAGGTGTCAGTTGTGCCCTCAGAACACAGCAAGACAGGTGATAGGTAAATTAATGTCAGTAAAAGTTGTCTAACATGTTTGACAAGTCACATGATATGGTAGGACCTTTTTTACCTTTTGTTAAAAAAGACATCGAACTCAAAACTTCCCTGTTGAAAAGCAAGCACCTTTAACCACTTGGCCTTGACAGCCTCCTTAGTATCTGATTGCTAATGATTGTAGTTGATAGATGAGGAAAATAAACTGCTTTTCTTGTACATATGTCATGAGATAAATTATTTTAAAAAATTTATCATTTTGTAAATTGGATAGACGAAAAAAGATAGTACTTAAAGCATTGCCTGCATTTGGAGCACAAAGCAAATATTTGTACCTGCAATGCTCCTTCCTTATTTTTTTTTTCTGATGGTTGTTGCTGACTATTCCTTGCTCTAACCATAATGTGGTCTGTTTTCAAATTGTTTGCGTTTGCACTGCACCAAGCCAGATTGATTTGGATGTGTTTGATATTTAAACTATATTAAGGTATAGTGTGAGAGCAGTTTTGTATGTTATGACTGCTGGAATTCCGTTATGTGTACATGTATTTTGGCAACAAACTGCAACAGTTCTGTAATCCCTTGAGTGTGTTTTTCCCACTGTCAGGTACGGCCAATACTGCCCAAGGAGAAGGTGACAGGTGCGACAAACTGTGTGCGAGTGATTGAGGAGAACAACCAGGTGGTGGTGGGCAGTGACCGAGCTTTCACCTTCAACAATGTCCTCCTTCCAGATTGCTCACAGGTTTGTAGCCCATAGTTAATTGTTTTCTTCAGGTCGTTAGTCCATAGCTGATTGTTTTCTTTAGGTTTCTAATCCACAGCTGATTGTTTTCTTGTGGTTTCTAGTCCACAGCTGCTAGTTTTCTTCAGGTTTGTAGTCCACAGTTGAAGTACAGAGAATTTTATTGTCCAACATACTCTGTTATACCTTTTAGGAAGATGTTTACCAAACGTGTGTCGAACCTCTTGTGAAAAGCATTTTTGATGGATACAATGCAACCGTCTTCGCCTATGGACAGACGGTATGTGTATTAAAAGTTATTCGTTGGAAACATGTGTCACTTCAAATTTTCCCCAATTTTCTCTGCTTTTTTCACGTCAGAAGAAGTAAAATAACTGTTTTCAAGTGGTGCAGCATTGCACACAAGCAAAAACACTACAGAGTCATAAGTGCAATAAACAGAAACGCTTGGTCACTTGTCAGTTTACTTTATTGACACTTGTCAATTTACTTTATTGACACTTGTCAATTTACTTTATTGACATTACACACTTTGACGACTGCCCAAGATTCAGTTCAGTTTCAATTTTTCTATAGCACTAACTGACAGTACAAATGTAGTACTGGTTACAAGAAGCTTTCTCAATTATTTAAAAGTTTCTGGAAAAAAACAAGTAGAATGGGTTACCCCAGGTTCCATCCTCCATAATGCTGGTCACATCATGAAAATGAAATATTGAGCATGGCTTTAAACTCCAATGGAATAAGTAAATATGAATGGCTCCCTCAACGGGCCGAGTCATGCAAAAGAAAAAGCCAAATGAAAAATTGGTGCTATTAAATATAGTTACAATTATATTTATCTCTCGTGAATGATGTGAAAACACCAGTAATAGCCATTGCCTGCCAAATGTGCTCTTATCTAAGCTTGTTCATTTCATGGGCAAAATATTGTTGCTGTCTGTATCCTGCAGCTTATGTCAGGTGGTAAATGTATCTGATTATCCTGTCATCAAACTCTAATATCATGGATCATTTCTGATAGTTGTTTTTATTTTCTGTTTAAGGGTTCTGGCAAAACTTACACAATTGGTGGTGCTAATATTACCTCCATCACTGAAGAGGAGTATGGTATCATTCCTAGGGCGGTTAAGCAGATGTATGACATCATGACAGTAAGTTGAAAAAAAAAAAACAAAAAAAGAAAACAACTTGATCAGATTCAGTTGAATAGCCTACATGTTACAGATTATGGATTTGGAATCAAATACCATCAGAGGTATAAGATAAATGTCAATTGGAGAAAAATGGTTATGACATGCACCTGGGGATGCCATTTTTCATAATATGTGGCTATGGCCAGCTATAGAGGTTTGACCCAGTATGCTGTAAAGCAAATATGATACAGAAACATGGACAGTTATGCATATTTCTTAAAGATGCTGAATCTAGAACTATGCACTGCCTACTAATTATTTCCTTGTTATGTATTGCAGCAAACCAAGAACATGCAGTTTAAGGTGAAGGTGTCTTACATAGAAATCTACATGGAGGAGTTGAGGGACCTGCTTAATCTGGAGACATCTCACCGGGATATGCATGTCAGGGAGGATGAGAAAGGAAACACAGGTATAGCTGCTGTGTCACTTGGCAGACACAGTGATGTCCCCTTGCTCTAATGGCATGAACCATTAATGTCTGCACACATCACAGTGCCCGATCCCCATGATCATGAAGCTGTCAAACTTAGTCTTGACTTCAACCCTGTTTACTGTGCTAATGCTGTGACTCACATAAGGTGATTTATTTTATTAATTAGTGATGCCTTAGATATTTATGACAAGATTGAAAATTTGTGTGTATTTTGAGTTTATTATACATGTTTTTGTATATTTTTGACTTGAAATTGTGCTCGAGTCCGTGTAAAGTTTGATGTGTCACATCCACATAAAAAGCAGAAAATTTGCTGGAGAATGGGAGTTTCGAGTTCAAAACCTTTTATGGCTAAAGGTAAGAAAAGCCCTACTGTACAATGTGGCCTGTAAAAAATGTGAGGCAGTTATTTCTGATGACATTTGCTATAACATGAACATCTGAGAAAAGTGTTACAAAAAGTTATTTAGACTAGATGTACAATGGGCAAAATTGAGGAGCTGAAAGTTTTTTAGCTTAAGAAGCTCCTGACTGAAAGAGAAGTCTTTTGTACCTCCCTAACACGGCGAGACAAGTGGCCGGTAAATTAAAGTGAACAATATTGCCTGACATTTTTGATAAGTCACATGATACAGTTGGACACTTTTTACCTTTTGCAACAAAAGAGTTCGAACTTGAAACTCCCCTATTATGTATGACTGCTAAGGAATGCAAAGCTTTGTAGATTAGCCCTGCGAGTTTGTCCCACAGAAAATTAACCTTGTCCTGTACACTTGACACAGCTCTCACTTATTGCTGCTCTTGAGGTGCCTGACACCGAGGGTGATGTTGTGAAATCTAAAGTGGTCTAGGCCAATTTTAACCACTAGAATCTGTAATACCAGAAAGTTAAATTCCTTTTAACGACAACACTACTGTACATGATGTAGATAATAAAGATCAAGAATTCTGTACATGACAAGACTCGAGACCTCCTAACCTCAGTGAGACATGTCTGTGTTGTTGACAGTGATAGTAGGCGCCCATGAAGAGGAGTGTGAATCCCTAGATGATGTCATGTCACTGCTGGAGGCGGGGTCAGCAGCCAGAACGACAGGTGCCACTCAGATGAATGAACATTCCAGCCGATCCCACGCGATCTTCACTATGGTCATAGGTCAGTGTTGGCAGATTGGTGATAAACATGGCATGGTATCTTCTCAGTGGGCTGCTGGATTCTTGTTTTCTTGTATCCGGTAGGCTTTCTGAGGCCATAATTAAATAATATTTCGCTACTCTTAAGTTTTTGTCTGGATAACGATTGAAGTTTTGTTTTGTTTCTTGAAAATACTTTTCTCACAGTGCTATATTTTTTTGGATTAGTCAGAATATAAACAATGAATTCCTGAGCCACAGAGCCCAATATTGGTGGTAACCTAGGTTCGGTTTATGCCGAACAAAATATTTTCTGAGGATAGATAGGATGGTGTAAGTTAAAGTTAAAATAGATTTACAACATAATACAGCATCCATGGCATTGTAGTAGACCAGACATTTGTTAGAAAGACATGAGAGACAATGTTTGGATAAATGGTATTAAGATGCATGGTAGTATTAAAATTAACATTTAATGTGCACCAGTTTGTTACTATTTTTATTGCAGGTCAAGATCTAAATTTGGCTGTGGAAGGTAGAAGACATAGTGAAAGTTCAGACATCTGTGAAGAAAGTAAGTACTTGCTTTGTTTCCATGTTTCCTGTTGGCAGGATTATAATTTCATACTCCTTCATTGCTTCTGGCCAGTTATTATTTGGATTCTGTGCAAAGCAGATTTTTTATGAGCAGAAAAACCTAAAGACCTAAAATTTAAACCATGAATAATATGATTCTCATTTTGGATTAATTGTGAGAGTTCTGTGTTGATCTCATGTGGGTGGTTTAGGCTTTTTTGGGGTGAGAGGATGATATTTGCAGCAAAAGTAACATTTAATGGTCTTTATTTGCCTTCAAAAAATGCGTTTTTGTATTTCAATATATATATATATGGCAAAATAGAGTAATTTTTGTGGCAGAAATCACTGTTATTGGCTCTGATTGAACCAGGCATAGTAAAACTTGCCTTTTCCATGGGTGCTTTTAGATGAGAATTAGAAGTCTGTTCGTGTAATTGCTTCCTCACATCATTCAGAGGGTGATATGTACAGATTTATGTGGATTATAACAGATACCTTTTTGGTATCTAGCAAAAAGTTATCAGATACTTTCCTCTCATTATTTTAATGAAAACTTAATAAAGGTGATATCCTTATGGAGAAAAATCTGTCCTGAGATTCTCAGTGGTGTAATATTTGCTATTTCCTTCCCAAATTTCAGAACAGTCTCACACTAGAGACTATAAATCTGGCAAGTTCCATTTTGTGGACCTGGCTGGCTCAGAAAGGGCACACAGGACCGGCAATGTGGGAGACAGATTTAAAGGTGAACACAGGTTTATTGAAAACTTTCCATTAGAATGTGGTGAATGTCGAGTAGTTTGATGTTTGAAGAACAGAAAAAATGAAAACAAAGAAAATAGTAAATAAATATTAATAAAAAAAAATTATATTTTCTTTTCATGTGAGGAAGTCACATTCATGTACTTGGCAACACTTAAAATACATGTTAGTGGTGAATAATGATAAATCAAGGGAAGCAACTCTTAAGATGAAAAGAGCGGAATCACTTTGTGCGAACATGAGTTAGTACGATTGCATTGACAATATTCACATGACAGAGCGTAGAGAAAACAATTAACATCAATAATAATAACGTAATCAGTGTAATAGTAATATTGTAATCACTGGCGCAAAATAAATGCAAATATTGATCAGATGAATAGAAAATACTGATGATAGCGTTTTTCATCAACACTTTCTGTGTTCAGTACAATAATTCTTTGTGACTTTTTTTATTTTGGAACCAATTTAATTAGTTTTGGCCTTCCATTCGTTGCAGTCTACTTTTTTTTTTTCATTTCTTATCTTTTCTTAGAATCTGTTCATATCAACAGTGGCTTGCTGGCTTTAGGAAATGTTATAAGTGCACTTGGTGACCCCAAGAAGAAAATGTCCCACATTCCTTACAGACAGTCAAAGATTACCCGACTTTTGAAGGTAAGATAACTTTGTATGCTTCCTTGCATTTGTTAGTTTGCTATAAATATTGAGCTTATTCTGCAGCTGAGAGTCAGTGCTTGTACTCTTGGCTTTCCAGTTTCCTCTGTATTAGTACAGTACTCTTTAGAATTGCTCTAGCCATCAATTGCTCAATCAAGTAAAATACAAAAGTTCAGACCCAGTCCACACTGGCTTCCTCTCCATTCATATGTGGGAATGTCCACCAGCAAACTGTGGATGGTTGTGGGTTTTCCCTGGGCACTACCCGGTTTCCTTCCACCATAACACTGGCCATCATCGTATATGTGCAATATTTTTGAATATTGCATGAAACAACAACCAAATAAATGGTCACAACATACAGTACTCCATGAAACAACAATGAAACAAAGGGTCACAACATCCAGTATGCCATGAAACAACAATCAAACAAAGGGTCACAACATACAGTACTCCATGAAACAACAATCAAACAAAGGATCAAACATACAGTATGCCATGAAACAACAATCAAACAAAGGGTCACAACATACAGTACTTGTATCCGTGACTTAAAATTTCATCTTTGTGCTGCATTACTCATTTTTTCTTGATTGTGAGAGTTCTTTTTATCTTGGCCTGATATTTCCATGGTTTTTTTTTTTTGTTTGAAAGTAAGCCAGGAGAAACAGTGATCAATTTTTAGATTTTGTTTGTTCATTTCTTCATCTGTTTGGTGATGTCTTATGCTTAGTTGCCTGTTTTGACATAGAAATGGGCTGCTGCTGTCTCTGATAATTTGAAGAAATAACCAACTGTTGAGATTTGCCTCTCTGTCGATTTGGCTATTTTTGATTTTGAAGACGATAGATTCATTTGGTCTGATTCATTTGGTCTGAGTGATATCGGAAGAGTTTCTGAGATAAATTTAATCAGATATGATTTGGGACTGGTGTAGTGTATCTTGTCTGTGGAATAATATCAGAACAGCTGTCAGATGCTGGCAAATTTGCTTTGTACGTATAACTAAATTTTGGTAGCCCTTAAATGTTAATCATCTTTAGAGCATACGAGTTCATGATGTATTACCTAATGCTAGATAATACAAATTCTGATAGTCGGAAAAAACTAACCCACTCCCAAAAAAAGAACAGTTTCTTTTCTAGCTTCAAAATTTGAGCAATACAAGATTCAATGCCAATTTCATTGTAGAAACTGAAACTACATGTAGGCCTCAGGACAAAGATAGAACATGTACAATCTCACATAAGTCACACCTAGTAGCCACTCCTTTGTCTGATTTGTTGCTGCTCAGACGTGCGGAAACCCCTGATTCCAAAGTGTCCAGGGAACCGCTTAGAGTTAGATTTATTTACTTTGAAATTCTCATGTCAGTGGAATGAGAGCCAAAGAATCGGAAGGCACAGACAGGAGACAGGCTGACAGTAGGTGTTCCTGCAGGTTAGATCAAGCCAGTGTAGACTATAGAGAGCAGCTGCATGTTCTGGATCTGATTTAGAACTTCATAGTGAAAGAGAATATCTTGCAATTCAGTCAAGTGACACAGTACCAAAAGGAAAAAAAAAATCAAACCTCCAAATCAATCTCATGATGTTGAACCCAGATTTTTATCATAGCATACAGGCGTTTATGACAACTTTATCAGAAAATCAGCACTTTTCATAAGTCAGAATTTTTCAGAAGTGACTGCTGTAGAGTTTTTGCTTGGATGCTTTGCATCTCTGGCTGGTGGAACAGGTACATCCAACCTGGAGTTGTGAGCTGACTCACTGTGCTGTGGATTCAGGCTACAGAGGTTTTGTCACAGCCTTATCAAATAATAACAGCGGGGCATAGAATTTCATGGCCACAACATGTTGACGCATGAAACCTGAAAACACCGAGGTCAGACATTCCCACTGTACCAGTTGCCATGGCAACACACTTGTTTCTTTTAGATTTATTACAGGAATAAGTCAATAAGAATGACACGGATTCTCATCATTTTTGCCCGGTTTCCATGGTAACATAGTAAACATATCTTTCTCGCTGCTATACTACCCAGTGTATTTTGCCTTAATGAGTGATTATGTGCAAATCGTATTGCCATGCTATGATTATTTATTTGTCATTCAACTGAGGACAGCAGAATGGTTCTTGGGAATTTGTTGCGTTTTCCCATTGGTATTGATCAACATTCTCTCTGCAGATCTAATGTACCCAGCAGTACGTTACGTTTAATTTACTCTTGTCATCTGTGAATGTTTGAAGCGCTATTTCATGAGTAATACGTTTTTGGAGAACATCTGAGATCTCTGGATTTTAATTAAATTTCCTCTTAAAATAAGGATTTCCTTCATATCTGGATTTATTTTTATTATATGGTCATGCAGTAGGTTCAGGTCTGAGTAGGTTTAGAGTTGATTTCTCCTTGTGGCATTCTGTGTTTATATGTATGATTTCCAAGAAAAAAAGAAAATCCTCATTTTACTTGTACATGTAAGGTTTAAATAACTAGTCAAAAGTCTTCACACTGTTTTCTTTTAGGGTTTACACTTTCTTTGTGTAATGCAAATCCAAGGTTGAAATTCATGGAGAACGCTCAAGGTTTCAAACCGGTGACCTTAGAGTCAGGCATGTAATTATCAACAGTGAATGTGAACTCCCTAGACCCCTTGAGTACGGTGTAAAACACCAATCAAATAAATAAATAAATAAAAAAAATTAGCCAGAATTTGTAAGATGTGTGATTGAGGAGAATAGAAACTGAGCAGTTTTTAGGAGGAAAGAAACTACTGGTATTGAGTAGGATAGAAACTGCTGATATTGGTTAGGATAGAAACTTCTGATATTGAGTAAGAAAGAAACTGCTGATATTGAGTAGGATAGAAACTGCTGATGGTGAGTAGGATAGAAACTGGTCGGCCAGGTGTCAGTACGATGTGACTGACATTACCTGGGTGAGGTGTCATGTCTGGTGTTTTTGACATAATGTTCCAGTGGCGGCAGCACATTGGCAGCGTGGACTTGCCCTGCCACAAGAACACACAGTATATACTTTTTAATGACTCGTCATTGTCATATAACTGAAAAGCCTAAGCAAACAAAAGCATAAAAGCATACAGAATGTTAGCGATTTAATTTTGTTTGAAGTGGACCTTTCTTATCATGCGTTTTAAAAGGTCTTGTGGATGCTGAGATTAGGCTCTTCCTTGCACTAGACTCTGCATTTTCAACTTTTGGTAGTTATGTTTAATGGCTGCAGAAAGGCTCTACACATTCCAGCATTGGTCGTTGTTTTGAGATTCTACAGATGGACGCTTCATAGTCAAAGGCAGGACTAAATGTGCTGGTCAAGCCTTTGCTTATAGTGAACCTCAGAACACAGTGACCTGTGGTCAGTCTGAGTGTTTATCAGAACACGATTGGAAAAGCTTTTACAGGTTGCCATAGAACTACACTGTATATATTGATTATGAAAGTATCTGGTATAGTTAGAGTGTTTGATGTGCACATATGCCTTTCATGTTTACGTATAGAAACTGGCATGGCCAGTGCTTGATGGATTTCATAGTAATCAATTATAGGTAAAGTTGTCTCACTTTTTGTGACGTCACGCTCTTGTCTACCTGTTATTGTTGTGGATGAAAATAGGCAGTTTATTAGTCACAAGCGTGTAATGAGGAGGAATGGAAGCCTCTTGAGTCGCTTTATCAAGACCAGCTGACCAATCAATCAGCCAGTGCTTTGCTCTGTGTGTTTGGCGATGTTAAAGCTGTTCAGTAGTGTTACTTCTGAGGGAGGGTCTATAGGAGTGGGATTAATGGTTGGGGCGACTGGTGGCACTCTCTCATCTCCAATAACTCATATTTGGGTGATGCATATCCTTACATTACAATTACATGAGTAAATCAGTACCATAATTTATCAACGTCTTTTACATGGAACAGAGCAACTTTGAGGGCAGTTCTTGAACCTTTTTAAATTGAAGTTTGGAGACAAAACCACATTGGTTGGGTTGGCAAAAATTTCAAGTCTTCACAAAATACAAAATCTTTGCTTGCACAGAATAATGTCCTCGGAATATTCCTCAGTAAGTACTGTGCAAATGTGCAGAGATGGTGAAGAATTACAGTGCTCTGTTGTGTCAAAGAGAAATTAGCCGACTCTCTGTTTTTGTCTTGGTAGTGAATGGTGTCTATTAATATGTGAATCGATTTCCAGTGCACATGAGTAACTACATTTACACTTATACATCCAGAATGTTGTGACACGTATTACACACTTTCAGCATGTGCACATTTATACATTGGATTTTATGCAAAAACGTAGTCATTGTCTTAGTTTCTAGATATACATGTATATATTTTTGTATACATGTTAGACTGTTGGGATTTAAGCTTCTCAAGTTGTTTGCAGACAGTCTTGTTTTTGAGCACTGTTAAAAATTTTGAAAACTGTCAGATTTTAAAGGCTCCCACCTTTAAAAAAAGAAATGCACAGCCCTGACTTCATGCAGTAGACACCTTCGTAGTTCATGGCTATCTTCAGATCATTATGTTATGACTTGCTAATTCAGTATGTCATCAACAGTCGTATATGTGCTAGTTTGAAGTGCCAGGAAAACAAAGTCTGGAGATAAAACAAACAAGTTGAGATGGCTTGAGACTCAAATAGACGATTTAAGCACATTTAATAGAAGTTATCCTGGATTATGTTGAAAACTGCCAAAACAGAACACAGATCAATACATTTACCTGTATATTTTTCTAGCTTCAATATATAAAGTATTTAATCATTGCATACTGTACAGCCAACACTGAATGTCAAATGGCTCAGCACTGTGCCCTGACCCACACCCCCCCCCACCCCTCTGCACCCTCGTATGAAGGTATTCCCTTCTTTAGCTTACTCTACTCTCTAGCAAAGTGTAAATGGTATATAATAATGGTCAGGAGCATAAATGGGCTGAGTATTGTTCCCTATGTGAGGACTTGTGTGGATATAATTGATAAACTGGATGGTATATGACCAGTCTTGTGTTGTAATCATAGCCTGAGGGGCCTGCAGTAAGATTGCATGGATTTCCCAGGTGAAAACTCTGGGCCAGCATGAGGTGTAACAAAAGCTGCTAGCTTTCTGACACACTATTATATCTGGCTATACCAATGGCCAAAAGATTTACTTTGTTAACCCACTGTGCTGACTGGTTCAGGCATGTTACGGGACTTGTTTTCAGCCGGATGGGTGCTTTACCTGCATGCTGTGCTTGACCTGCAGTTTCAGTCTCGACAAGACAGCAGTTAATTCTGTTGTCACATGTGTTCAGCGACTGGCAATGGAATATACCTGTATATTTCAAGGTGCAATGAGACGATCTTGATGATAATATACCTGCCTGCCAAGTGAGCCTGTAGAAGACATAAACATTACCCATGCTTGGGGTGGCAATTACCGGCTTCAGGCATTGTTGTGATTTATGAAGAAAAAGTGCTTAATCTGCACACCTAATGCAGCAAAAACATGCAGGATCTTTATTCCTTACTCTTGTAGTCTGATCCGTCTGACCTGGCTGCTTTCTTTACAGGCTGTTAAAACAGGTTGGTGATATTTCCACCATATATGCCTTGATCACACACTGCGAGTACATGACCCACGTGTGTGTCATTGTATGTGTGTGTTCTGTCGGTAAATGTAATATCCTAGATCAGTATAGGACTTATTATATTGGCATTTGAAGTTTATAATCCTGTACTTCAGGATACTACGGGGATACATAAAATTTATCCTCCCCACTGTGATGTAGTATACACGAACATGGTATTATGAAGACAAGAGCTGGTGTCTAAGCTGTAGTCAAAATTTTATATTTATTGCATAAGGACACAAATGAGAACCTCACATGTGTGTACATATGCTCATGCCTTTATAGCTGTGAGATCACAGGCTGATTTATGGCTATGCATGTAGCTGTGATCTGAAGGGTAGGCTTATAAAACTTTTTCTTCGAGTGTATGCTAACGTGGATCTATATACGAAGCAGCTATTAATTCCGTATTGATTTTAGCTTCTGTACAAGATGACAAGATATAATTGTTGACCGAGAAGGATTTGCTCTACCGTGAGAACATCTTGGCTAATCAGCATCAATTTGCTTTTGAGTAATTGTTGCATTAAGTGCCATTCTTATTGATAGGCTTTGACTGTTATGTCTATCCAGTATCCGGATGCAATTCTTTGGAGATTGCTAGTCTGATAGATAGGTTGTTGAATCTGACAGTGGTCTATGTCTATTTGTATTGCCAAACTAGGGTATCAGAAGATCATCAAGGTTTATACTCAACTGGTGGCAGTGATCACAAGTTTTGTAGCAGATTATGTTCTACAAAATATATGTTTTAATTATTCTAATTTTTGGGGGACAGGTATATGTTTGAAAGTAATGTATCTTACTGAAAGTTTGGAGTTTCTGAGGCCTTCATGTGTTCTTCAGTATAATCCTATTCTTGCACACCTGTGAGTACAGGATAATAAGAGTATTCCGTGTTGCTGAGAAATTTACCACCTGCTTACCCCTCAGACTGACCCCCTCAAGCATGGAACCTGTGGCAGTGATCCAGGGATATAAACAATGTTTTTGCGGCACAGGGATTTAAGATTACTGCTGGATTACAGGTTTATTTGCTGACATAAACTCAGTAGGGGTGCCAGGAACTGGGACTGAGTCAGGTCTGTAATTACCCCAGCCACACCAATCACCTGTATTGTGAAGGCAGCCTACTGCAGAGATGTGAGTGCACAGAGCAGATAGGTGTGAAAGTTTGCTGTCTTTGTCTTGTCATCTGCCTGATCTGTTATCCAGGGATTTATGTTTTTGATCAGATTTGGATCAGATGATCTGATTGAGTACCGTATTAATTATATGGATTATAATGGAACCTGTCTAAGTAGGTTACCTGCTTGTGTCTGTCACCTGCTTGGGATTATTGAGGACTCTGAAGAGAGAGCTGGATGCATCATTTCTGAGAGAATACAGGAGAATTTTGCTGTCATTTGTGGACCTACCTGTCTGTTATACCAGAGTAAAGCTTCTGTAATTCGTTCTGATGTTTTATTAAGAGCTTTTCCTTGGAAAACGGCGATCTCGACCATCGAGACATCATCAAATGTCTGGCGTTTAAACTTGGATGGATCATCAGCGTAATTTTGCCTGAACTGCTTCGTATCATTCTAACAGCTAACCTTTGGCCAAAAGACAGTACATTGCTTACTAATCATTGGTTGACATTAATGTTGTGTAATACTCCATGATGGAAGAAACCTCCGCCGATGCATCGACTACGCTTCCAGCTTTGGCTCCACAGTACACTGGCCTTAACCGGCCCAAGCTGAAGCCCACTCGTATCCGAGCTAAGAGCGCCTCTCTATGTGAGCTTCCTAAATTCCAGGATTCCCTTGGGGGTAATGCCAAGACGCTTATGATCTGCTGTATCAGCCCAGACAGTGCCAGTTTTGAAGAGACGCTCAATTCCCTCAAGTACTCCAACAGGGTAAGAATTTTAGATACACAAAATCAGGCTACTTTGCACATGTGTTTCTACTATCTTCAGGTTAATACAAGCACTTTTGAGAGTGACCAGCCAAGTTCCAATCCATGTATCTAAATTTCAATCCATGTATTCAAATTTTCGATTCACTCTTGCCAGGCTGTTTTTATCTGTTTCAGTATTTTATGTGGATATGAGAGTTTACCAGGTTTTGACATAATTAATTTACCTTGTTAGTTTCTTTCCTGCTAAGTCAATCAAAGTGCTTGAGGCTTTACATTTAGTGATTATTTTTCTTCAACAGTACTTCGTACAAAATGGTAAGAAGATTAGAAAAGCTGCGAAGTGTAGGATTTTTGTATTGTGTAGATGTAAATGTAACAGCCCCTCTATATACTACTACTTGCCTTAGTGATGTGTACCGGTTTTATTTTATGCTCAGTTTCTTAATATTTAACACACAGTGTCAAAATTATGAATATAGACATTATTTATGAGCGTTAAAGTAAGAAACTAAACTCTTGACCTGCCTTGTATTGTGAAATTAGATGGAACTATGGTATGACTTGAAATTTGAATGCCTGATTTAATGTCCGCTGTGTACTTGCAGGCTAAGAACATCAAAAACAAACCAATAGTTAACCGTGATGAACAGTACATCCGAGTGGAGGCCATGCAGACAGAACTTCTGGTCAGTTATATTCTTGTTTTTATGGAGATCGCATAAATATTGAAATAACAAATACATGTTTGTAATATGAGAAATGACATGGACATGCAAAGTAATGAATATTTCTGCTGTCTTACATTATTTGGTATATGTATTGTCACACATGCCTAGAGGAGTGACGTGGCATTGTTTGAGTACGTCAGTTAACCGTTGTTCTCTCGTCTTTATTCCTGAAGAATCAAGAAAATGTTGTCTATGTAAGCCTGGCATTGTTAATGATTAATTGGTACCTTAATGAGAAAAAAAATCATGTAGTTATTTTCCTGATTGATGTTTTACGCATTGCCGAAAAGTATTTCACTTACATGTGAGAAGCAGTCAGGTTTGTGGGTGTAGGTAACCAGGGGAGACTACCACACATCTCCGGTACCTGACAAGCCTTCTTAAAGCTGCCACTCAATCAGCGAGAATTGCATTTGAACATGCATACTATCACATCAGTAAAGTTGTTTTCTTGGGCTATTGATGAGATGGCTTTTACATCTTTTTCCTTATGTAGTAGTAAGATTGTATGTGCAGTAAAAGTCTGAATAAGATCTTGAAGGCCTGTAATAAACTTCAAATCAGTAGACATGATAGATCAGTGGAATGTTTATATAATACGAAAACTTACAGTGTCTTGCATGTTTGACCGTTAATGTTTGACTTGGCTTTGTTTTTTGTGGCAGGCTTTGCGAGAGAGGCTGGCTCGGCAGAACACAAATGATACCACATGTGACGGTTACAATATGGAGAAGGCACAGGAGGATGCTAACCTTATCAGCTCTCTGAAGGATAAGGTGGCCAGGTCAGTGGACTAGTAAAGAAGCTGTGTTAAGTTAGCAAAGGGGCCTCCCTGGCTGAGGGGATAAGTGCACTTGTGCAGTGTAGTGACCCAGGTGCCTCTCACCAGTGTGATCGCTGTGGGTTCAAGCCCATCTCATGCTGGCTTCCTCTCCTGTCACACTTTGGTAATTCAGCCAGTAACTTGTGGATGGTCATGGGTTTCACCTGGGCTGTACCCACCATAATGCTGGCTGCAGTCATATAAAATGTTCTAGAGTATGTCGTACAACACCAGTCAAATAAATAAAAAAATGAAATAAGTAAATGTGAGGCTTTCTGACCAGAAATAAATAACCCCAAATGCTCTATCCCATTGTTCATACTAGAAAGCTTCCTTACAGTTTGGGGTTAATGCCATTTATGATTTAACTTGTGTGTCACAGGCTAGAGTCAGAAAGCGACCTTCTACTGTATGATAGCTGAGGAGGCCTACAAAGAGTTCCTGGTCATGTGATGTTCATGATACATTGACCTGTGTGTGACAGGCTAGAGTCAGAAGGGTCCACTACCGTATGATAGCTGAGGAGGCTTACAAACAGCTCCTGGTCATGTGATGTTCATGATACATTGACCTGTGTGTGACAGGCTAGAGTCAGAAGGGACCCACTGCCGTATGATAGCTGAGGAGGCTTACAAAGAAGGGGCCCACTACCGTATGATAGCTGAGGAAGCTTACAAACAATTCCTGGTCATATGATGTTCATGATACATTGACCTGTGTGTGACAGGCTAGAGTCAGAAGGGTCCACTACGGTATGATAGCTGAGGAGGCTTACAAAGAAGGAGCCCACTACCGTATGATAGCTGAGGAGGCTTACAAACAATTCCTGGTCATGTAATGTTGATGGTACATTGACCCACGTGTGACAGGCTAGAGTCAGAAGGGTCCACTACTGTATGATAGCTAAGGAGGCCTACAGAGAAGGGGCCCACTACTGTATGATATATGAGGAGGCTTACAAAGGGTTTCTGGGAATGTAGTGTTTATGATACATTGACCTGTGTGTCACAGGCTAGGGTCAAAAGGGGCCTACTACTGTATGATAGCTGAGGAGACCTACAGAGAAGGGGCGCACTACTGTATGATATATGAGGAGGCTTACAAAGAGTTTCTGGGAATGTAGTGTTTATGATACATTGACCTGTGTGTCACAGGCTAGGGTCAAAAGGGGCCTACTACTGTATGATAGCTGAGGTGGCTTACAAGGAGTTCCTGGTCATGTAGTGTTTGTGATACTTTTATATGTGGGTTGTGTGTTTCCCCTGGGCTCTGCCCAGTTTCCTCTCACCATAATGCTGGCCGCTCTTGTATCAGTGAAATATTCTTGAGTATGGCATAAAACATCAATCAGATAAATAAATAAACATTTATCTTTGTGTCATAGGCTAGAGTCAGAAGGGGCCCACTACCGTATGATAGCGGAGGAGGCCTACAAACAGTTTCTGGTGCTACAAGAGAAGGATCAGCTCTCTCGCAGTCAGGAGGTGAGAGTCAAAGAATGGCTGGACCTAATGGAAGAGGTGAGACATATTTTCCACATTAGAGATGAGTGGTTTTTTTTTTTGTTTTGTTTAAAGATTTACCAGTGGTAGGAGTCACTGTTGACTAAGTAGTCTGCATAGTGCCTGAAGTTTTCCAGCTCAAAACCAAGATTGGTGTAAGCCTGTTTTCGGCAGTGTTTTCAGCATTTGTGTTAATCATAGAAAGTGCTACGTTATAGCTCTATTGATTATGATACTGTTGATTTATGTACTATCTGGATAAACTCAACAGTCCATTAATGCTGAAGCCTAGATGATTTCTCTGTTAAAAGCTGGCTTTTGTTACTTGGTTCATCATGACAACTTCTATTATGTCGGCCAGCTTGCATTGAATGGATCATAGTGATTTCCTTAGGCGCATTGTGGCTAATTATAAATATTAATATAGAGTTCTGTTGATGGTATTTTGTCAAGGTGGTTAAATGTTTTATTTGCATTGGATCATATCAGGGGAGGTAACTTATTCCTGTTTTGTTTTGCAGATCAGAAACAAAGTGACATCCTCATTAAACAAAGAGGAATGGGAAAATAAGAAAATACAAGGACTGGAAAGAGAATTGAGTGAGGTATTAAAATTTTATGTTTATTTTTATGAAGTATTGATTTAGTTCATTAAATTTGTATGTTTGTATGTTGTTAAAATGTGAAAGTTTCATTTTGCACTGATTTGCATTATGTGTTACACCATTGCAGTATTGTGAAAAAGTAAGAAAGGATTTAATATTGCCTTATTGTTTTTCTTCACAGTGCAAAGCCTTCTTGAAAAATGACGAAGCCATCTTTGCAGAGAAGTACAGTGAAATTACAAAGCTAAAGGAAGAGATTGCTGAACTGGTGAGTTAAGGTTTATTTCTCTCTGTAAATTACTTTATACTGTGACGATTTACAACCGACGAAAACTTGATGATGTTTTCCACCACCGGCAGGCTTCAAACTAACAGGCCATATGAATCCTACGAGCATTCCTGGCCTCAGTAATAACCTATAAAAACACTTGCTATGGACCTCCTAGCATGGTATTTCTTGAAGTCGGCTGATTGCTTGAAAATTTATACACTTCTGTGCGCCTGTACATTTGAATGTGCTTGATGAGAAAATTCTGTTTCAGGATAACTGTTGGCTCTGAAAAGAGCTGTTGGGTAGTGGTTGTTTACTGTTGGTTCTGTCGTCGTACCAAACCATGTTCTCTTTGAGCTCTGTTAATCATGTCGTCTGACTTCCTAGTATAAAGCCTGTTACTGCAGAAGATATCCGTACAAAGAATTTCCAGTGCTGCTGTTATTTGGATTATGACGGCCAAAATATGCCGTTGTACAAGATATGCTGTGAATGACCTGCTGCTGAATATTTGCTGGTGGCAGTGGTCACTAGAAAAAAACACAATGAAAAACAGGATTAAAGTGGAAGTTCTGTTCTTTTCTTCCAAAATTTCGTTCGTGACTGGAAATGGCTTGAAAACTGATGCAGGAACAAACAGTTTGCTGTGCAAATTTCTGAAACAGTGATGTAAGTGGTTAAAGCACAGAAAGCTGAAAACTGGGGACTTGATGCTGTCAGGTATGAAGTGGATGGGGATGGGTTTGCATGTGCTCCGAAAAAGCCTAAATATATTCAAGAGATAGTATTAGTAGGTCGATAAAATAGATCTTGAATTTGATGGTGCTGCTCTCGATGAGGTCTGTTCTTGTGTCACGTAGTCGTACCTGTATTCAAAATTAAAAAAAAAAAACAACAAATTTTTATGCCGTTGTGGGCTGTATGATGAAGGTTGTAGTGAAAACTACAATGAAAAGGTCATAGTTTTCAAGATGTGTTCGATACTAGAATGCCCTTACATTTCAGGGCCATGCAAGAGTAGGTTATGAGACTTCTCATAATGACTGCCAATGCTGAATCGTTTGAAGCTGTCACAGCTAATTTGACCACACACCATCCAGTTAATTGATTTCATCAATAAATGTAGTAAATTAAAAAGATAGGATTCGAAATTCAACCTGAAAAAGACATAGAAATGGGTCAAAAAAGTGAGTTAAAGTGCCACTTTGAGTTCGGAGATCTGCAGCGATTTTTTTCAGTACGAGTAATGGAATTAGAAATGACGCTATCACTCAAATCCTCACATCAGAGACATCTAGTGTGAGAAATGTGGTGACTATGACAGTTGGGATCCCGAAAAGCACTCCACATACCCCTCTGACGTAGGGTTTTGAGCCAGAGCGTCATTTCTAATGCAAATCCCAACATCAGAGCAATAAGCCAAATAGCTGTTTCAGCTGTGCATGACTGGAATTCCTTTGCTGGAGAATGAACAGTCTGTCGTGGCCATGTTAAAAGCATTGTAACTGTAGGTAGGCACGTACAGTTCAGTCCATTTCGTCCACTTTATGTGTCTGTCTGACATTTTAGACTACACGTGGACTCTAGGACTGTTTCAAGTGGGAAAATTCTGTGAAATACAGAGAAAAAAATTAGAACTGAGTTCTAAACTAGGGTTGTCCCCAAAGTGAGTTGGTAACGTTAAAAGAATGGCATCAATGACCACATGCTTTTGTTTATCTACCGCATGGTGTGTTCTGCTCATGCACAATCATGAAACTAGAAACCACTGTCTGGCTTATTTCAGGCTAGATAAATAAGAATTCTAAAATAACACCCCATGTCCATGGACTATTTGTTTACGCGGAATCGCAAGACAACAGATGCTTTATGCATGCATTTAACAATGTTAATGTGCCTCTTTACGTCTGTTATTGACGAAAATCAGGGGGTTTTTTTGCCCTCATCAAGTGGCATGTTTTCACCAACTTGTCTATGGTTACTGTACTGGCAGTAAAGAGCTAAATCTGTGAACAAGATGCTTTTGATGAAGTATTTGGGGTATAGGATTAAGATGTTAATATAGGAGAGGAGTTCAGTTTGTTTGATGCCAGAACAACGATCAGGGACTATTTGCCACAGATTTCTTTGTTTTCCCTAACAATATTATATGTAGTGTCATAGATTTCTGATCCATACAACATGACTTGACCATGGCAGAAGCAGTCACTCAGTCTTTCTCTCACTGAGTTGGTCAAATCTCGTCCATGACTAAGTGGCGACTTTTGCCGGGGTTTCATAGTTCTGTTGCTCTTGGAAAGGTGGTTTCTTGAGGTTTGTTTGGAAATGAAGACGATATACTCGTGGCCAAATTTTGTGATATTTAGTTGTCTCTGATAACACAATTTTTGGGGATGGAACTTCAGACCATTTACCATATGTGGGTGAAAAAAGATTCTGTTGGTCAAAATCTGATTTACCTGATAATGTTCCCTTTTTTTAAATGTGTGCAGATGAAGACAGTGGAGGAGAAAGATGTAGCGTTGCAGGCATCTGAGGAGAGGAGGAAGGAACAGGAGCAGCAGATGATTGTGCAGCAGATGAGGTCAGAGCAGCTGGAGAAGGATGGCAAAGTGAGTCCAGGATCTCAGCAGGGTCTGGAGGTTCTCTGTGAGAGGGATAAATGTGTAATCATACTTGAATTATGTGGTTATGAAATATACAGGGGATTAGTCTAGACCAGATATACATAGAATTCCTCTTATGACAAAATACAAATAGACATGCTAAGTGGGGTTTCCAAGAGAGGTCATTGAAAGATGTTAGGGCTACCTCAAAGCAGGTTTCAAGAACAAATCTGATATTAAGATTTTGTATGCTTTTACATATTAGAGCCATCCTAAACGGCATTTAAAACTTTTGATTTTTAGAACTTCTGTCAGAAGGATCACCTGCATTTGAAACATCCTGCACTTTATCAGAATGTCTGCATGGTGTAAATTAAAATAGTAATTAGTTAGTAGTTAGTTATATCAAGAAAACAAGAAGTTGAGTGATTTGTTTAGTTTTCTTTGTGTATTAAAATTATTCACTTTATTGAATGTTGCTTTCCAAAATCTGTTATGCTGCTGTGTTCAGTTCTTTTAATACTATTTTGTCACACCTTTATATATTTTTGACTTTGTGCCTTTCAGGACCGTTTGCTGAGTGTAGGCTCCAGTTCAGAGAGTGAGTTAGCTGTGACGGCCAGTGCTCCCCCAGCCACGGGGAGACGGCCCAAGTCTGTCCCTGTCCAGCTCAAGAGAGGGGAGGTGGGTACTGAGGGCCTGGCCCGGACATATATTGCATAGGCTTATTTAACCTTAAAATGAGGACTCCAAATTTTGTTACATTTCATAATATGGGTATCTTGCCTTGATATTGAAGTGCCAGTCTGTATACATTGTGAATTATTGCTTATTGAAAACATCAATACAGCATTGTTTAGGTGTTCGCTGGAAGTTTATACAACGGTTGCCAGAAAGATGGAAGAATGAGTGTTAATGTACAAGCTATATCCCTTTGTAGTCACACTTTCACTTTCATTCTCAGACTGGCTCAGCCAGGTTGCGCCTTCCCCCAAGAGACATCAAGTCCAGCCCTGCTCTTTTTTCTCTGGACCGTGTGATGCAGCGGTTCAGGGCACGGAGCCAGCTCCTGGTAAACCACTTGGAGGACTGTGATGATGTCATCCATCAGACGTTCAGCGATGACAGTCCCATACATAGTGATGAGGAGGGGATGGATGGCCAAGGGCAGGATGAGGAGCAGCAGGAATCTACGTCAGTGGTCTTCTGAGCACTATTTTTTGGAGATACAATCCGAATCTGGAAATTAACACTGGTCCAGGGCCAATGTAATGTCGATCAGGCTAATAAGAGTTAAGCCCTTGACCGACTGGACGGGCTTAGTTGGTTAGCACGCTAGAGCAGTGCAATGGCCCAGAAGCCTCCCACCAGTACGGTTTCTGTGAGCTCGAGTCCAGCTCATGCTGGCTTGCTCTGTGGCAGTAAGTGGGAAGGTCGGCCAGCAACCTGCGGATGGTTGTAGGTTTCCTCCGGGCTCTGCCGACCTTCTCCCACCATAATGCTGTGATATATTCTTGAGTACGGCGTAAAACACCAATCAAATAAATAAATAAATAGACTGTCTGACTGTGATTTGTTAACATTTAATTGAGTTAACTGTGCTTGTACTTACATGCGTAAATAGTGTAAAAATATGACATTATCTAGATGGTATACATTTAGACTTTTGCTCAACAGATCAGTTTGACCAGGTCTTCGTGTATTCAGCTGAAGGGCCGGCTAATATAAAGTAGCACAAGTAGATCTCATAGGACGTTGTTATTGTACAGTGACATTTTTGCAGTTAGGGGGCCTCTGTGACTCAATTAGTTAGTGCGCTATCGCAACACAATAACCTGAAACCTCCCACCAATGCGGTCGCTGTGAGTTCAAGACCAGCTCATGCTGGCTTCCTCTCCAGCCATATGTGGGAAGGTCAGCTAGCAACCTGCGGCTGGTCCTGGGTTTTCCTGGGTTCTGCCCGTTTTCCTCCCACCATAATGCTGACTGCCATGGTATAAGTGAAATATTCTTGAGTACGGCGTAAAACACCAATCAAATAAATAAATAAATAAATAAATTTTTGCAGTTATTAAATCTTGCTCCCTGAGTCTGTAAGTACATGTAGTAAAGCTGGTAGATGTCACTCAGAGAATAACATCTACATGTATTTTATTAATATGTTGGAAAGTGCGAAAGTACAGTCATTTGGGTAATTTTAGAAATGTGACAATATGCATGCACATAAGAATATTGAAAGTTAACAGAGATAACTTGTTATTGTGGAAATGATCACAAAGTTATGGAAGAATTAAGGGGCTCTTATGTTTGGTACTTTATTTGTTGAAATCATTCATTATGCAGATCTAACTTCTCCCGCCGAGGCACATATAAACTGAAGAAGACGCCATTTTTACCAAGTCTTGATGAAAAGAACCAGTCAAATGAGAGTGGGAACAGAAATGTCAAGATTGGTAAGCTTTGAATGGAGTACAGTCTACTACAGTGAAATGTTAGAGGAATGCTTTTGTCATGACTGCATCTCCCCTGATATATAACCTAATTTATGTTCTTAAGCCCATTATCCTGATGTCATTTATCACTGTAATAGGACAATGTTACAAGGTAGCTTTTATCCTTCTCTTCAGAAGAAAAGACAACAAAAAATATGAATCATCTTTTAATCTGGAATTCTTACAAGGCCATAGGAGATGCCATTTTAGATACCCGTACCCCATGCTCTTCGATATTACAGGCGAGTCGCTCTTTAGAGTACGAAGTACGGTCCTGTTTATTATGACATCAAAGGGAACGCATTTTTGCCTCTTGGTTGTGACCTAGGGGAATAACCTCAAATGTATTCCACTGCCACTTTCTTGTTGAAAGTTGTCTCATTATCGCAATGAAAACAGCTGATTAATTCTACTTCTATACGACAAAATGGTGAACTAAGCACTGCTGACGTCACAGGGGAAACAGATGTCTTCTCAGGTGGTAGAAATATCCTGCCCTTGATTGGTTAAAATAAAGAACGTGGCAGCCAGTTGGATTTTCCCCTCGTGGGTGTTTTTGCTTACTTTATACTGCCGTATTTTAGTTATTATGCATCACAAAAGTAAAAGGTGATGTTTTTTTTAACTATGAATAGGATTCTTTATTGATACACATATACACTTGGTCTAGTGTTGTATTTTATTTTAACTCCATTTAATGTTCTTTAAGTATATCTTACCATCATTTTGGGTCTATTTTGATTGCTGTTGTCTACAATTTTATTTTTTTTAAGTAATTGAACACCATTTCTATTTAAAACTTTTGGTTTTGACACTTCACTGTTGAGTGTGGTAAAATCGAGACAAAGACTGATATTAAGAGACAAACCGCATGATTTCAGTGGTGACGTCCAGCCAGCAGATGTCCAGAAATCAGTCTGATATGGAGCGTCTGTCCCTCAGGCGAGTCAGTGCAGAGAAGTTACGAGGCAGCACTGATATACAAAGGAAGCAGCTCAAACAGGCACAGTTACAGGTGCTGGATGCCAACCAGAAGATCCGGGACCTTGCGATCAATATCAGGTGGGTCATGAGATGCAAGATATAGTCATCAATATCAGGTGACTAAGGAGACGCAGGATCTAGTCATCAATATCAGGGAAGAGTGGAAATCTAGTCATCAGTATTAGGTGAGTAAGGAGATGCAGGATCTGGTCATCAATATCAGGTGAGTAAGGAGATGTAGGATCTGGTCAACAGTATCAGGTGAGTAAGGAGGTGCAGGATCAGGTGAGTAAGGAGGTGCATTATCTAGTAATTAATATCAGGTGAGTAAGGAGATGTAGGATCTGGTCATCAATATCAGGTGAGTAAGGAAATGCAGGATCTAGTCATCAGTATCAGGTGAGACTGGAAATACATGAATCAAGCCAGCAATATGCTAAAGGTTGAGTATTCAATGCTATTGAGTGTCATTCTGGAGGGCTATGATTACAAATTGTTAATAATTTGTAAAAAGGGAAATAGAAAACATAGTTGTACCTGTAGTTGTCTGATATTATGTGAACCAATACTAGGTGACTTGAGTGCTCTTCCTGTCTCTATTGGCTTAAGCCTTAGTTTTGCCTTGCTTGAATCTAGCCCTAGCTAGTTTGGCTCCAGCTTTAAGTCAGGACAGTGCAGGATGATTGTCTGGTACATTGGGATGGGTAGTGGTTGACTCCAGCAACTCTGCTGTTCACATTGACAGCTGTCATACAAGTGCACAGGTCTTGAGTAGGGCATCAAAGTCCAGTCAAACTTTATGTTTACATGGCTTAAATCAGTAACTTCACTAAGGCATGAAGAATAGTTGTTGTCATTTGTGGTAGTATGTTGTTTTACCCGTGAGATCTGTAAGAGGAAAGTAATATACCGTCATAACATTTCTTTTTTTTTTTTTTTAGGATGAAAGAACAGCTGATCAGGGAGTTGGTTAAAACAGGACAGGAAGCAGAACTCATGAATAAACAGTATGTCAGGAAAATAAGGGAGATTGAGAAGGTGAGGCAAGCAGTTGACCTGCCTACCACAGTGTTGGTTATCATTGATTATATAGTGTTCCTGATTGACAGGTTGACATTATTGCAATGTGCCCATATTTGCCTACACTTATTCTTTTGCTAGTGTTTTTTATTTGTACATGTGTGTATTTTGTTTGAATTACAGGAGAAAGAAAATGCTAAGATGGAGCTGAATGAAACGAGCAGAGCTCTTCAGGAACTGGAGGGGAAAGAGCTGCAAGAAGAGTCTGAGAAGAAGAAACTACAAATGTGAGTCAAGGAGACATACAGGGTGTTGGAACTGAAAAATGACAAATGGATACAAAAATTACTTTACCAGTCTGTTTTGTTGAATAATTTTAGTTCAGATACAGTCTTGGAGAGTGGGTATGTTTCCTGAATGTATATATATATATATATATATACCCTGTAGTGTTTGAGCTTTAAAATGTGGTTATGCCTTTTGTCAGAATGTAAACCACATGGTGTTTTAAGGACTGCCCTATACTTAAGCATTATCACATGCCCTAAAATAAGAAAAAATATTCTCACATTTTTTTCAGGCAGTACAGACAGAAAATTGAAGCCACTAAAGTTAAGATGAACACAATTAACAAGAAACAGAGGGAAACAGAGAAAGTGGCAAACTTTGCCTCTCAGAATAAGAAAAAGTAAGTAGTCTTCGCTCTGTCTATACTTACTTTTCATGCGTCAAAGTTGTGTATGCTTTTTCTGTTGAAGTCACGTAATACATTTTCCCAGCTCATGGATAAGTTCAGTGTACATTAGTATGTCCTTTTCGAAAGGTTAGATGTTAGACTGGTTGGAATTAATTTTAACAAATTTTGTTTATTTTAGAATCGAAGAACTTGAAGTACATGTGGCAAGAATGAAGGAGCAGCAAGATTCCATGCAAAGGAAGTTGAAAGAAGAAACAGAGAGGAAAACAAAGCTTGAGGTGAGGCTGTGGATCATTTTGGAATGGAAATAAGTTTTAACCATAAACTTGTAAACATGTGCTTTGAAAAGAGGATCACGCAGTTAATATTTAGAATTTTAGGTCAGCTATGTTCAGTACCTTCAGAGCCACGTTAATGGTGTAAGAGGACTAGAAAATTCGGAGCCTTAGCTGGTTTGTTTATTTATTTATTATTTATTTCAAGGTATTTTACTCTGCACTGAAGAATATTTCACTTCTATGATGGCAGCCAGCATTATGATGAGGAAACCAGGCATGGCCCAGAGGAAACCCTTGGTCATCCACAGGTTGCTGGTGGACCCTGGCTTGTTTAAAACTGGTGCCAAGTTGTGTCAGCATGCACCATTTTGCATACAGACCAGTGAGCTGGTGCACTGCTACTGGAGAAAAAGAAAGTAACAAACTCAGTTTTATTACTTAGATACTAAACTTCTTACCAGCCTACAGTTTTTACTCATCCTGATTTTACCGTCATGTCATTTATAAAATGGCTTAAAATGGCATATATGTGCAGAATTATCTCCCTTTAATCTAAACCCGTTGATTTGTAGAGGGACATGCAGAAAGAGCAGCAGAGAGTGAAGGAGTTAGAGCTGAAGAATGAACAGCAACAGAAGATGTTGAAGAGAAAGAATGAAGAGATAGCAGCAGCTCAGAGGAAACTCAGGGGAAGCTCTCTGCCACCTATTCATGGGTGAGACAAATGACTTGGATTGGGAAAAGATTCTTCCCTATCCAAGTAAAAATGGTTTACACCCTAGAAGATAGTAAAGAGAAGACAGTGGAAGACCAGACTAAATTACTCCAGCAATCCCTGTTATGACCTGATTTCAGATTCTCGGTACTTGAAACAACTCTCTGCAGTAGCCACATGACCTTCTCTAGCAGCAGTGCATTTTGGGATTTATAGTGGACGTAACATTCAGCTTTCGTTGTTTGAAATTTGTTTTATCCAGGTGATTTCTTGCCTTGTAAAGGGAATCGTAAATAATCAAATGTAAATGAAATTGCAGATTTTTGAGATTTGTCTTTGAAGAGCGTGTTCTATTTTTAATACAATTTTCAGGGAAGAACTAGATAAGCTAGAAGAACAGAAGATGTGGCTGGACACAGAAATTGAGAAAGTTATACAACAACGACAGCAAATGGAAAATCTCAAGGAGGTAAGTGTGGACATTGTGTGGTGAATTATATGATATTGGAGACAGAATTTCACTCAACTCAGTTAACATCAGACAATATGTAAAAATCTCTGTTAGCAAAACCTGTTACTTGTAAGCAAGCCTTCACTCTGTTGAAAACGAATCAGGAATGAGGGCTTTGTGACTAGCACAGGGTACATTACCTTACATGTGACCATTAGTCCTTGGCCATTGAGGTTCTTCGTTGCGATTCGGCTCCCCCTGGCTTAGCCATGGCCTGAGGGTGTTCCTCAAACTATCTTGCAAAGTGCTGTGGTTTCGTCCAGCACCGACAGGGTTTCCTGTGCACACTCAGAAAGCTCTTTAATATGTCATAAGCATTCATCAGTCCATAAGAGAGATATAGAGGATATTGCACAGTAAAGGTTGAATACCATAAATATTGTTTGAGTGAGAGGTGGAAATGATAACCCACAAGTCTCATTTCCACCTCTCACAAGAACAATATTTGTGATATTCAGCCTTCAGTATGCAATATTCTATTTATTATTTATACCCCAACAGTATCTTGATTTTGTGTACTTTAAATAGTTTTCGGCATTTTTTGCAGCCATAGGCTTTCACAGACATACCTACAGCATGACATCGTTGTTATGTGACGTTGTGTCTTTTTGCATGACGTGAGAATGTAGCAGTTGACTAAACTTACATTATGACGTCATTCAGCTGAGATCGAATTAGAAGTTTATAAAATAAATTGTATCTTTTTTGACGTCATGATGTCTGGGCGTTTCACTGCAGTGAAAATGACAGTTTTATCAGTGAAGGAAATACTGGGATTTCACTGATGTATAAATAATAAAAATATTTTGCAGCCAGACATTTGTTCTAGCATTACATACATGAATACCATGTAAGTAAGTTATGGTTTTATCTTACTTGTATTTATTAACTTACCTGGAAGAAAGAAGTAAGATATGGAGGAGTAGTGTTTCAGGATGTCACCGTAATATTTTGTTGCAGGAATTGAGAAAGAGGGAGGAAATTGTTGCTAAGAAAGAAGCAATGTTGGCTGAGAAGAGTGAATTGGAAATTAAAAAGCTGAGATCTAGTCAGATGATCACCAAGGTATGAAACTTTCAATGTAAACATTAAATACTCACTGTGCAGCAGAAGGTAATGGCAATGGATAAAGCATAAGTATTGCATATCAACAGTAGAAAATCAAAGGGAGAGATTTAAGGGGTTAAAATTTTTGCTTTCAGATTGGAAATAAAATTTTACTTCAGATGTTCTGTTATTCAGATGTTTAAAAACATGCTATCATATATTACAGGATCTGTTAACAGTTTCCACTAAGTTAGACTCAGTTGAGAAAAGAATTGCTGAAAAAAGCAAGGAACTCTCAGTGACCCCAGAGGAACGCCAGCAGCAGGTTAGAGAGGAGATCCAGAAACTGAGGCAGGGTCGTGATAAGCTGACGAGGCAGAGGTCGGGTCTGGATGAGAAGCTCCATGAGGGGTCCATACTATCAGCACAGGAGGAGAGGAGGTCAGGGATGTACACATAAAACACTGAGCATATATTCTCTGTCTCTAGGGTGTATGTTTGCTCATGATTTAACAGCGCTGACCTGTCGAGGCTTATAGTGTAGTTTTGCATGTCGTCCTCTGAATTTAGTGTGCCTCGGCAGTGTAATTTTATATCAACAATGAATTCCTTACAAAGCATACTTTACATGCTATTAATCAACAAGAACTTGTTTAAGCTCACTATAGGGGTTAATACATTTGTTATAATGTGTGTAAAGTAGATGTATTGTATTGGTGTTACTGGTGTCTATATTACGTGTGTAAGCCAGTTGTAATAGTTAGAGAGAAGGTTTTGTGTTTCAGCTTTGTTAGGCACGTCCACAGATCAAATTAATCAAATCTTCAACATTTGAAATGACCCACATTTATCTCTTCTTCCATCCCTAGGTTAATAGAACTGGATGAAGCCATAGAAACACTAGATGCTGCCATTGAATTCAAGACAGAAGCCATAAACACACGCAAATTGGAGCTGAGGAAGTCCCAGGTGTTAACACAGGTTTGTGGGTTTGCCCATACCTCGTGCCACGTTAGCTTTCGGTGTACATGTACATCATTGCTGTAAGGATAGGTGTCATAAGAAACCTTGCTTGTGCAAGTAATTCCTACCCCAGATTCGCTTCTTGTTTTTTTTTCAAATTAAGGCAGATTTTTCAGTGAAAACAAATGTTATGGTGCATTTGGTAGGGCTGTGAGAGTGCATTGGGTTTATGTTTTGAAGGCAACTGGTTTTTTACTCGCATGTGAATATCGTGTAAGGCAGATGATAACAGGGTCTGGTAAAGTTTGAGACATACCTTCTGGATTTTCTCCCTGCACACCTACCCTTCGTCATCATTATGGAAAAGTTACATTTTGAGAACACTGAAATATCATACGAGCATCATACTGGTATTTATGTCATTATTAGCAACATGTATCTTCAGTATAGAAGATGGCTTTTTTTCAGGCTTAGCTGTGCTGATGTATGCATGTAGGTACTATGTAATAAATCAACCAAAGTGAAATGAAAAAGGCACCGTGACCTTTATTGGACTTACATGTGCTAGTTTTTCAGATTTCTCATTAAGCTTGTTTGTGCACCATTGAATGAGCCGTTCTTGTTGGTATTTCAGAACGAGGACAATCTGATAAATCGCCTAAACTCCCTGAGTAACACGGAAACCAAGGCTCTGCTGTCCAAGTATTTTGAGAAGGTGATCAACCTGAAGGAAGCAGAGCACAAGAGGAGTCTGGAGACCAGTGAGATGGAGGTACGAAGCTGCTAGTGTAAAGGATTACAGCTTAACCCCACTTTGGCATACTCACTTGTATCTGAATTAAAGTATGAGTATTGCCTTGAGGGGATTTCACCAATAAAGTTTTGACTTGACCAATTCGAAAGGTCCAAAAATTAGCACCCAAATTGAAATTCAAGTTGAAGTCGAAACTGTGCAATCTGCATCTGGTACGTGAAGAAAAAGTTATCAGGGTTATATACCAGTGATTCCCTTTCAACCCTCAAATCATCTCAAGGCAAAAATGATCAGGGTTTTATTGTCTGTTCCGACAGATAAAATTGCCATTGTAATGTCAAACTTTACTGGAAAAGTATGTGTAATGAAAAATTGTATTTAAATAAAGAAAAATGTGGAGAAATGAAAAGGATCTTAAGCATTGTGAGGAATGTGCTCTAATAGATACAGGTTGGTTAAATCATGCAAGGTGCTGCATGAACAGTATGTGAAGAAAGTAATTCATGAGCAATTTTCGGTCTAAACAATGTACTTGACTATCTATACATGTACTTACAGTGTAAGTTGGATGAGCAGGAGAGGTTGATCCGTGAGCTGGAGAGTGTGTTACAACGCTCAGCCATGGAGATGGACAGACGGCTGACACAGCAGCAGCGAGACTACGAGGTCAAGATACAGCTCCTGGTGCAGCAGTTAAATCAGGGAGGAGGGCCCCGAGACTCAACAGATGAGACCAGGTAAGGCCAGTGTTAGGTGTACACAAGACCCAAATCAGGGGGGATAAGTCAGTGAAGACAAGGTAAGGCCAGTGAGGTCGTAGTCAAAACCCAGATCAGGGAGGAGATACATGTCAGAGATGTAGTCAGAATGTAAAGCATGGAGCCAAAGCTACGGCAAAGGCATAAAAATATTGTCATTATTGAGTTATATTGACTTGTTTGGTAGAGGAAATGACCCTCTGTGAATTAAGATTTTTGGTACCACCATTTCCACGAATATTTTTAAATATGCATTGCTCTCCAAATGAATATACTATATTTCGTGGGCAGGGAAATATCTGTTTACATTGTATGGCATAAAGCACTTGAAAATTTGGTCT
The DNA here is from genome assembly GCA_016165875.1 of Acanthopleura granulata. NCBI lineage: Eukaryota > Metazoa > Mollusca > Polyplacophora > Chitonida > Chitonidae > Acanthopleura > Acanthopleura granulata. Next base: position 29,461,695 of record JABBOT010000001.1, on the reverse strand, counting down.
ACGTGACTTTCACTGTTAAATGTGTCAGGGAAATCTTTCAGACAGATTTCTGTTGTCCATACTGGTTTATGCATATTTCATTACTTCATTAAATTGTCAATTTTCCTCCCTAGGGTGCAACAATTAGAAAAAGAGCTGTACTATTATAAGAAAACAAGTCGTGATCTACGGAGGAAGGTGAAGGATCTGATAGCCTCGGGGGTCATCCCCAACCCTGGTGAGTATTGGCTGGATTGAGAGTCACAGGCTTTACAGGGATAGAATACCTTGAACCTGTGTGTCATTATCCGTGAGTGTTATCCTCTTACAGAGCCTTACTGGCTTAGGCGTCAACTCGGTGGACTGCCCTGTTGGCCTGTGCCTCTGTTGACATCTGTTAACCTCTCTGACCCCTAGTGTGTTAAAAAAACCTTTAATTTTTCTTAAGGTTTCATGTAACAAATTTCAAACTCATTGTATAAAGAGGTGACTGTTAAGCACATGGTGGAAATCTTGATCTACTCAAGGCTTGCAAATGTTCTGAATAAAGCCTGCCTCCTTTTTAGCTGAACAGTGATAAGTTTGAGTGTGTTTGATATATGTTTATAGTTTTTGCATATGACACATCCACCTGTTCCAGATGATTTAGACCTGCAGGGGTCTGTACAGTCTGTGGCTGGAGGTGATGGTCCAGCCTTGCCCAGTCGCAAGGGAGGTCACTCTCATGGGTAAGTTGCAGAACAAACTCAGTCGGTCCTTCACCAATAACATAAAGGGTTAAGTTCACTTGGAGGAGTCTCAGTGAGTTTTACATTACCAAATCTGACAACAGTTCAGCACTTCTCATTATGCCAGAGGTCATCCGTTCATCTCTTTTGGTTTGAATCTGATTTGGCATTTATGATGTGAGAAAATCATTAATGCATCATTAAAACATGTTGCACAGATGTTCCACCATTGCACTGGAATAATAAGGAAAGCATTCATGTGGGGAATATTTCATAATATTTATACTGGTACATTAATTTGCACATCTGAGATTAAAAAAAAAAATAATCATCTTCAGGACTTTTTCCAAAAGTTTCAAAATCCATGACTTTTTGTATGACAATTCATAACTGGGAGAATTATTCATGACTCCCCAGGTTAATTCATCACCATGGCAACCCTGTGTAAGTGCCTTTTCTTCATTTCTCATTTGTTTGTTCCCATGAACAGTGAGAGCAGCTCCAGCCTGAACCTGCGTCAGGTGCGCCCCCCAAGTGCTAAGCACGGTGATCACTCGTCCCACCCTCCCACACCACGTTCCGCAAGCAGGGACGCTCTTTCCCACAGTGCCACTCAGGTGAAGGTGTCGCGTAAAGACCTGCGTCTGATGTCTGAGGAGGAGATATCCATCCGCAGATCTAACAGACAGAGTGGAGGGTCCATTACACCACGAGGTGGGTAGAGATTGAGGTCCACTTGCACAATACTCTCTTAACACTGTGAGCATGTGAATGGCAACCAGCACTGTAGGCATTATGTCACCATGGCAGCTTTTGTGTTGTAAAGGCGGCTTTGTGCAAGTCAGCCTGGGAGGGGTCATCCTATGTCTGCATGCTATGTCTGCATGAACAGTCACTAAGGCTCATGTCCAATCAAAGTCGTGGGGCCTGTTTCACTAGAAGCCTAAAGGCTAAGCTTAGATGGTAAAATTGCCTAGCAATTCTGTGTAACCCGTTTCACGAAGAAAATACTTGGCTAGCTACTAAAGCTTTTTGTCTTAGATTACAGAGTATTAGCCTGAAATCTGTAGTCATTTTCCACGGTGACTAGGGGGAACCAAATTTGGCTTTTAAAGTGTTGTATGTCCAATTTTTGAAAGTTTATTTTTTGATCGGAGAAAAATAGGAATATATGTATAAGCTTCTTTCAGCACATAGTCTTTTTAAAGCTTACAACCCACCAAAACCCATCCGTTGTTGTTTTGCTTCAACTGTCTATGATGAGAGTTATCACTCCTTGTTTACCAGCTGTGTCAATAAAAAAAATGACGAGGAAATAAACATCTTTTTCTGACATAGTAATATGATTTATTTAAATTTTGAAGCTAATTTCACAGTTATCCTGATTGACTTAACCAGTCAGATAACTGCTGAGTGGCCTCGTAGCCGGTTATGTTAAGTCGGCTAAGTATTAGACAGTTTTACTTGAGTGAAACAGCTGAGTCCAATTTTTTTTTAGCCTGATTACGGTAGTCGGCTAAATGAGCATAGCCAACTAACCGACCTGAGACTATGGGAGTTTTGAGAAACAGGCCCCTGATGTTCTGGTTGTGGGTTTTAGTGTTGTTTTTTGTCTCTAGACATGTTTCACAAAACACTGGAGAACTTGCGTCCTATTTCATTAGGTTTTGATGAAACGATAACGCCGAACAAAAAATTTAATAGATTGTCCATACTGATACTGAGTTATCAAACTTTCAGCCCCTTTCCAAAACTAGTTGAAGCAACCTGCACTGCAGTTGTCTAAGAGGTTCTAGTCCTGGGCCCACTTTCGCAAACTTTGTAAATCAGTTTCTTTGATCTTTTCTCGTAAATCACGTCACCCTGTGGCATTACAACCTAGACCACGTATTTGACAAGAAAAGTTACAAAAAACTTGACTTACAAATTTTTGTGGAAGTTTTGCCGGATCATATGCTGAGCTGAGTCCTGCCTCAGACGTGACAATGACCAGTGGTGGTTTTTCCACGCATGGCACTGAACATAAGTGCAGGGACTTAGTATCGAGTGGCCCAGTGTCAGTATCCTGGCCTGCCTGCTGTCCTCAGCCGGGCATTCCGGTGAAATGACCTGATAAGTATGGGAACCCAATGCAAAGAAACTCATTCATGGACAAAACCTCAGTCATACAAATAAGAAATGATAGTTAAATGGACTGGAATTTGGCACTTAAAATCCAGCAAAAGTAATAGTTAACTGATGTACTGTCATTGTTTATTTTCAGATTCTTTAGAGAATGGCACTCCCTGACTGCATAATCTGACTAGGACAGTGTGGAAATCTCCCTAAATTGTCGGTCCAGACATCTCCAGCATTTACATATGCAGCAAGTCACTCCAGCTCCAGAAAGTGCTTCAGATATTTTAGTCTGTAACCCACACCTTCGCTTTCCACACACGACTGGTTTACGCGTTCCTAACATGTACCCAGTGAGTTAATCAAGTTTTGGTGCTTTATGTCAATTCTATTGATGTTTCATGCGGTTTATAAATGAGAGTGGCCATTAATGCATGAAACAGTTGCATTACACACATTATAAGCTTTGAGCAGTTGCTCCAGTAAGCCTGTATGAAAGTAAGACGTATGAAATACAATGCTCTCCAGGATAACAATACAACTTGTTAACAATAAAAGTGTACTTTTCGTGGAATTTGTATGAAGTAATAATGCCTTTGTAATGACATAGTTTATAGTAGTTCAGTGAACGGGAAATCTGGCAAACAGTCCCAAGTTGTGTAGTCTCTCAGTCCCCTCTTGTGGTTGACTAGTCACTGCTGTGTACTCTCTAACCAGCAGCATCACACTGTAATACTACAGTCCCACTGTGTACATTCCTTGTCTTTTACTCTAGTGGTAAAGGTGACAACTTTGGACCACCTTATGTTGATATTTCACAGAACTAGGTTACTGATGTTATGTATGCATAAGGATGACTGATTCTGTAATGTGAGCATAGTTTTTCAGAGTTGACGAAGATAGTCACATGGTCTGCGATATTTACATTAATTAGAAACTTTATTTACAGGAATAACATATAACATACTTCATATAAAGTCTCATACATGTGAGAGCCATGCTGTAGATGAGGTATTAATATCTAATGCTGTTAAGTTTCGAGTGATGCACCAGTTGTTAAAACCAAAGGTCGATGAACACGTCCACTGTGATACAACATGCCACATTTCTGGGGAAAATGGCTGGCATATTTGTATGCGAATTCCAAATGTTGCATTCCCTTCATCTTAAAGCCTTAGGCATGTTCACTCTTGCCTTAGATCTTTTATCCAGTGAACATGTTGTTGGGTTGTAAATATTTCAGAAATCTGAAATAGATATCATTATGTAAATATGTCGAATTTGCATATTTTGTATTAAAGAGTGTTCGTATCATTTATTCCCTCCATTCATTATACTCTACATTTACATTTACTATTTTTTGTGTAGATTTCTGTAACCTCCGTCCAGATGTTTTTATTTATTAATTATTTACATGATGATAATGTAGCTTCACCCAAACACTTTAAAACAACTTGGATTTGTTGTGCTACACTGATTTTCCTTGTACTGTTTTTGTATTGACTCCGTCCCACAAAAATCGGTTACATGTGCGGGCCAGCTGGCCATCTGCAGTCATACCAGTAGATGTTTGATCTGATAGTCTCCACTGAATAGTGATGTCAGTATCGTAAATGTCCATTTCGTCTTTGTGTAATAACTTTATTCTCAAGAGTACAATCTACACAAGTTTACCTCAGCACGAACATAGGCGCACCATAAGTGATCATTTCATGACTATACTAGTACATCACTGAAGCATAACAGGCCACATTGGTAAGTTTTTGTGCGCTAAAGCATTGCATCAGGTGCACTGAAACAGAGTGTGAAGTTGTCAACAGAAAAATACACATGAAAACTGAGCTGTATTCTGGGCTGATGACAAAAGTGGCCATGTAGCAAAAACATAATCGACATGCTTTTGATGGTATTCCAAATGAGCCGTTCTTTCACACATGCTTTTGTCACCATTTTCATTTATTTTATGACATACAGAATCTCAGTATGTGAGACAAATATCAGTATAAATTATTTATTGAAGTGAAGTGAAACCATTTCTCCATTGCCTCTGAAAAGACATAAAACTTCATGGATTTCTCACTATTTACACCAGTAAAAATGTCATTCCAAGCTACTTTTGAATGTGAACTAATTTTTACATGTGGGACCAACAATTACCAGGTCTGTTTTTTGTTTCTCCATCCATCCATGCAGTAAAATTACTACTGTGTACTGTCAGTAGCAAGTTATAATAGCAGTTTTGCACAGTACACAGGGTTATCACCAATGTGCTATAACGGGTTAATATTGATCAGACTCGAATTTTAGGATTCATATATTAATATGAAAGTTGTTCTAAAACCAGTTTAGACCCATTACATGTCCATAATTTCATTTTGAGTAAAGTTGTATTTCATGATTTCAGTATTACTGTACTGTCTTCTTATTTTTGGAGTGAGAAAGGAGTGGTCAAGAGAAAAGTTACTTCACACCTCAACATTTTCTTGAGGAGTGAATCATATGGGTAGTTTGTGTACTGGTTTTACCACGCAATCTGCATATGTAACTACCATAGTCACTTATTACTTACGGTAGTGGTCACAATCATAGTTACTAGCACGTAACACTGTGTACATTCGTAACTTTGGAAAATTGGCTTGAGTGAAAGATAATATATATAGTAGACGACCTCAACATTTGGTCACAGCACTGAATTTACACTGACATTGTTTTGGATGTGTGTTTATATCGGATGCAAAGTTAGTGTTACAAGGAAAAGCACATTCAACATGTTCACTAAATTGTCCACTTGTTTGAAAATATATTTCAAGTTTATTGAATACTGTTCATGTATGTAAGCTAGTTTTGAGCTGTGAGTGCTAGCTTCTTATAGACAAAGCTAATGCTGTGTGAAAAAAATCAGAATAAATTTTTACAATGCTGTGTCTTTAGTTTTGTTTTCAGTGGTTCTCTAATTATTTGTGTTAGGTATATGTATACTCAATATCTGACTTCTGTTAGGTGATCACTGTATAAAAATATTAAAATTTCGCCCCAAAAATGCACTTTTTAAAGCAAGTGTTATTATAGTTTTGGTGTTGAAACTTACATTTTTCCTGTAGGATACCTACCTTCCAAACAAACCTCAGAATACATTTCCAAGATTACAGGCATCTTGGAATCAGGAAAATGAGTGACTTGGACAAAAGCTATTTCTATTATCAAAGTTACTACAGGGCTGGAGTTGTGAATCTCTTGTAGCAAAAACAGGTGAGACGTACGCATCTTGAACCGTTCAAGCCCCGCTCGTGCTGGCTTCCTCTCTGGCTGTAGGGGCGAAGGTGTGCCAGCAATGGCCTTGAAGTTTCCTCCGACTATGCTGGTGGGCGTCGTTGAATAAGTCAAATTTTCTTGAATATGGCATAAAGCACCAGTGAAAGAAATAAATCTCATCTTGATCCTGCCGGAACGATCAGCCACAACCACATGTACCTGATCCAGTCAATGGTTGCTGGAACTTTCCACAACTATAGCCAGAAAGGATGTTAGCATAAGCTGGTGTTGGAACTGACAGTGACCGTGCTGGTAAAAGGCTCCTTGGTCATTGTGTTGCATTAGCACACTAACCACTCGGTCATGTGGCCCCTGCGGCGAATAGTACTTGACAGTATTGATATGTATAATACTGGAAGAAGTATAGCATTCAGAAACATGATATTTAATGATAAAGTGCACAATTAATATTACAATAATTAATGACAAAGAAAACACAACATTTTATAAGTATCAATGGCTATGCTGTGGTGAAGTCAAATGGACATTAAGTAATCTGGTATTTTGATGTATTTGCGAGTAAAGCTCGGACTAAGCTCAGCAAAGCCTTCTGTGTGGTGATCAATTTGATGTAAAGTTCTTTGCAAGGAGAGAAACCTTGGGTCTACAACAGTGGACTTTTCCTTCTGTGAAGTCGACACTGCTGACTGGTGGCCATTTTGGACCACCGTACTCTTCTCTGCCTTCACTGTCTCACTTGTGTCCTGATTCAAGTCCTGTGATTTAGCATCCCGCAAATTGTCCACCATGTCATGTTCTTTATGTTCCCCAGTATTGGTTTGGATTAATAATGTTTTTGTTATCCCTCGACTTTCTCTCCCTTCAATCCTTGGCAAATTTAGCCCAATGCTTTCTGAGAGTGCATCCTCAGTTTCTGTTCCTGTGTTTTGTTCCAATTGTAATAGTGACGGTATTTCACTATTATCTTTCCTGCGCCCAGCTGATTCTGTAGGAAGACTCCTGCTTCGCTTTTCCGTCCGCTTTTTCAGAAATCTTGATGAATCATCACTGTGATGTCTTGATGGAATTTTGGGCAATGTGAGAGGAGCCGCCGTATTTGGAAGCATGTGCGGCTGGTGGGACTGGCGCAGCATGAAGGACTTTCGATGGAGGTCGAGAATTTTGCCTGCACGTTGTTTTTCAAGTTTAATGCTGTTCAGCTTCACATCTAGCATCTGTTGTTGCATGACATTATCGTAGAGTAGCACACGGGAGATGTTGGACTTTGGCAAAAGACTATGTTTCTTGCGGCCATAGTTTGGCACGATGGTGGGTGGCCTCTGTAAGTATTTTGGTGTCTTGGAATGGGGCTGTACCTCATTTGGACCATTCGTCTGCAAGTTATCCGTTACTGAGCTGGGCATCTTGTTTACTCAAGTTGGTCAGTTGCACAACTTTCTGAAAATAAAACAAGAATATATTTCACTCCTGGTTCATTTTATTGTTTTGGAAGAATGAAAATGGCGAGGACGTTAACTCTGAGCATTCAGAACATAGAAATGTCAGGAACATGTTTTTTCTGCAAAATTCCCAAGCTTTTGATAAGGCCTGCACTTGTGACACTGGCAAATGAATGCTCCATGGAATTTTTGAATAGTTAAATTAAAATGTACATCACTGTCAACTGCAGGTGCAAATATGGTATATTGCAATTTGTGTAAAGAAATGTTGGATATCTTTGAAAGGATATCCTGCATATACCGTCTGCCTGATGTGTGTCTCTGTGTCACCATTCCTAAAGAGCTGCGGAAATGTCATACAGCATCATCAGATTTAGAAAACTGTCAGTCATCCTTGCATGCTGGTAATATATAGAACAAGTTATTCTTGGAAAAAGCAGTGATCTGTTTCTAATAGGAACATATAGCTAGAATCAGCTGACACAAGTCTGGCAAACATTCTGGTAAGTAAATTTAATGTTCTGCAAAATGTGTCATTAATAACACAATAATCGAACACTTTTCTTCAGAGTGTCTCGCAATCTTTAGTACAGGTACACTTGAACCATATTGAATAAACTACACACAGAACAACTGTACACATATACACAAGGCCAGAAATATAGATTTGCCAGCTGACAGGAAATCAATGAATGGACAAGAGGAATTCTGTAGCTGACTGTTTCTGGACAAGCTGTTTTCTAACAAAGCCACTTTGATGTTAATTACAGAGGGCAAACCATCAAAGCTGTCAGGATAGTCACTAAAGGATTCAGTCTGCAGTTAGCAATTAAGAAATTCATGTCAATCTGATTTCTAACTACAGGTATCCACTTTTAATTATTTGTGGCAGTTTTCAGGATGATGCTGTAAAAATGGTTATGTAACCATTATTTTTTTAATTGGGTCAGTTATATTTTATTAAATCAGAGCAGAAAAAAAATGTGAGACCTCTATGACAAGCAAACCTGGCATCCCTGTGCAACTCTATTCCCATACTTATACTCCGTGTAACCAGGTAAAAGCAGAGCAGGTCTTCACAGAGCTCTGTGTAACCAGGTGAAAGTGGAGCAGGTCTTCACAGAAGGGTTTAAGACATTCTCCCAGTCCCAGCCTTGGACAAGGACTTTGTAGATTCCCTGGCGCTCACTGTTTAGGGTGATTTGGCGACTGTAAGCAGCCAGCCGACAACGCTGGTTGAGCTGTTTGCACAGTCTAGCAATATGATGTGCATATCCAAGTGTCAATGTGGGAAAGTCTGTTATTAACTTGCCAAAGGCCTGTGGTTCCTCCTGGGCATTCTGGTTCCTTCCATTCATGTTATGAATACTGTATTCAATAAGTGAAAAATTCTGGAGTGATAAACTCCACTGAAAACTGCTATGCAAAGCTGACCCCAGATTAAAAGTACATGTACCGATAGCTGTACTACATGGAGTACAATCTCTGGAATTGGTTTTTCTACATCAAGTAAGATGGCACATGTAAGAACACAGTGACATAGGTCACTGCGTACTTTGCTTTTACACACAACAGCTATTGTATTCAAACATGTCTCAGGTGATCCTGAACTGGTTTCACCTGTAAGGAGAAGTAATATGAGAAGGTATCGCCTGATTTCATCTATTATGTGGTATGAAAGTGAGTAGGGCAGATGTCAACAGTCAGCAAAGCAAGATTGGTATTAACAGAGTGCATGTTGTTGGATTTCTGGAATTGGATCTGCATACAAAACATAGCAATATGTGACTTCTTTGATTTGCGGATCATGCAGAATCAAAGCGAAGCCTGAAAGCAAAATGTGGTTTGGGGGCGGTCTAAGAGGATTTTAATTCTTTTGATGCTGCTGGTAAAATTTGCCGTGTTCATTTTGAGGGTTAAGAATGTGAAGAATGTCTTCAATAAATTTCTTTTTCAAGAATCAAGGTACCGGTAGTACAAATCTCATGCGAACAGCCAAAGTTCCAACCTCCACAGGCAAAACTACACGTAGAATGAGTATCATCATGTGGTTTTTATATGGATGACAACTTCTGATTTATTACTTTGCACTATTTCTATGTACATTTTAACACCGTTGTCAAGCAAGTGATTTATTAGCTGTCAGTTGTAATTGAAAAAGTTATACAGCGACCTGCATGATAAATTTTATGAACTTTACTGCCGATGTTGAATGGTAACAACTGCACAGAAAAGACTGATATTTTGTTAAAGGTAATTATTTGGGGCTATTTGTAAAATAAAAGTAAAAATTTGACCGAATTTGTGGTGGTTGGTTTATGCCAAAAATTTGTGGTATCTTTAAACTTCTCTAAGGTAGGCTACATTGAAATGTTCACAATGAATGACTGGGATGTTGTAATCATATACAAACCCTATTACTCTGTCAACTTGATGTTATAATAAATATCATAGCTTCCTTTTGGAGAAGACACTACCAGAAAGAGGGACAAAATGTTCATACAATAAAAAGTGAGAATAATTTCTGTATTTTACCTTAGCAAAAAATAAATGAATTGCTTAACATGAGTGCATTGATATCCAGACAGATCTAACGTGAGAAAGCTAGAGTGTGTGTTATGTTAACGGGCTATGTATGGCAGTTAAAGTTCGCTTCACATATCTTTTTTATGGGATGGTACTCTGTTGAAATGTTGTCTGTGACACAAATGTTGTCTGTGACACAAATGTTGTAAGTAACATAAATGTTGTCAATCATAAAACCTTATCCAAAAAAACCCCAAAACAAACATAAACATTGCCCCCAAAGGAACAAGAATGGGTGCCACTCCAGTCTGAGGTCATTCCACAATACAATGCACAGCCTTAGAATCAGTATGTCAGATATGAAATGTCTCCATTAAGAACTGGGTAATGTTGTCTTTCACACACACTTATAGTTCATGTTAAATAGTGTCTGTGTCTTCCACCATCAGCACACCATTCACATCAAATGGCCGCTAGCAAACAAACCCTTGCACGATCTGGTTGGAAGACACACAATTTCCCTTGGGATTCTTTTACAAAATACATAACACCTTAATAAGGTTCTCTTTATGTTGACATTTTCTTGATCATATTGACAGTCCGTGTCGATGTTGACATAAGCACAGCAGCTATAACCTCATACATCATTGTGTCAGCTAAATACGGAGGAATTACAGACTAATACAGGAATGTAGGTACATAACATAACACCATGGTACATAAACACAATCCATGCCATGTTGCTATGTACACAGATATTAAATAAAACCTTTGTTATTTCTGAACGGGGGGGGGGGGGGGGGGAGAAGAAGGGACCTAATATAAAATTGACACAGTACAGGATTGAACTCTTACTGCTTCAGTTGCTCTACTTCATAACAGTCCAACACTAAATGAAGACCTTGTATCGGCTCTTAATATACTTCTTTCCAAGATGTGCACATATTAGGCAAGTCTTCACAGAATTTTAAATTTTTATTGTAGTTTACAAATAAATCAAAACAAACAAAAAGGTCTTTGATACCTCCAAAATGAAAAGGAAACATTGCTGGCGTAGCCTGCAAAACAGTATGATTTCTTTATGGCCGTGTGAAAATCAATGTAACCTTGGATTCATGGAAGGATTACAGTCATCAAAACTGTGATGATGGTCTCGTATTACAATTATATTGACAAAAAAATGGCTTTTTATCAATAAGGTACAATGTGGCAGAGCTGTGCAAAATGTAAAGCCAATGGTCCTGTCCTGGACACGTGCTAAAAGCAGGAATAATGACTGGATTTAAAAACATCCCAGTATATGAGAAATCAAGAGCCTGGGGATTTTAAAATAATCAACGCTCCCATTAGAAATTTCTGGATTCCCTGAAGGAGTATGGATTTAACAGCCAAGTGCCTGAGGTAAACTGACTCCAGGACCCCCATGGAGCACAGTTAATATTAGCCTCGGCTAACTTTCCCCACTTAACAAGCGACAGGAAATGTCTACCAACATTGCTATAACAACCACGGCAAGATAACTGGATAATCAATCTCCAGGTAAACAGCTTTTTATGCACTCAATACCTGCAGAATTCATCAAGATGAATATATGGCGATGGCACAATTCTGTCTGTGTAAGCACATACCCATATCACTATAAGGCCAAGATAAAATTGTAATTGAGGCCAAGTTCTGAAGTTAGAGATGTTTACCAGGTATGACCAGCTTCTAAATGGACCGGTAGCTAACTGGCATACTGATGCCTATACTGCCAATATTTACTTATGTATCATGCTATAGATATCAGTAAAGTACATCCCGCTGGTTGAAGATTTCCTTCATTCCCACATTCATGAATATTAATTTATTAAACAACTATATCACAATTCTTAGAATTCAAACTTTAAAATACAGTAAATTATACCAATTATACAACTGTATTTCACCAAAAGTTTAGCATTTTCCAAGTGACACGTGAGGCTTGATTATGATGGATTCATCTATATTGTATAGGGCCACTTAAGAGGTATGTCTTTGTAAAGTGTGATTAATTTCTAAACTTTAGGTTCAGTACACCAATTTACTGAACTACATATTACCCGGTACCTTAAGGACATGTGTACTGGTGTTACATCTGTACATGTAGGCGGTCTAGACATCCATATACACAGAATGCTCTGGGATGATAGGTGGTTGCTTTAGACTGATTTATTGGGCCATCCTGTTTGTTGGGCGTAACCTAGCGCTATGAGAAAAAATAGGGTCACTTGGTAGGGAATTCTTTTTTTCATTGTGGCTCTTGATAAAGATAGGGATTTTAAAGAAATTAATAGAGGAAAGAAAAATTAAAAAAAAAACTTTTATTGAAATACCAATAAAATTTTTTGGGTAGGGCCCTTTTTGGGAGGGTCAGTTAGGCTACGTGCAATGAACATACTTTTAAGGATGGCCTTGCCTCATCTCTTTCGGCATATCTGACACATAATGCCCATATTATTAACATTCTTGCACATATGTGCATTGTTCAAACCAAACAGGAGATGGGAAAGGGGCCATCTCCCACTCACTTGGTTTGTTCTCCATACATCTGTAGAGGGTTCCAGCCAGCAGGGGGCAGGAAGGGGTTGGTAACGGGACATCTCCCACTACCCAACTTCTCCTGCCGGTTGGGACAGTTGCGGTCACAGCACAATTGATTGCGTTGTTTCTTCTGGCATGTATGAATGTATGTACCTTCACTTTTCAAACTACATGCTGCTTGTTATATATATAGTGATGTATTTTTTGATTCAAATCTGAAGTACATGTTTACCATATACTGTTTTCTCTGTGAGGACCTTGGGGAAGAACAGTTTCATTGTAAATTGACCGAGCTACCTTTGATAAATAAAGATATTATTATATTATTATTTATATAGCTACGACATACATACATATATTACTTATTAGTGTTTAATTGCATACCCAAGAATTTCATGCACATATAACACTGACCAGTTTTATGGGTGATAGAAAGCCAAGTGTCCATCGCAAAGCACTGGCCATTGGTAAGTCACTGACAAATTTTCCCAGGTGTAAAAAAAAACAGATTTAACCCTCAAAGTTGAGTTGAAACAGTGTTTATGACATAATTTTAATTGTGCGTGGATGTGACTTCATGCAAGATCACCTCAATGGTCTTATGGATGTTTTAGCTGGTTATTGCCATGAAAGCCCTGAAATCAGTATGCAGAGAGGGGAATCCGGAGGATGCCAAGCTTTTCCTGAGCTGGGATTGAGCCACCACCTCCTTACAACTCAACGACAATGTGTGTTACTCCACTCAGCCATTTCCTCACATTTATAGTGCTGTCTCACTTGATCAGAGTCAATTGCAAGAAACCATGTGTGGGAAGGTCTGCCAGCAACCTGTGGGAAGGTCTGCCAGCAACCTTTGGGAAGGTCTGCCAGCAACCTGTGGATGGTCGTAGGTTTCCCCGTCGTGGCTGTGCCCGGTTTCCTCCTACCATAATGCTGGCCACCGAACACAAGTGAAATATTCATGAGTACGTCATAAAATACCAAGCAAATAAATGGACAAAACTGTAATAGACCACAGGCAATATTTCACTGATGTTTGTACGCATGAAACTTTTGGATTGGTGTTAAAAGATTATGATAGACAAACTTTAATAATTACTCAGTAAACTAAGGAACTCAGTCTCTCACTGAAGGCAGCTCAGCTGGAATTTGTAACATTTTACTACACTCTGAAGCTCTGGGATTTGAATCCCTTTATCAGTTAACACTGTCACCCAGAAGATGTCTTCAGAAATGAAATGCAAGGATGACAGACGGAAACGTATGTACCACATCCACTGACATGGAACAGTCCAACTTAACAGGTGGCCTAAGCAACCAGAGGCTTGTTGTGTGGGGGGTGGGGGGGTGGGGGGGAAGATGGCATAAAGGAATTTGCCGTCAAATGGTAGTACAAATGCTCAAAATTTCCTCTACCCAGTACAGGAGCATGACAATAATATGACCAATGGGCAAATTTCTATAGTTTCATTTACACACATGTTGCCGAGTGTATGAGAAAAAAAACCCAGGTAAAGGAAAAGTTTATCACTTAGTAAGGCATTGAATACAATAGATATACTAATGTCATTTTCAAGAAAACATTGCCCTACTATGGTTGAGGTACTGCTGACGTGACGTTATGCCACAATCATTCATTCATTCATTTAAGAGAATGTGCGACACTGATATTCTTTGAAAACAACATAAATTTTTATCTGACATATCATTCCCACTCACCTTATTTACCCGTCTAACATCAGTCTGCAGATGCGGAATAACGGCAGTTTGCTTGACTTGTTAACTTTAATTAAGCTAGATACTGTGCTACCCTAACTCCACCAGGCACCAGCTACAAACTGGATCAATATGTTAACGCTTGGAAGGTCTATAACCACTAGCAGTATGTAAAGTTTGCTGGAGATTTGTGTCTGTGTAAATGTGCACCAGTATTTGACAGACCCCCTTGTGGCTTGTCACAGGACAGAGTTATACCACCGGGTGAGTCTAGATTACGCTTACACCTGCTTACTTATCCACTTATCTCACCCTACACTTGTCATATCCTCACCTCAAACTTACATTATTGGACAAGCCACAGATTATAGGCTGGATTGAAAAAAAATTAACTTCCTTAGTGGCTGTTTTTTTTATTAACAATAAATAATGTATATTGAGGAGCTGTCTACCCGAATCCAATTCCAGGTGTCAAACAGGCGACAGGTAAATTTACACCTGTCAGATGTGTTCTTATTATGTACAGTGCACAAATACAAGAATGTTTTACACACAGGAAATATTAGCTCACTGAGTTCAAATTGCTACTCTGTGAATTTAGATCTTCCACACACGCCAATAAAGATCAGTCAAAGAACCACCTTTCTCCAATTAGAGCATGGTATATCTGCATTCAGAAATATTTTGAATTGCTCCTCTCTCTTACAGTTAAGCTTTCTCATGAATTCTGGTTTGTTTTTCACATCTCGTTTTGCATTTAAATTGTTGTCAAATACAGTGGGTACTGTACCTGGTTTGTGGATATACAAGATGTTTGGTACTTAACCTTTGATTGGCACAATATTTTAATGCACAATGGCATGTTTTACTCTAACTGAAATTTACATAACAGTTTGAATTCGGCATTAAATAACAAGTACCGGTATACTGAATATGTTGGGAAACATTTATCTGCTGTCAAAACTGAAAAATGCTTCCAAACTATGACTATATGCAAATGAGCTCCATCTAATTTTGCAAAAAGGTGGAAGAAGTATGGCACACAATTTCAAAACAAAAAGTTAAAAGATAAATTTGCACAGCCAGGAACAAAATGAATGCGTGTATTTCAAAAATGTTATTTTTTGTCCACAAACACCTTTATTACGGCTTACCTTGTCAGGTGAAAATGTGACAGCTCCAGAAATCCACGTGTGTCCCGACCACTCGATCGCCTGTGAACTGATAGCGCCTATCCCAAGCACACAGCAATCAACTGAGCATTTACAGACCTCAAGGCCTCTACCTGCAGGGAAAACGCCCGCCAGTGATGGGCCACAACAAATATGATTGACCTGTTGACATAGATAACCACTCTATCAAATCCACACATATACAAACACTGACGTTTGTCATAGCAAAATTTTCTCTGCATGAACGCACATTTTCACCCATCAATCAATGCCACCCACTCTATAGCTGTAGTGAGAGTAACTGAAAATGTACTAAATATTGATAGAAGTCAATAACTTTGACAGAAGTGCAAAAGCTGTATTCCATCAAGCTATACAAACATAGCAGGTAATGAAATAGTAACAATTAAAGTAGGTGGGTTTGGAGATAATGGTACGATAATATCGTATTATATTAGCTATACACATTGTTTCCAATAAAACAGAGTAGAGCATTAATGGACCATTGGCATACTCACACGGCTGTTATCTGATATCAGGAACTCTTGACCTAGCTGCATTAAAACAGGCTGAAATGGTTGACCTGACTACTTTACTGTGATGGGTTTGACATTTCCAACTATTTCACCAGGACTCCAATTACTCCTGGACGAAAATAGTTCACAGTGTAATGCATAAAAAACATACTTAATCCAAATGCCCATACATTATAAGTGCAAATATCAATAAACTTTTTGTATATTTTCAATTTACCTTTTTTCGACAGCTATTGTAGTAAACATACTGACAAAAATTTGAAGGGTTGTGAAAAATATTTCACAATAATTTGTTACATATACATATTTCCAAATTTCTGGGTCCTGGAACAATTTACCAAACATTTTTATATCCAGCAAGTATATTTTACCCTAAGAAAATCCCAATTACTGTTTAGCATTTTTCAAGTGACACATCCTGTTTGATATTGATTGATTCATCCGCATTTGAAAGCAATTTATGAATTTGTTGGAGAAGTTTGTTTAATTTTTTATTATAAAAACTTAAGTGTTGGCATCAAAAGTGTCGTTTTAAGGCTTGGACGTGCTTCTCAAAGTGTTTGTTTATGGCTTCCTAAAGTTTAGGTGAAACAATGTACAAACCACACACAGTTCAAACATTCAAAATTACACGCACTTCTAAGGTTCTGCTTTGACGACAGCATTGTGCGTGAATGTTCTCTGTGGGAGACGGATAGCTTGGATGACAGGGCCTCTAACCCTGGTATTGACACACATTCTGTATTATATCAATAAACCAGCAATCAGTCACAGCGGGGGTTAGTGTGAGGCGTGGTCACTCTTAGGGAAGCTGTGACCCCAGGGGGAGGTGTTATCACCCAAATATATGCCTTATCAAAGTCAGGATCTCCGTACCGATACCACACAACACTAACATATGCTTGCCCGTTTTCCACATTAAGTGTGTTATTAGTACTCTAGTTCTACATCTAGAGGACCTCACCTGTCACAAGGTGAAAAACATAACACCATATTTGTAGCAAAAAAAATATTTATAAGCTCAGCAACATGTACGTTAATTCCCTCAACCTTTTTGCACATGAAAGAGCACCTTTCAGTGTGATTTATGTACATTTTTAATTTGATTCTTGCGACAAAACTACATTGGTTCAATTGGCCAGTTTCACAATATTCTTGAAACAAAAACCTTGCAAACCTACGAAAAGATTGAAGAATTACAGTATGCATTCACAAAGGCTATCTTAAGATACAGATTTACATAGCCC
This sequence comes from Acanthopleura granulata, assembly GCA_016165875.1. Lineage (NCBI taxonomy): Eukaryota > Metazoa > Mollusca > Polyplacophora > Chitonida > Chitonidae > Acanthopleura > Acanthopleura granulata. The sequence continues at coordinate 29,444,402 of JABBOT010000001.1, read as the reverse complement.
TAAAATAGTTTCCATATTTCACACGGAGCAAACTTTTAAATTTGTGAAACAGGTCCAGTTCACTCAATAGCCCCTTTGTCATATTACACCACACTGAGCTGATTTCTTTATCTGATTGCTGTTTAACACTATGTTATGTCTTACTTCTTCACTTATGGAATGGCGGTCAGTTTCACTGGTGACGTGAACTGGAGTGCCCAGAGTAAACCAGCAACTTCCTTAATGGCATTGTTATAGGCTAACTCTTTCCATAATGGCTCAGTTATAGGCTAACTCTTTCCTTAATGGTACAGTTATAGGCAAACTCTTTCATTAATGGTGGGGATTTAGGCAAACTCTTTCCTTAATGGTGGAGATATAGGCAAACTCTGTCCTTAATGGTGCAATTACAGGGAAACTTTCCTTAATTGCTCAGTTATAGGAACACTCTTTCCTTAATGGTGCATTTATAGGCAAACTCTTTCCTTAATGGTGCAGTTACAGGCAAACTTTCCTTAATGACTCAGTTGGAGGCAAACTCTTTCCTTAATGGTGCAGTTATAGGCAAACTCTTTCCTTAACTGTGCAGTTACAGAAACACTCTTTCCTTAATGGCATACTTATAGGCAAAACGCTTAATGGTGCAGTTATAGGCAAACTCTTTCCTTAACTGTGCAGTTACAGAAACACTCTTTCCTTAATGGCATAGTTATAGGCAAAACGCTTAATGGTGCAGTTATAGGCAAACTCTTTGCTTAATGGTGCAGTTATAGGAACACTCTTTCCTTAATGGCTCAGTTATAGGAACACTCTTTCCTTAATGGCTCAGTTACAGAAGCACTCTTTAGGCAAAAATCTTTGCTTAATGCTGCAGTTACAGGCAAACTTAATTGCTCAGTTATAGGAACACTCTTTCCTTAATGGTGCATTTATAGGCAAACTCTTTCCTTAATGGTGCAGTTACAGGCAAACTTTCCTTAATGGCACAGTTATATTTATCTATTTATTTGTTTGGTATTCTACGCCATACTCAAGAATATTTCACTTATAGGACGACAGCCAGCATTATGGTGGAAGGAAACCTGTCAGAGCCCACAACCATCCGCAAGTTGCTGGCAGGCCTACCCATGTACTGCCGGACAGGAAGCAAGCATTAGCTAGACTTGAACTCACAGGGACCGCATGGGTGGGAGGCTTCTGGGTCATTACACTGCACTAGCGTGCTAACCAACTGAGCATGGAGGCCACTGGCGTAGTTATAGGCACATTCTTTCCTTAACGGCTGTTATAAGTTTACCTCTTTCGTTAATGGTGCAGTTATACTGGCTACCTCTTTCTTAATGGTGCAGTTATACTGACTATCTCTTTCCTTCATGGCTCAGTTAGAGGTTATCTCTTTCCTCATTGGTACAGTTATTAGCTATCTCTTTCCTTAATGGCGCAGTTATACTGGCTATCTCTTTCCTTAATTGTTCAGCTATAGGCAAACTCCTTCTTTAATGGCTCAGCTGTTGGCAAACTCTTTCCTTAATGGAGCAGTTATAGGCAAACTCTCCCAGGTGTGGTATACCTAATAGTGGTGGAAGGTAAGCAACTTCATGCCAACCCACACCAATGACCACATTTGCCCGGACAAACTGCACATTTTGCTTGATTCTGAGAATTCTACTCATCTTAGCACAGTATTTTGAGGTTTATTAGAAAAGTAGGATGAAATCCCATATTTGGAAAAATGTAAATCAGTTACTATAATAAACAATTAAATAATAACAAAATCACAAACATTTCACCATACGACATTTTTATATCACAGATAATCTTTTCTTTACATAAACAAAAAGAAAACAAATGGAAAATACATGGACGGATTTCTAAACAAGGAGTTCCCAAATGAACAAAAACATGAAATAATGGTGAAGGTACATATCCTAACGATTTGATTACATTTCAGCAAGACAAATGAATTGGATGCAAAGCTACGTATCTGTGCATGTCACTCTGTACACTTAATTTAACTGAAATTTTTCCAGAAGTCCAATGCATTTTCCACCTAATTTGCACAAATAACACTTGATGTATCCTGACTTTTTCATTCTTCATGAATTTCATAGTAACAAGTACGCCTCTCTCCTACCCCCCCTCCCACCGACCAAAACAACAAGACTGCCTCCCAGTAATAAACTTGCCCAATTCAGTTCTATATTAAGTTATTTTCAGTATTTTAAATGTTTCGTGTAGTTTTCCTTGGATTTGGAGCATTAAATATATGAATTCCTTTGTGTCACAAACCAGTTTCTCTCTAAGCATTAGTTGAAATACACGTAACATGGCTTGCATAAAACAGAGAAAATAATGGGCCTAAAAATGTTTACATATTTAACTCCTCAACTGGTATTAAACATCATACGTCAAATACCTCACTTCCAGGAGAGCAGTTAAATTTATGGCTGGTTAAAGCCTTAATACATGGCAAATGCTCTCATATACATGTAGGGACAGTGAGCAGATCACTAGTCAAAGACTATTGTCTGTATTTAGGCGCCACTGACGTTCAAGGAAACTGATCATGACATTAAATGGAATGAAAAAGAAACAGATTCTCATCCTCCTTGCGTTATAGTACATGATTTTCATATACCGAAAGCACAACTGGGAAACAAACTTAAAACTAGAGCACTGCAAATCTGATTTTAGATATTCTAACCTAGTCAAACTGACTTGCTGATGTAATGACAAAGACATGATAACCTACTCTCAGTTACACATGTCTGTGCTAACAGTACATCAAGTATCATATATTCCATTTGAGTATGTACCTTTTAGACATCATCCTCTTTACATAGAACCACTCTTGATGATTTTGAACAATGAGTTGATGTTATTGGACTTGATGGCAGACCTACAAGCAGCCACAGCCTGAGTCTTGTATTTCCCAACTGAAATAACAAAAAAAATCCCTAGCATTAGATTTATTTATTTATTTATTTGATTGATGTTTTATGCCATCCTAAAGAACCTATGCGATGTCAGCCAGCAATATGGCGGGAGGAAACCCACAGTCATCAGAAAGTTGCTGGCAGCTCTAGTTCTAGAAAAACAGATCAATATCCTACTACAAGGTTTACACGCCTGTCCTCAAATGTAATGTTCCCTCCAAAAGTGGTACATACATCAATTCTCTTCAAGACCAAAGGCCCAGAGGCAAATCCTTGGTATTTGAGTGTGGCCTGTAGAAGGTCGGAAGGAGCCTTCTATATACATTTATTCTGCTATCTCTGTGGTCATTTAATACCATATATCCCGTCTGAAATGCCCAAAACATCTGAAATACTTGTGACCCTACATCAAATAGCTCACTTTTGGTTCTTCTACACGCAACTGAATGCTTTTATTACGCCAACAATTAAGGAAACGGTCTCTGCTTGATCTTCAGGCTGTCAGTTCACTAGCCAATTCATGTAATTCTAATCCAATTCTTGTGGAAACAGATAACGGTCAAACATTTACTATTTAGATGCTAAACGTTGTTTCACAAACAAAAGTAAACAATAGTGGCAATCTGCTATGATTCTGTGTGCACTAACCTACTAGAATTGGTGGGCTTTGGTACTACTTGTAAAGCCCAATAAAAATTACCAATCTGAACTGGTTAATTTTAAGTTGTTAACAACAATCATAATTGAAACACTTCTTACCTCTGAGTCTGCCGGCCTTCTGGATGACCTGGTTGACTTGTTTAAGACAGGTGAGTAACTCCTGGTGGTTGTTGGACCTGATCGTGTAGCCATTGATCAGGTCACGGTTCAGGTCATACAACTCCATGTATGCCTTACGCATGTTACGCCTGCAACAACCCATGGAAACTCATACATTACAGCTGTAACAACCCATGGAGACTCATACATGTTACGCCTGCAACAACCCATGGAAACTCATACATTACAGCTGTAGCAACCCATGGAGACTCATACATGTTACGTCTGTGACAACCCATGGAAGATCATACATACCACATCCTCAATTAACAGATATATTCACTGGTGTTTTATGCTTTAAAAAATATTTCACTTATGTGACAACTGCCAGCTTTTTGTGTGAGTATACCAGGCAGAGTCTGGGGAAACTCACAACCATCCAATGGTTGACGACAGACCTACTGAAGTACAACCAGAGAGGAAGCCAGCTGGGGCTGAACATGAACTCCCAAAGGCCCCTGGGTAATTATGCTGTGCCAGCATGCAAACAACTTGGCCATGCCAACGAGACCCCTTTACCTACCAGATACTTTGTCCTACAGCTCTGCTCACACACTAGACACGTTACACCTGTGACAACCTATGGAAACTGACTCATGCACACTATCAACTAACTGCAGAATTTGGAATGTATGATCTACCATAAAACTTCCCTAATATCAAGCCAGTGTGAAGCCCAACTGAACGCTCTTACTTGTCTCTTCTTGTTACTTACAGTGCTTCATTTAAACTTTGTAAATTTAGTGTCTTCGAATAAATGGTCTATCCACTACAAGGTCCATAACCATAAAGGGTGCTCCCAAATAAACCAAATGTCACTCATTGATCTATGTTTAGTTCATATATGAAAATCATAACACACATATGCATATGTGATTTTGTCAATTTCTCAAATCACTGGGCACAAACTTCAATATTTAACCTACAATATTAAATGACATCGATCTAAAATTGCAAAATACATGCTACTCACTCAGTTGTATCAGAAGAATAAAACAAGAGGCTTCAATGGAAATCAAGTACATTCTACTGTAGTAAAGTCAAAATTTGCTGAAATCAATTCAAATGCATATGGGTGTCAAGTAAGCCTTGTGTATTTCAGTAATATGTCATACTATCAGGCTTGACATACTAACAGGACCTTCGTTACTACACATCCCAAAGCTGTGACTGTCGGACTTACATGTCGCCCATCAGCCTGGAATCCTCTGCTCTGACCACCATGCTGCGGATCAGGTTAGAATGGTCAGCCATCTCTGCGGTCAGTTTCTGACGGACACTGTGGAACTCATCAACCTGCAAGCAGGCACAATCATATCATACTTATTTAATACTGTAATCAAGAATTTTTCTTTTATAAGACGGCAGTCGGGTTTCCGAGCGGGGAAAACCAAAGTCCCCACAGTTCCATGCCGATCTTCCCCAGCAACCTGACCACCTCCAGACTCTAAGTTGCAGCTGAAACAGTGGCAGCTAGAATCAAGAACGCGATCTCATTGGTTAAAGGCCTGACCAGTCTGAGCAAACCAGAGGTTTAACCACCTGAGCCAGGTAATAACTCCAGTTTATTACATCATAAAGAACTGTTCGTATTTTTTGTCCCGAGGTTACTTCTTAATTTATTTATTTGACTCGTGCTTAACAACAACATGCATGAGAATTTTTTACTTATACGATGGCAGTCAAGTTTATGGGTGAGGACACCTGATTGCCCGGGGCAAACCACCGGTCTTTGACGAACTTTCCCACACATGACATAGAGACATACACATCACACATTGGTAGAAAGGAAGTTGTCTGAGCGTTGGACTACGTAATTGTCCGTGTCCTTGTACCTTTGACACACTTGTTACTGTGGTATTTACAGTACTGCCTTACTGGAACACCATGTTGAAACACCTCATTCTAGTCACAGAACACGGACACAGGTGAAATGTTACCTGACTTACCTTAAATGGCCTAAAATTTTGTCTGAGTTGCTCATTTGTTCCTGATTATGACAGCTGTATAGATTTTAAAAATGTGTTTTGAAGCTTTTTGGTAGGCAGGATGATATCCTACTTGAAAAATGTAAATTTAAGCACCAAAAATGATATTTTATGACATTAATTTGTTTCTACAAATGCACCTTTTGGGTCAAAATTTTAGGCCATTTAGGGTATCTTGAATACTGAATGTAAAATGCAGTAATGCGTAGTACCTATCTGATCATGTACATGTTAACGATGTTAACGATGTTATGGGTGAGGAAAACCACAGCCACAGCCTTGATAACGATGTTAGTATCTACATCGAAACGTCGTGATAATAAACCAAGAAGTTGTATATCCATAAGAAAGACATGTTCCAGTGTACTTCCATCCCAACTTCTAAATGCCACTTAAACAAGTCATGTACATGTTGTGTAATATACATGATCCCAAACAAACAAGATTGAAACAATGAATAAAACACCTGTAATGAAATAACAAAATACAAAAGGGAGACATTAAGGGTAAGAGCATTGGTAATTAAACTAAAACAACTACACGATTACTATGAATTTCGATCTTTAATCATCTGTGAGACAATCACTGTGAGTAGCTTTACAATGACTTCACATCTCCCAACATGCATGCAATATTAACTTTCTTAAATAGTACAGTATGCTGTGTAGAAGAGCTGCAGAGCCTTACCCTGACCAGAATCTGTCTGAGAGCTTCCATCTCTTTGGGGAAATCAGCAGTCACCTGAAGGTCCTCCAAGTTGAGGAAGACGGCCACAGCCTGGATTATGTCCCCTGCCAAGTCCATGTCATCAGTACGGATTGTCACCTGCAATGTCAGTACCCATTTGAACAAGTTCACCTTACTAACCTTGCTACCATGTTTATTTCAGTTGTAAAGTTATGATTCACTAATAACTTCATATAAGTCATCCACAAAAAGGACAACTCAGGAAACGTGTGATTTACAGACAGTGAATAAATAACACTTCCTTTACATGAAGTTATCATTTTAGTATTTATTTTCCTTCTTTTGAACTCTTGATTTCATTCTTTGAAATGTTCGATGTGAGCAAACATACACTGTAATTTCCCGGATATTAAATAATGTAGGTAAAATTAGGAAACAGAAACATGTATAACAAAGACTGAATATCCTCAGGAGGACGTGAACAGTAAGCGTTCTAGCTTGGCAATCTACTGTCCAAAATGGAAAGCATTTTTTTTTTTAAATGTACCCTCATGTTGAGGGTTGAGTGTTGAGCAACACTATAGAGGATGGCTCACATGATGTGACATGAGAAGTACACGAGAGGGAGGTGTGTAAATATAAAACTGAAAGTGATAGTATGAGCTAACCTGTCCTCAAAAACTGCATCCTGATGACCCAGGGGCCAGTTCCCCCCAGTGACATGAAAGTAGCATGAGAGATGGTGTAAATATAAAAGTGACAGTGATAATATTAGCTGACCTGTCCTGAAAAACTGCATCTGGATGACCAAGGGGGCAGTTCCCCCCAGTGACATGAAGGTAGCATAGGGAAATGGTGAAAACATAAAAGAGAAAGTGATAGTATCGGCTGACCTGCCCTGAAGGCTCCATCCTGATGACCACGGGGCCAGTTCCCCGCAGTGACATGAAGGTAACACAAAGCGACCCCTCACATATCAAATCTTCTTGTAATAGAAACATTTGATTGATCCACAACACCAGCTGAAATGAAACAAAAAAATATTGTTCACTGCAATTATCGGTCATTTATATGTTTATTCCGTTGGGGTTAACAGCCTTATTCAATAATATTTTACCATAAACATAATGAGTTTCTATTCAAAACAACCTGACAGATGATGCACATATATTATTACAAGTCAATTACAGTAATTGTAGTTTCTATCCTGAACAGATTTTACAGAATCCTCAATATTATATCCTTTCTCAGGCAGCTGGCCTAGATATATATATATATATTTTGGACACAGAGTCTTGCCATATTATTTGATTAAAAGCCTGAATGGGATACAAAATGACCTCCAGAAATTCTGAACGAGAAGACTATTAGTCTCTTAGTCTCTTATTATTAAGAAGGAAACTAAATAGTGTCAGCAGAAGCAATCATACTTTGCCTAACTGAGCTGGACAGACTTCAATCATACAGTTGACAATTTTGAGTATTATGCAAAGTACATTTCAAACAACTAAACCTATACATACCCTCTGCACTCTGTCATGTATCTGAAACACAACACTGCTTGAAGGTTCCGGGGTTACGGGTTCAATGAGGGCATACATGGAGAACCGGGGTAACTGACGAGTCAGCTCAAACACGTGGAACTGTAAACTGTACAGACAGGCAGAGAAACTGTGACAATGAGGGCATACATGGAGGAAAGGAATAACTGACGAGTCAGCTCAAACACATGGCAGAGAAACTGTGAAAATGAGGGAATGCATGGAGAAACAGGGAGATGAACTGTAATAATGAGGGCATGCATAGAGAATTGGGGTAACTGACAGATCAGTTCAAACACATGGAACTGTAAACTGTGTTTATAGGCACTGAGACAATAAGGGCATACACAGAGAACCGCTGTAACTGATGGGTTGGCTCAAGCACATGGAACTGTAAACTGTACTAATAGGTAGAGAAACTGTGACAATTAGGGCACAATTGGAGAGCCAGGTAACTGACAGGTCAACTCAAACACATGGAGGAAGGTCTGCCAGCAACCCGAGGCACCGGGCTCTGCCCAGTTTCCTCACACCATGATGCTGGCCACTGTTGTATAAGTAAAAGACCAAACAAATAAATAAAATAAATAAAACACAGGGAATTGTAAACTGTACAAACAGGGAGAAAAACCGTGATAACGAAGGTCATGGAGAACCTGAGCAGCTTAAGCATAAGGAACTGTAAACATTCCCAGCAAATGTTATTATCTGAGTGTAGACTTAAATTTCTTAAAAACAAAACTTACATATCATATTCTAGAGCTATCTAGGTATGTCTACATGTATTATTTTACTTCACTCTATGACACTGATGCAAAGTTATTCGAACTGCAGCTACATGTACAGTGATCTGAGAGAGACAGACATAGTTATATGTTCTCATTACCCTGACAGTTGACAGGATGGAACAATATAACTATTCCTATTGCTTACCTCTGTTAACTATGCATCTACATCGATTTACCTGTGTGCTTACCTGGATTTATATCCAACAAAGGCTTTGATGTGCAGATCCACAGTGATGTCTTTAGGAGGAAATACAGCTACCTTCAGATTGTTGCTCACGTTGTTAATATTAGGATGACTGAAAGCAAGAATTGAAACACTATTATGATATCGTACTAAATACAATTTCCTATATCCTGATCTAAAATTGACAGTGAGTCAATGAGAAATGTGCGTCGCTGAAATTTAGGGAAGTTGCTTTAACATAAACCAAGTTATTGGGTAGATTATCATTTACCTCTGTGGTCATGTGAAGATATATATATGCTTAATCATATGTTGATTCATAAAAAGACATGTTTTTTTACATGGAAATAATATTTCTTATTTCTAGAAATTTTTTTATTTGGAATCAAGAAAGTAAAAGTTATCTCAAAAGTCCAGTTCACTGTCTCAACTAGTCCACAAATATAACAGTTACTTGAAATTTCATTTATTTAATCAAATTATCTTTTATTCGAACTCAAGAATATTTCTCTTAGAAGACAAAAGTCAGGTTCTCAGGTGATAGAAACAAGGCACAGCTTAGAGAATCCACTAAAGCTCCCCAAACATGTGACGAACTTCCTGACGTTACAGCAGTCAATCCAGCAGAAAATGGATGATTACTGGTTAAGAGTTGTGGTGTGCAGTGAACAAATTGTAATAATTAATAGTTTCAAAAATACCAAAAAAAAAAAAAAAAGAAAGAACAGTCTTCAACCACCAATTATTTATGGTTCTGTCAGCCATTGACTTGTAGAGCCACAGTCTACATCACGCAGTCATGAACTCACATAACATGGCTTTCCCCTTCAAAGATACCCTCAGCAAAGATCAGGACAGCTCTTATGATGGTGTCTGCAATTTGAGATGAACAGAATGTGAAAACCTGGTCGTTCACTGCTAACAGAGTTATACATGTACATCCCAGACTACATAATTTGATTGTTCGACTATTATCATCAGGATAGGTAAGCAAATTTTAAAAGAACAGAAATTCTCATTGCAATATGATATTCCTCACCATTTGATGTGGATATTGTGAGTTCTACATGAGGCTGAAAAAAAACAAAAAGCAAAAATCAACATTTAATAATGCAGATTGTGTCTACTTCATCATCAGAGTGGAAAAAGTGGAAAATACATTTAAACAGATTATGAAACTGTCTTAGTTCAGCTGTATAATTTTTGGAAATGTAAATTTATAACAGCTGCCCCCCGCCCTCCCTCTCAAATGTACTCTTGAGTACAGACGCGTCAAAAAGTGCATGGCCCTAGTTACAATTCAACCACATGAAAGAGCACTGGTGACATCAGTGTGTGCATACATGTACTAACCTGTTCTTTCTCTCCCCCAACATTGACACAAAGACTTGTTTGTAGCTGAGTGTTGGCCTGAAAAAATATGAGATTAAATTCTGATAGTCCTTTTAGTGAGCCTTCTCACAGAATTCTCTGGCCATACCAAAATGGGTTCAGAATGCCAACACTGAAAACTAAAACCTGATAAATGTACACCTGAACTATGTTGTACTACTTCCTAGTATTTACCACAATCTTTGAAAAAAAAAAAGGAACAAATTCAGGAAAAAAGTAAAAATCATTAAATAACTTGTAAAGCATGTTATAATTCAGGAAAAAAGTAAAAATCATTAAATAACTTGTAAAGCATGCATTTAAAGTATGAAACCCTATTATATAGCTCTAGAAATTCCCTTGACCTTTCTTACAGGTCACAAAATATTAATTTTGATGCTGAAACTTAAATCAGAGGGGTATCATCATACATTTACTTTCAAACCAAACCACTAAATACTTTTCTAAAGATCAACACAATTTCCAAAATCAGGTACAAAATGACTAACAAAAACACATGCCAAAATTTATGTCCAATACATGCAAAACAAAATTGTTCCATTCCAGTGTAAATCTGAATGACTCACAGGAATGACTCCCATTCCACCATTTGAGCCTGTTCCCTTCTCCAGACTGGTGAGTGAGGTCACGACCTTCCCCACACCCCCTGGGCCAGCAGCCGAGGAATCGGCCATAACGACACCTGGGGTAGAGGACGCTCCAGACACTCCTGAACTCAGGGCTACTTTGGTGTTTTCCTCGTAGTTTTTCAGTTCCAGAATCAACATCTAAAATGCACAAGAGTAAAATTGTCAAAAAACCAATATATGTCTGAAGATATGACAAGCCACCATCTTCAGTGTGTGAAGAGCATGTGACAACTATTTTTTACAATGGACATTTATAATCCTGTTGAAAATGAATTTCTGCTTTACAGCATATCATCAAAGGTTGTTCTTCACCATCTTCAGTGTATCAGAGCATGTGACAACTATTTTTTACAATGGACATGTAAAATTCTGTTGCAAATGAATTCCTTGTTCATTGTTGTTCTTTGAGAGAATTTTAAAATTGCACAGGTTCTCACTGACAGAGCAGCAGAGGTTCATTTTGCCTTCAAATTCAAGGGCACTCATGATAAACACTTAAGCTACAATCAGACACGCTAACTGTCATACACATCTGAACACATCTTTTTCGTTATAAACAGCTAGCTGTTCTGAAGGTAAGCTAATTCCTTAATATGAATCCATCTCCTTGTAACAGGTTGGTCTCATTACCGGCAACATTATTATGTTCTCTAACTATGTCTATTTACATCTGCATATACTGACACGAAAGTGCCAAAATTTCAGGGCAGTCTTAGGCACAGCCTGGTTCAGGATTTGAATCCTCCTTTTTAGCATGGGACTGTGACGAGTGACAGTTATACCTGTTTCCTCTGACTCAGCTCTCTCACTGTGTCCTGCTCCAAATTAGAGTCCATCAGATTTCCCCTTAGGTCAGGACTGGCAGCATTATAACCCCGAACTGTAACAAACACGTTTACCAGTGTTTAATGCTCACAGGTCGTCTTGGTACAAGAAAACTACAGCAGGCATAATAAACACAGATTTTAATTTGAGAGCCTTGCTCAATCAATTATTGTGTTGGTACAATAACCTGCCATACTTTCACATACTTGCTATGTATCATATTTCTTGGTGTTTTATGCCAAACTATAAAATTTTCACTTATACATTGGCAACCAACATCATGGTGGGAAGAAACCAGTCAGGGCTTGGGAAAACCCACGACTATTCACAGGTTGCTGGAAGACCTTTCCACATATGACCAGGGAGAAAGCCCGTCTGAAGTGGACATGATATCACAGTGACCACATTAGTCAGAGGATCTTGGGTCATTGAGCGGCGCTAGCAAGTTAATCACTTGGCAACAGCACTTTTACTCATGTTAGGATGACACTTTATGGTAGTGTAAGATAACAAACAGTGTACATGCAAGCAAGCAGCCTTAGTTAATGGTATGATTTCGATTGGACAGCTCTACAATTTCTGTTGTGAAGTGAGTTAAATACACTGACCTTCTCCCTCTGTGGAACAGCAAATCAGCTGATCCTGTCCATCCATGCGATAGTCACCCTGGGGAAACATATATCACAATTAACAGCATGTAACAACACAGGAAACAAAGAGAAAAATACAAAAAAAATGAGAACCAGAGTTAATTTGGTTTACTAGACCTCACAGAAAATCACACAAAAATCCTACACCCAACAATTTCTTGACATAAGCATTCTGTGAAGAGTGATTTTGTGATTAGTCTTCAATTTTTTCCAAAACATAGTTTTGCTGCTAGAGGTACATCTCTGTAACTCATTATTACATCTCACTGTAACACACCTGAACAATTCCTGCAACTGCATGAGCAAAATTATCCTTGAAGACAACCTCTCCGGTGCGGTCACTACGAGCATCAACCTGTAATCAACGCCCACAAATTTCAAATTTAAGGAAGTCTTTGTCCAACTTTTTCCACATTTCTCTACACACAGTGGTCCTACACTGATTGGTATTGGAGCTATTCTTCAAAAGATTAATAAAAAAAAACAACTTACACGGCCATGCTAATTGCAACAAACCTTAACTTCACACAAGTTGTAGAGGTAATTTCCAAATTATAATTATTGCAGGTGTTTATTTAAGCAGACGTGTATTTTGTGGGATCAAGAGAATGCATGATGTTAGCAAAGAGACTCCACTCCACTGACCTTCCCATTACTCCAGCCTGTGATGAGTTCAGGAGCCCCATCTGAGTCCAGGTCAAACCCGTGGATGACCACAGCCTGGTTCTTTGACTGATTGCATACAAAGACAACTGCTTAGTGTATGGCAAAAAAAAAGACATGAAATGTTCTCGGCACTTTTAATCAAATGCTTTTGTGTAGTGTCTAATTTATAATTTCTCTTATAACTTATAATTTTGATGTTTATAACTGCATTTTGGAGAAGGAAAAACCTTAGCGAAGTTGGAAGATTTTATTAAATCACAAATAGAATTATTCCCCATGATGCTTTACCAGTGGTCACGGTCTTGACATGGAGGAAGGCTGAAAAACTGAAATACGTACCAATATGTCTCCAGCCGAGTTTTGTTACATGGCAGATGTAAAGCTCACCTTTATTCTCCAGTACCTGGATGTCTTTTCGTACACTCCAACAGTACCATTCGCCAGAGAATAGCCAAACTTTGTCCCCAGCATTGGGCAGAGAGATGTTATAGCCTGGAAATGTCAATGAATGGGGTTACAGTTTTATGAGAAAAACGGATGCCATGATTATAAAAAACGAAAAGCTTCCCTTGCTACATTAATAGTTTGGTTCAGGTTTTACAGTTAGTAAGCCAGTATCAGTGACAAAACAACTATTAACATACCTACGGTGCTGCCTCACTGGAACTATATGTCAAAAACATCAAACATGATGTTCTACAAATTTACAATATACTGTCATTGGGTCAACAAGTACTTATTTTATACCCTTATGATGGATATAAAACCTAGAACATTTCTGAGATCTGGTGGCAAATAAAACAAGTTCTTACCACAGTCTCAAAACTCTTTAATCAACTTGCCCACAATTCCTGCATTTGTGCTATGCTACTCAAGGTCGCTTACTCAACTAAAGTTGTTACAAATTGGCTCCTCAAAAAAAAAAAAAAAGAGGAGGTGCTTACCTCTGTTTCCGTCATTTCTGCTATAATCTCATCCTCTCGGAAGACACGTATATCAAAGTCCTCTGAACCTACGATCAGCTGTCAGAGACAAAAAACAGAAATCGTACTGTGGTAGAATGTTTTGATGTCGAATATTTTATACAGATGTTTGATTATGGTGCATAAGGGCATAATCAATTAGACTATAACAAGAGAAGAGAACTAAACTCCATCATTCTTGAAAATCTGCTGAATCTCGGACATTTAATCTGTCACTCGCTGGGTTTTACAATCAGTAATGATGTCACAATCAGGTTTTGATGTATTGTATCAGCTGATGTCTTATTTATGGCTAATCATATTGTTTTAATCTCCAGTCAACGGGTATAACAGCTCAAGCCGGCTGTTTTTTGTTTTGAGTATGTTGACCCTAACCCATTTCTTTTAGATGGAGTATCAGCGAGTTACAACTCATTTTTGACAACTCTCTTACACAGTGACTGACTTTGTGTTTATCTCACTTATAACTTGCATTTGATCAGGATTGTATTTACTTATTGTCTGATTAGTGTCTACCATCATACTTTAGATTTTTTCACTTTTATCATGGACCCTGTTCCTCTAAACAATGTGGTCACTGTGAGTTCAAGTCCAGTTCATGCTGGCTTCCCCTTCTGCCAAACGTGGGAAGGTCCACCAGCAACCTGTGGACAGTCGTGGGTCTCTGCCCGGTATCCTCCCACCATGATGCTGGTCACCGTTGTAGAAATATTCCTGAGTATGGCGTAAAACACCAGTCAATTAAATAAATAAATATATCATGGAGGTCAAATTTATGGGTGGAGGAAACCAAAGTGCTCACAGTGAGCCACCGGCTTTTGCTAGGTACTTGTCAAATAACAACGTAGAATCTGAACACGCGACCTCAGTGGCCAAGAACCTGATGGTCCCCGTAAACCAGCGCTTTGATCACCTGTCAATGTCTGTGAGATTAGGATATCATCCAATTTATGAAACATGATCATTTTTGATACAAGCATATATGTAACTACTGTTTGTTCTTCCTTTCATCTTAAAGAAGTAGGTGAGGCCTTTTTGCAGGCAGAGTGTAGGAAAACTTACCTCTTGTTGTCCATCACAGGTGAAGTCTATCATTGACAATGAGCAGACATTATCCCCAGTCACCTGAAATAAAAAAGGCATAAACAGCTTTCTTTCCTTCTTGGCATTAATTACTAGGTTACATTTCCTTCAAAAAAGTTAGACCAGTTTCTAGCTCCCCTGTGTGTCACTTCTGCATATAAGATGAGATCTGCATGACAATGCAACACAGCAAAATGTGCAAACTTGTGAGCTGTTCAGTCATGTACCTCACCTTCTTTTAACTTCCTACAGATGTAACCTGAAGATAGTATTCATGTAATTAGTATTTTATGCCACACTCAAAGTTCTTCAAAATATAAAATGGAGTAAAACCTAGGAAAAGAATGAATCAGACATACATATGACATGGCGAAGAGTAAAAGACTATGGACACACTTCACTACGCTGAAGCCAAGTGCTAATGAGTCAATCAGAGCCAAATTCAAGATCAACATGCCACTTTTATTTTTATAGACAGCTCACCATCCAATTCAGCCAGGGAGGGTGCCAAGATATAAGTGATAACTTACAGTCCAGAAGCTGTCATTGCCCTCGTAGTCAAACCCCTGTAGAGAGCAGTTTCCTCCCACGATAGCCAGAGGCAGTTCCAGTCCTCCTAGCTGTCCCATCACTATGGCATTGGACCCATCAGGAGTCTAGAATAATCGGAAGATAGGAAATAACAGCAATTTTACACGTTCCAGTTTATGTTCATTTCTTACACATTCAAAGAAGCAGTGCTCTATACAGGATTGTCTCACGTCTCTCAAAAGGATTTTCCTGAAACATCGAACGGGCAACACTCCGAGTCAATCAAATGCAATTTAACATTGTGTCTTTAAATTCTGACGCCTTAATTTCCATTCTGAAATTGCTTTCCTCTTTGATGATCCATTCAGGTATTAATTTATGAGTTTTTTTTCTGTTGGAAACCATTGTAATGCTGTGAATAGAACCTATCTTGATGTTTTTATCCATTGCCTTTTTTCTGCACATTTTTCTGTCATTTTTCCATTTGACGATGTTACACTGTCTTATTTATTTATTTTAGTGGTGTTTTACGTCATACTCAAAAACATTAGATTTATACGATGGTGGCCAGCATTATGAGGTTGGGAAACCAGGACAGAGCGCTGGGGGAAACCCACAACCATCCGCAGGTTGCTAGTGGACTTTTCGTTATATGATCTGAGAGGAGGCCAGCAAGAGCTGGGCTTGAACTCACAGTGATTGCATTAGTGAGAGGCTATTACACTGCACTAGAGTGCTAACCTCCACAGCCTCTGCATTGTTTTACTAGTATGATATAAAGCATCATGGTTGTTCCATTTTAAAACACTGCCTCAGACATATAGTATTGTTTCAAAGAACAGATTTTATTATTAATTTTCTTCATACAATTTAATTTCCTCGCGAACAAAATCTGATATAAGTTTTGGCAATATTCAAAATCAGATAAGGCTGAAATGAACAAAGGCCTGTAAAGGCTACATGTAAGAGTGCTAGGGCACAGCTGATATATATTCACCTGCTCATATTAACAAATTGTGTGGTCATCAGTAAATAAAACATCATGGGTGAATTTCTCAATAAGAAAGAATAAACATCACATTACACTAATTGCTGACCTCCTTGTAGAAGAGGTCCCTATTGTTGTTGACATCGTACGCCAGAAGGTTGGTGTTAGTGCCCACGACCAGGATGTCGTTG
The DNA here is from genome assembly GCA_016165875.1 of Acanthopleura granulata. Lineage (NCBI taxonomy): Eukaryota > Metazoa > Mollusca > Polyplacophora > Chitonida > Chitonidae > Acanthopleura > Acanthopleura granulata. The sequence goes on along the minus strand of JABBOT010000001.1, from coordinate 29,427,542 downwards.
GGTATGTTGGGATTGAGCTGGCCTGCCGACACTGCAGACACCTGCTGGTTAATACTGAGCAGACTGATGTCACTGGTGTCATCACCGGATGCCATACGACCTCCGACCATGCCTCGATTGTGAGGGTTGTGGATAAAAACCTGTAAAATATCGGTTCAAACATTAACAATTTATTTGACCTAAATTAACTTTTATGGCCTTTCAAGGCCTCTAAAGTTGTTTATTTGCTGGCAAATTTTTAGGGCAAATACAGTAAACTGGTCAAATTTTTACTTATAGACCTATATCAGTTCAATCATTACATACACTTGCAATTCATTGATATTTAAACCCATTCCTCCAATTTTATTGGAAGGAAGTCAGGAGGAAAGAGATTAGAGGGCCCAAACATGGGGGATAAGAAAACAATATCATGCAAATTTTAAATTTTTCTAATTATAGCTACACTTGAATGTGCTTTGCAGTTGAACAATTAATTTGAAACTTCTTCGAAAAAAAGCTGTTTGCAGCCTTCCCCAAGAGATAAGTTTAAAGCACTTCTTTTTTTCCTTGCAATTTAAAGGCCACAAGCAAAATAGAAAACACACTACAGGAGGTTAACATAGAGCTCCAAACCTTTCCAGCCGCTGTGGCACATGTTAATGCTGGATGGACCCCATCATACTTCCCAAGTGTAACCATGCGAGGGTTAATCTTGTGATTGAGCTTCAGGGTAAATATAGGCACCAACATCTTCAGCATTTATCAGCACACTATCTGAAATGAACATATATACAAATGCATGAACAGCACTGTGTGTTCAATGGTGTACACTACGGATTTATGAAATTTGACTTTCAGTTCATGATTTACGAAAAAAGAGGAAGAAAAATTAAGAAATCTGTAACAACTTGCTTTAAACTTTGGCCGGCTGGAGGTCTAGTTCAACAAGTCAAACATTCCACTGCTATTCTTCGGCCCTGGAGGTCAACATGGCATATTACAATCATCATCAGAAACGATTTGTAGACTGATTCGAGCTGTCGAAACAAATCAGCTAGCAAGGCTTCATAAAGTTTGCTACATTGTAAATGTACATTTCTGATGCCTTGGTGGTTCATTTTAAACAGCAGTTAAAACGAACCATTGTTTAAATCAAACTAATACATGCAATCTTGCACATTTCCTATTATGAAGGAAATAATTACCAAGAGCTAATGGTTACATCACTCTCACATTTGCAGCTTAAGAATGCAATTCACAAACACAACTCACTTATGGTTTATAATGCACTTACCACTATAGTGAACCAGTTGAAATGAATAACAACTTTGTGATTGACAACGACTACCAATTCATCATTCAACAACGATTACACGGACAGGCCGCCTGGTTATGAATCGGCACATTTCTAGTGTTCTTATTCATTCAAATAAAGCCACTGTCTACCAATGTAAACATTCATTCTGCTAAATAACCTTTGAATCAAACACGCTTTCGCAGGCCGCATGAAAATATTTTGCAGGACAACTTCCAGTGCTTTCATTTCATTGGATGAAATTCGACAGGTGTGTAACAGAGTTATCTCCCGTTGGCAGTTCATCGAATCTTAACAACAGGGGTCGCGCGCTTGAAGGACACGTGTTTGTTTGTGTATCTCGAAATGTCAGTGGAGTGTTGACCTGTTAACTGGTCACTTTTTACTTATTTACGGCACCAGAAGTTAACATTCAAAATGAGGAGGGCACATCTTGGTGAGTGGATGGTTGTAAAGTTATGCAAAAGTATCACTTCCCAGTAAACCTGACGAAACCAAAACATAAATCAGCTGACCACCAACAACAACAACATCCATATTGAATGAATGAATGATTATGGCTTAATGGGAATCATACAAGTTGTTCAAATTTTTGCAATCGGACAGACCTTCTCGCAGATTTTGCTGTCTTTGTGGAATCAGGGCACATAGGACCTTGAACTTTGGAGTAAATATGCAAAATATTTTGGAGAATGTTTTGCAGTAATAATTCATAGTTTTGAGATCATGCTTGGCTTCTTCTCCGGCCATAAGTGGAAAGGTCTGCCAGCAACCTGCGGATGGTCGTGGGTTTCCATCGGGCTGTGGCCAGTTTCCTCCTACCATAAAGCTGGTCGCCGTCATATAAGTGAAATATCCTTGAGTGTGGCGTAAAACACCAGTCAAATAAAGGTTGCACACTGCAAATGTGACAAGAGCATCAAAAGCCTAATCCCTCCGGCCATATGTGGGAAGGTCTGCCAGCAACCTGCGAATTGTCGTGGGTTTCCACCGGGCTCTGCCCTGGTTTCCTCCCACCATAATGCTGGCCACCTTAGTATAACACCAATCAAATGAATAAATAAATAAATGAATCAAAAGCTTAAAAATTTAACGTTCAGATATTGTTTCAAGACTGATTTAAAACCCGAAAAGCATACACCCTTACCCTCCCTCCGCAGAGTTATTGTATCACTCAAGATAAAGACTTGGATATATTGATGTTCTCAGAGAACTGGTAGCAAAATTTACATATCCTGATGTCATGTATGACCTGAAAACTATGGATACTTCACCGTTTTGAAACAGAGGATTTTATTGACTTGAGATATCAGACAATGACACTTTGCAGTTGTTGAACAGTAGTCTTTGTCAGGTTAGCGGTATTGGCACATTACTGGTAAGTCAGGGCTATGAAAACATAGTCTTATTTCATAGGGCAAGCCATGAATTCCAAAAAGCCCAAATGTTGAGAGCACATACTTTATGCATACGGCAGTTTTTGGGCCGGGGCTCATACCCATATTTAACTTTTAACCAATTTTTTTTTTCTTTGAAACAGGGGAGACACAAATGCAACCAACAAATGAAATGTTGGAAGAGGAGAATTCATCTCTAGAATCCAGTCTGTCCAACAAAGTCAAGGCTTTAAAACATGTGAGATGTGCTGTATTTCTCTCTGAATATTGTAATATGAGTATTGACACTGACATTTTTTAGCTATAGTGTTGTAGCTTTATACATGTCCATGTATAAATTTAATTCTAATTTCATGTTTCATTTATATTTCTACTGAATACTATGGTACATACTTATGTCTGGTATGAGTTATATCTTTGACTCCATCATAAAGCCGAGAAATCAGCATGTGGTCATGTAAGCAGAGTATACTAGGCTTCTTGTACTTGAGTTGGTATGCAGTATTTATGTGCTGTTTTACTGTTATGTTGTAGTCCCAAAATGCCACTTGCTAAGCTCTTGTAAAACACTTTGTGAATATGGTTGTCCCTTTACAGAAAAAGTACCAGCTTACGGAACTTACCTTTGCCTGTAGCAAAGCAGTCCAAAGCTATGAACTCTTTTGTTCTCTCCTTTATTACATCATAGTAATCGAGGTACATGAGCTCATAAAACACCTACATAATACACAAGTAGTCCAATGTTACTGAACTCTGTCATGTGGACCGTTTTGTGTAGCCCATCCAAGTGATTTTGATATTAGACCCATAAACACAGTAGCACAGAGGGTGGTCATTTATTTTCACTTTCATTTTTCAGCTGACAATTGACATTGGCACAGAAGTCAGAACTCACAACAAGCTGTTAAGTGAAATGGTGAGTCAATTCTATGTTAATGTGTTGCCAGCTTTGACATACTAGGTTTGCAGGCAGCATTTCTTTAAAGCTGTAGTTGAAGCTATTGCATGGCGGTTTATAATGTTTTGGTGATATTCATGTTTGCTTAAGTGAAATTTATTATGTTTTTCACCTACAATGTATGGTAACTTTATTTTTCATCTTTCCACATCTCTACTTTGACAATTGTTTGACATCAAGTGTACTAGCTAGATCATATTTGTTTACGGACGCAGAGCAAAAATTGGAAAAAAAAAATTGATGGTTTATTAAACTTATCTATAAACTCTGTGGTTCCTAACACCAGCAGCATTTTTACTTTTGTGATGCACTACTGATACTCCTTCCACCTTTATGGTTGTCACCATTGTATAAATGAAATGCTCTTGAGTATTGCATAAAGCATCAATAAAATAAAAAAAACGAGTACTTTTGGGATACAAGAACAGTCTGAAATTCTTTGGTGACACTCCATTGAGCATACATGCAACAGTGTCTCTTTTTTTCCCATTGTAGGACAATGATTTTGAATCCAGCACAGGATTATTGGAGTCAAGCATGGCCCGTGTGAAAGCCATAGCCAGGACTGGGGGATGGAGATTCATTCTCTATCTTGTTCTCTTTTCACTTTTTGTATTCTTTGTGTGTTATGTTATCTTAAAATTTAGGTGATGATTGTGATATAAAGGTAAATAACATTGATAAAAGTCATATTGGTCATTAATTACATTGATGGGGGAGATGGAAGAGGTTGGGGAAATTTTGGGGTGAAAATACTGGACAGTGTATGTACCCTAAGGGTTGGTCTTAACACTTCTGTAAATTTTACACAGGTGCAGTGATCTGGAATATATATAATATCTGTATCTTATTTTCAAAGAATTTTATGTGAGCAAAATTACGGTAAAAATGTGAACTTTTACTACATGTAAATCTTTATAATCACCCATTATGAGCATGATCTGAAGTCACTCACAGTGGTTTACAGAAGGGCAGGAGTTCTTAACATTAGCATGTATGATTTCTGTCATGTATCTTTTTCTCTCAGTCAAATCTTGAAGACTTTTTAGTCAGATCAGGGAGACTTCTTAGTCAGATGATGTAGTGGTATTGCTTGATTCTCTATGACATTTTTCTAACAGATAATACAAGTCATAATTATTAATTATGAAGCTTGTCTGCCCAACAAAATATTTTTGACCTAGAACACAATCTAGGTTATTAAAGAAGTAAGAGAATATACCATTTATGTGAAGGTTGGTTTACATGATTATTTACAAGGACTGCTAGTTGTGGATAAGAAAAATTTTTATTTTTTTTCCCAAATAACAATTAACAGATGTTTAGTTATTGGCCAAAAAAATATACACAAGGGATCGTCATGAAAAACAGATGAGTAATAATTATCAGTGGCTTCAGGCTTATTCATGTTAGACGGGTTACCAAATATGGAGTGACCGTTTTATCAAGATTGCAACATAGACTGAGTTTGCCCAGACTGTACATGTGGCTTTATTTAGCTGCATGTTGAATAGTTTATGGATTTGCGGTGATAGTTTCTCCTAGATCAGATTGTGAAGATTGAGCTTATGAAGGTTGATGGTTGTTGAATGTCAGCGTACAGGACTGTAATTTTGGAGTTGTCAGTGAACTTTACTGAGTTGTGCCCATAAAGGAAAATGCCAAGGAAAAATGCTATTTTACTGGTTGTTTATTGACAAGATTCCCTTTTGAGATACCATTGATTACTTTACATGAATTTGTTTGGATTGTTATGCTACAGTGGTGAATATTTGGACAACGATATGGGTTATGAGTGGGTAGGCAGTCTGGAGGAACCATGCCTTGTCAGCAACCTGTCGTACTTCCTGATGTAAAGCTGCAGTTAAACTAGTGGAAGTTGCATTTGAACACTTTATCCTTCTTATACGAAGCCCACGTAGCGTTACTTGCAAGCAACTGCCATTGCAGTCAGCTGGAGCTGTAAGCACTACATTGCCATGGCAATTACTTGTTCTTATGTCATGCAAGTGGACAAGTCTGCCCTCACTGGTCAAGGACAAGGTGGACCCATTAGAGTGAAGGCATTGAGAAAGAATGAAGTCACAATTAGTTTTTCTTCGTTAACATGTCAGTAGTCCCATATGACTCATTGCAAGCCCATCATGGTTGTATTTCAATCAGTTTTCCTGTAGCATTTAGAGGATTATTTCTAACTGTGTCCACAGACCTGGTTTATAAGATGCACACTTTAATTTTATTTATTTATTTGATTGGTGTTTTATGCCATACTCAAGAATTGCGCATTTTAATAAAAAGTGTTTGTTGGTGATTTTGCTTATGCTGCTATTATAATGGTGTGGATTTGGTGTGGAAACTTCATCAAAATCTGTAAATACATCATACATACATTTTTGTACAGGGCCTTGCCTGCAAACTTATACAAAATTTAAGTTCCTGTGTAGCAGATCAGCCTTTGGACAGTGAGGTTGAGAGATCAAATCTGGCTGCCATTGGTTTGGTTGTAAGTATTCAGTTTTTGGGGTGCAAAGTGAAGGCTTCTCCCTGCTCTGTCCTGGTTTTCTCTGCATAAAAAAGACGACAGATATTCTTTGATTAGGGTGCTAAGCACCAAATGCTTACCTAAGGTAAGACTATATCCTCACACACCTCATGTATGTCTGTGCCTGTCACATAGCACATTTCATGCAGGCCTGATAACCATTTAGACATTTCAGGGAGTCACGTTGGGATTGTGTTGGGCTGTTTCATTCATTCCACATTATATCATTTGTTGTTGTTGTATGTTGTACTTTGACACGTTGGACAGATGACATTTGGCTCCATGATGTCGCATTTTAGATTTTTATCTCATCAAGGTGAATTGTTCAGATCCTTGTCAAAAGTATCAACTACTAGCCAGTTTTCATACTAAAGATGTGTAAATGAGAGGTTACTTATTTGTGTATTGTCAAAAATAAAGAGAACTACCTTGCTATGTTATGCTATGTTCTGGTGACGTGGTTTCCTGCTAGTGACTTACGGGGACTAACCGTCATTCTCTCATATTGACTTATTTTGGAGTTTCACCTGTGTTGATGGTCTGAAATAAGCAAACTGTAAGGTTCGACAGGGGATGTTGTGAGTATAGAGTTGTACATGTATGTATGACAAAATGTTTATATTGAAAATCAAATGTATGCACGTAGCATCAACCTACACTTCTTTGTGAGTACAGCACGCTCCTCATGTTTCCAATGCAAAGGTGCAAAATGTGCTGATCATCATGCCAACACCAGCTTTGAGCAATGCACATTTCTGTTTGATTGGTTTTTTTCCTCCGTACTCAAGAATATTTCACTCATACGACTGGGGTCCGCAGTATAGTGAGAAGAACCTGGGCAGAGCTCAGGGGTAAACCCACGCCCGTCCACAGGTTGCGATTTCGATTACTGTTCATCGAAAACGTTCAATATCACAACGACTGTTTGAACAAAATGTGGTTGCATGCGACACGCTGAGCTTGGACATTGTGTACTGGTAACATATCTGATGCCAGTTGAAACTAGTGCTGGTCACAAAGTAGAGACAGTGCCTTGCCAACTGTCTCTGGTTTTTTCTTGTTTCTTTTTTCGTGATGAACTTTTTTCATTGTTAACGTGATGCGCAGGGTCCTGTGGCCAGATAAAGGCGGTCACGCTCATGCTGTTAGTCTAAGTGTGAAGTATACCACAACCTGTTCGTATCTTATCAGAAGAGCTCCAATTTTCACAAGTCCCTCAGAATGGGCGATCCGAGTTGAAAGCATTTGACATGCTCTGGACTACTGCAACGTTCCAAGCAGTAAGGTTAGCATTTTTGGAGAGAACGCTCGATTGGAAGCAAAACTGATTGGTTTAAAGGCTTAGGTGCAAACTTTTGGCTATTCCTTTGTATTGCACCAAAGAGAAACAACAAACTCGCGGAGGCCTCCGTGGCCGAATGAGTTAGCGCGTTAGTGCAGCGCAATGGTCCAAAAGTCCCTCAATGTGGTCACTGTGAGTTCAAGTCTCGCTCCTGCAAGTTTAATCTCCAGTCGTACGTGGGAAGGTCTGCCAGCAACCTGCGGATGGTCGCGGGTTTCTCCCGAGTACTGTTCAGTTTCCTCCCACCATGATGTTGGCCGCAGTTGTATTGTGCTCGTCGTAAAATACCAATAAAATAAATAAATAAATAATAAATAGTCACAGTTACTGTCTGTCCAAAACTGTTCAGAAGTCTAAACTTTCTGCAGTCAATGGCCAGAACAATGCTGAGCTTGTAGCAAGGGACCCTAAGGACATGAGAAGAGAGGGAAACTTCAGTGCCTTTTATTTTGTCGTCAAAACGGCTTTTAGAGGAGATATCCGAGCCCACAATTCCTAGCAAGCGTCGCGCCCTGCATACACTGAAAGAAAGCAGGCCTTCACGAAAACCAATAAAAACAGTACATCCCTATCCTTCGCCAGATAGGCTTACCATAAGTTGTTCATCTATGAACAACAAATACAGGCCTATATACATATATAGCCGTGTTGGTTGCGAACATCGCCTCAACCTTTATTTAAAGTCGTCCCTTATTTCTTTTCTTGCATACGTCGTGCTTTAATATGGGTTTCCACTGCCACTCCGAACGTGACTTTCAAGAGATCCTGGTCGGAGATTTCCTGAGCCACTGACTGGCGTATAAAGCATAGAAACTCCGAATAAAGAAATGTAACGCATGACTGACGTTCTCGATATTTCGACTAAACTTTACTTGTCATCTTCAGGAGAAGTAATTTGTACAATCAACAAACACACATATATATACATTTACAGAGAAGCAGACATTACAAGGCTGAATAAAATACACTCCGATGATTGGTCAAATGATTCAACCAATGGAAATTAAACATTGATCAATCACGGCCATCTGTCATGACGATGTGCTGTCATCACGATGTGTGTATTCTGCTGTTTTCTCTGAATGACCGTTAGATATCGTCCTAATCCCTATTTCACACCTATCAATGAAACAATGGCTGTTTGTATTAAGGTCTAAGGCCTGGTGCTGTCATAACATATCTGTTTATTCATGTTTGCCTGAATGATCATGATTGCTCAATGTTTAATTTCCATTGGTTGAATCATTTGACCAATCATCGGAGTGTATTTTATTCAGCCTTGTAATGTCTGCTTCTCTGTAAATGTACATATATGTGTGTTTGTTGGTTGTACAAATTACTTCTCCTGAAGATGACGAGTACAGCTTAGTCGAAATATCGAGAACGTCCCCCATGCGTTACATGTCTTTATTCGGAGTTTCTATGCTTTTGCACTTTGCTAAGCTAGTTGGTGGATCAACAAGATTCTGACTGGCGTATATTGATGCACTTGACAACGTCAAGCGCAATTCAGTGCTAAAGAAAGAAAAGGAAAATTACAATAGTTGTATGTAAAAACTAAGTGAATGATTATGGCTTAATGCCACTTCAACACTTGACCACTAATGATTGGCACACGCAGCTCTCGCTGAACCAAAACGTAACACTTAAAATTAAATGATTAAATATATATATATGATCAAATAATAGTTTCTTTTTCTCTTCACCCAGAAACTGGGCTTAAGGGCTTAATACGTGGGCGTTACATCTCTGAATATCCCAGATATTTATCCATACTAATAAAACAGTAAGAAATGTAAAAGCCTAAAATGTATGACATCATAGAAACTTTATGCCACTGTCTAACGTAAAATTGTATATTTCATGGGTGCACCTTCAAATTTGTTGCTGTTAATAGTATTTGACCCATGATGCAAAAATTTGACACAAGTTGTCTAATATCCATGAAATGATGTGTGCGAAAGATGCAAGTTTTTGGTTTTAAACATTTTGAATAATTAATAATTTGGAAAGGATGAGCAGGGGAGTGTAAGTTATCTTTTTTCCTAGCCAGCAGATCGTTTACGTTTACGATGGCTCTCGGGTACAGATTCTGTATGTCGAATGATTCAATGCTTTGTACAATGTAGGTCTACAAGAGCACAAATCACCCATTGCCTCTTGCAAATGAACATGTAATTGCAGTGGTGCGTATATTCCGTACAAACGAAAGGTTATTTGCACAACGTCTTGACTTGAGCACTCATCTGTTATGTCCCCTAGCTCTAAGATTGGTTCGAGGCCATCTTACAAGTTTCCTCATTAACCTTGAAAGCCCAACTTGTAAGAATGAAACTAAGAACATGTGTATCGTAATCTTAGATACTGGTATTGCATTGGGAAGCACATGTGGATTCAACCAGGTGATAACGACACAATATATATCCCTTACTATCGTCAGCCTTGGTTCTCGAATTATGTTTAGATAATCTTGAGTTTTACTAATCATCCGTGCAGATGTAGGCCAATTACTGTTTGCATCCTCGCTTGTTTTGATCCTCACATTTATATAGTTTGCTCTGATTGTCAAAAAACTGTTACAGCGGAGCAGATCGCGACTGTCCAGATTAGTAGGTCATGGTCCAGCAACGCTTGACTTGGTACCTTTTTATTCGTTATAGCGTGCTTGATAGGGGCCTGCTAATGGGTTGGGTAGTGGGTGTCAATGTCGTTGTATCATATATATTTACACACTTTATTGTTGTCATATTCACGAGTCTATGACGTCGGCCATAGGAAGACGGGACAGAGCCAGGAGAAAATACAGAAGCCCTCACTACCTTGCCCTGACAAATATCTTGGTGGCGAGACAACCCACCTCGTTTCGCATTCTCCTTACCATCGGACTTAGTAGGTAAGTGCCAACTGATCTCCTTGAAGTGTCCCGTGTCTTCTGCCATTGGCAATATCAGTGTTTCCAATGACTAGACCAAAAGCAGTCTCGAGCAAAAAGTTCGTCCAATTATAAGTTTGTAAAAAGATTTTATGTATGAATTTAAGCCTTCTAGAGGCTGAGGATGAAGCTGAAATGAAAGAAGTAAAACCCAAGACCTGCTTTGTCATAACCTTGAAAAGTAAATATAATTTATGAACATTCAATTAAGGGAACGGATAACAACTTTTCATGAAATAATCATCAAACATCGAGCACCTCAATTACGCCAACGATTGTGATAATTAAACCTAATGAAATCTACTATAAGTTTACAAATAATTTTCAATGCAGCATCTAAAAAATCATATCGAAGAAAATGCATTTATTTTTTCATCAAGATCGATAATAGTTTCTGAGAATTATTGCTATACTTTTATATGGCAAGTATTCTTAGAACATCTCGACATGATGCCACTTGAATTTTCTGTTTATGTACATTGTATTTTCAAAACTGTGCTCTCAGTAATTTTAAACGGTCGAAATACTCAGTTTTCTTCTTTTCAGAAGATGGGTACAAGACCCTAAACGTGTCATTATTCGAACCTATTTCTGTGCGTTTAATAAATGCTATCATTTCTAATTAGTGGTTTGATCTGGAAAATACACAAAAAGTATCAGAATACTGAACATTTAACTTACCAATAACAATCTCAATAACACCAATAAATTAAGGATCAATTTTGTTTGAAATTCTTACCTTATCGCAACGGTATTGAAGGAGTGCAGTTGTTTCATATTTGTATGAGAATTATCCTTTAAAATTCAGTTTAAAAAAAAAGTGGGCTTTTGATTAATTTTAAGTCAATTAAATTACATGTTGGTATTAAATGATCACAAGATACCAAATCCAAACTGATGTCAAAAAGTAAACTCAACAAACAAATTCAAAGTCTCTGGAGTAGAAAAATCACTGCATAATTACTCTCCTACATAACATACGTTTGGTATGTTATGGCACATTTTATGAAACAAGTGATAAACAATATGAGGAAAATGCCATTCATCGCTTAATTTTGGTTCCACTGTTCAAACAAATGGCGTCACAACATAGGAATCTTCCACATACATTCCACAAGTTCTAACCAAATAATCGATCCTATACAATGTACTAAAACTGCATGATTTTTTTCATTTCTTCGTTTTGGTGTTCTATTTACAGCAGTTATAAATTATAACCAATGTTAAGTGATATACATCCTGCCCATTAAAGCTCAAATAAAAGGCTTCAACTTAAAATACTACAGTAAAATTACAAAAGTAAAATCACACAGAAGCTTAAATACGAACCAATCTTATACAAATGGCATTTGGCACAATTTCAAGGAAACATGCAAATAAAATCATTTCTCTAAAATGTCTTGCAATTAAGTTTTGACACGTTTTTTCCTTCATATGAGATCCTCAAATAAGACTAAAAAAGGATATCTAGTGCCATGCACGCTATCTAGCATCCTTGCATGCTTACGTCCAAAATCTTTTTTTTTCATAATTTTTGTTGAACTATTATCTCTACATAACAACTTAAACACACTTCATAGTTATAAAATGCAACTATAAGTAATCATTGAAAAGATCTGTGCTAGTTTTTCTTAACACTGAAATGTATAAGCACTATATATAAGCACAAAGTTGAAATAGATGCAGGTTAATTCTTTAATGTAAAAATGAAATGAGAGCTAGTTTTTCTTAACACTGAAATGTATAAGCACTATTTATAGGCAAAAATTTGAAACAGATTCAGGTTAATTCTATAAAGTAAAAATGAAATAAGAGAAACATAATAACATGTGATATTCAAGTCAACTAAACATTAAGCAGATAAAAATAAATAAGCCAGTAAAATGTTGATGTTAAAGGAAAAGTTACATTATCATAACTATAACGCATAACTATAACGCATCTGGCAAACACTTTCCATACATGTGTACAATCTGCATAACATGGATGCGTTTTGCGCTAATCTCGACAGGCCACATCTGGTGACATAGGACGTTTAGCCTTGGATAGATCGAGAAGTACCTGAGCGATGTCCGATTTGTTGTCCTCGAAAACGCGGGAATCTTCATTGTACAGCTATGATGCAAAAAAAAGAATGATCATATAAGCAGCGGAAACATACAGTAATGAATGGCTCACTTCATAGGCTGATATTTGTCAGAAACTTTTTAATTGAATTTGTTTCACTGTTGCTCAGAAATATGTCACCATGTCCGAGCTGATGATCTATTTAAGACAACTTCAGGGAGAAACAGAGAATGTGTTCATTTCCAGGTTTTTCCACCTGAAATATGTAGAATTGTGTACAAGGCGCCTTCAACGATTCGAAAAGTCAATACTGAAATAAAGGACTTAATCGTGGATTACCGTGCAAGTAGTGAGAAATCCGGCTGCTCAAAGAGAATTTACTTCGAGATCTCCAACACGAGTATCGGATAATCTACATCTCTAAATCTAAAGCCTAATTTCGCCTTACATGAATTCCATGCACTACACTGTCACCCTTGCAAGCTGCAATATGTTCAGTGTATGTTTAACACTAAACGTATGAATTGGTTTTACGATGGCGGTCAGTTTCAAGGGTGGAGGAAACTGGAACTCAGCTGAAGGCTCCCCGCGCCCTGTGCCGCATACTGTCACGAAGTGTCCTATGAGCAACAACAGTGGAAGAATCTATAAGAAAAAAACCCTGTCCAATGAGCCTGGGAATTGGAATTGGAATTTGAGTACCTTACCACCATAAGCCATGTCCAGCTCTGTTACACAAACCAGGTAGAACAAGATGTGAGGTTATTGTCTTGTGCATACACAACTGTTACTGTCCTGTACATACGCAATAAGTTATGGTCCTTTACATTCGTAAAGACAGTTATTGTTCTGTTAAATAATACACAACAGTTATGATGTACATGCGCAACATTTATTGCCCTGTGCACAGGCAACAGCAGTCACTGCCCTGTACATACTCGACGATAGTTATTGTCCTGAACATAATAAGCAGCAACAGTTAGTGTCCTGGACATAGGCAACATCAGTTATTTGTCCTGTAAATAGGCAATAACAGTTACTGTCGGGGCGTATGGCGAGGACGTAGTACGATTAATTGTTTCAAGAGAAAATTGTCCAACTTACCGCGCCTTTAAAATACGGCAGACAGAAAATATCGTCTGACGCAAGAGGGCAGTTAGTTCTCCAGGGTTGTCCAAATGTAGGGGAAAACTGGCCAGGTCTGTCAACATTTATTACGAACAAGTTAGCGCTTTATTGATTTATTTGATTGATTTTTTTACGCCGTACAAAATATTTCACTTCTACGACGGCGGCCAGCATTATGGTGGGAGGAAAACGGGTAGAGCCCGGGGGAAACTCAAGACCATTCACAGGTTGCTGGCAAACCTTCCCACGTATGGCCAGTGAGGAGCTGGACTTGAACTCACAGCAACCGCTTTGGTGGTAGGCTTCTGGGTCATTATGCTGCGCTAGCGCGTTAACCAACTTAACCAACCGAGGTCCCCAGTAAGCGCTTTAAACTATATACATTATTAGCTGACTGAACGAGTGAAGATGCGTGTACACATATAGGCCTACTTCGTGTCAACAACAGACATCTCTCACAAAATTTAATTTCTATATGTTGAAGTTACTTAACAAAAACTTTCTGCTACATGTATTTCGAAAAAAAAAATGTTAGAAAGGATGCTTTACAACGTCACATTTACGCGTTGAACAACACGCGTCATCGTTTCTTGGGTACACGTGCTCTCTCTGTCTGTGCTCTTGTTCGTCTGCCGGCGACGTTTTGATTAGCGCGATGCACGTTTGACAAAGAGGGCGTATACGAATATAAAAGTGGTTCTAACATGGTATGTTTATGCTAATGATGTTGAGCCAATCATAAGTATCTAGACGCGAAAGCTCTCTATCATATTAGCCTGTGGCAGCAAGCTTACAGCTGTATGCGTGTAACGGTCAATGTATATGTGTACAGAGCATAACAATACTGTTGCTGTTACAATTTGGAAACGTGTAACAATTGTTTCTATCATAAATAACATTTAAATAGTTTACGAAAATTTTGTGACGACTGAAGTTTTATTAAATCCTGAATGGGTTAAATAAGGGGAATTTAAGTTTCGATGGGATACCGTTCCTCACGCAATGGCAATTTGGTCCCAGTCCGACTTGACTATTGTTCTCTTGAACGGGACAAGTAATATCTGATCAGTTTGGCCACAAGATGTCATCATAAATGCAGTAATGAACAATGCACTTTGACCCGAATTACTTTTGTCAGGAAAGGTTCCCCATTAAATATACATGGGATATTATGCGAGAGACGTATTCACCTTACGGTAGATTGGAATCCCGGGCCGGTGGTAACGTTGACTGAAAACGCCCTTCTCGGTGAACAGAGCGGCAAAGACTGTGGCGATATCGGGTACCGTAGGGGAGGGCTCGGCTGGGGAAGATACTGGCTTGGGAAAATACAAGGGTGACCGTAGAGACTAGAGACAGGTGGTGGTACCAAACATGAAGAGTTGTTTTGTAAACTGGCCAGTGGTAGCGGTACCGTATCATCGCCTATGCTCGAATGAGGCCAGGTATCTCCTCTGCAGCTTGGACTGGCGTCTGAAATATAAGACGAAGCACGACACGTGTGTAGTTTTAACACAAACATTTTTACCACTGGACAACAACAACAAGTGTGGGTGCAGGTCCTCTACCTGTGATATTTGAATTCTTTTATTACGCTTCCTTTACTTGCTTACCTACCCAAAGCGAATGTAGTGAATGTACAATAATCAAAGTTTTAAGGTACCTTTAGAATTACACACTGACATGGAATAAAACCAAGCTTTGCTTTGAGAGACGTTTGCACAAGGCAGCGAGCAAATCGGATGTTGCAAGAAAATAATTCGCTTACGATGTTACAGTGGAAAGTGCTTTCATGACAGTATGGAGCAGATGAAACAAACGAAGGCTTGTCATGGTGGCGTAAACCTAATCTACAATGCAAGCTGTATATAACATTTAGGGTATCTAATGGCGCAATTGACAATGCACTCACTTGATAACACTGCTGAACAGGAATTTGGTGTGGTCGCCGTATTTTTCACATTTCCACACTGATCCACATTGCCAGACAAGTCATCTGTGGATTTGAAAGGCTGCCATAGAGTGTGTGATCTGGTGTTGGATGACTTACGGGTATGCTCGAGAGGTGCGCTCAGGGGAGGGCTAAATGTGGAAGGACTTGGGTACTGAACTACGGGGAAGGCGTTGTGGCAAGGGTTGATATTGAAAGATGTTGTATTGGGTGGTTTAATACTGTCACACATCCCTGCCAAGGCCTGCAAACTTCGGGAAGCGTTCAGATCTGGGCATGCGTCATACCCGTATATGGACGGAGACAGAACCGGTTGGAAGTTGGGTTTGCCTGCAGTCATCGACGTCCAGTCGCAGGAGTAGTTCACTCGTACATTGCCCGTAGGCGAAGAGACTTCAGGCAGCCCTGCGTGTTCCATTCGAGGACGTTTATTCGACTCAGTTTCGCATTGCAGCTCTCCAACTGACGTAGAACTTTCGCGCCGGGTAGATCTTTTCGAAGATTTATTATTCGTTAGCTTGACTTGCTTTTGTTGCAGGTTTTCTGTGGAGCTCACTGTCGGTGTCTTCTCATTTCCGCTTGAAGTAACCTGGGCATCTGCTGCTGGCGCCGGATTTGTCGTGCGCTTGGTTTTACTCTTGATACGCCTTCTAGCGTTTGCAAACCACGTTTTCACCTGATATAATGAGAGGCACGTTTGTGCGGCCAGATCTTCTTTCTCAGTCTGAGATGGATATGGAGACTGCGAATGATCAGCAAGCCATTTCTTTAGTTGAGCCACGGCTTGCACCGGTAGCTTCGTGCTGGGCCGCTTCCCATCCGGGCAGATATTCATTGGGGGCGGGTATCTGAAAAGAATGAAAGAATGTCTAACAGATATACAGTCAATACATTCAGAACAAATCATCCAGCATATTACTACCGTATGAAGCCTGAGGAACAGGCGCAGTTCGGAAGATCTTTGCCATGTATAGTCGTGTTGGAAATTCTGAAATAGGGTTGAAAAGTTTACATCGTTATTGATGTGAAAAAAATTTTCTCATATTTGAAGGTGGTCAGATTTATCAGTTGACAAAACTTGCTGAGCTGAAAGAAACCACTATACCCACCACCATGCATGTATCCTGTCGATGAATGTATTTCATGAACCTTACGTCTTTACATCATCATAAGTATACACTCCAGTTTTCTTCATATCATACCGATGATGACCTAGCAAGCAATATAATACAATCTGGGATATAATACAGTACTATATCCCAGATACAATGTAGGACAGGACTGCATGCTGCTGTTTATTTATTTTTATTTATTTCAGTGAATGGAGTTTAACATAGTACTTAAGACTGTATACCTGACAAATCTGACGTAAACCAAACGAACAGGAACTGAATTCAAACAATAGATATCACATGTAGATAAGGGCTGGTCCACATGTCAATAACAGCTGACCGCTGTTGTATACATGAAATATTCTTGAGTACGGCGTAAAACACCAATCAAATAAATAAATATTAACTGCTAAGTCTTCTTCAGTTTGTAGCTTGTTTATGTTTGAATACTCACTTTTGTCGCACACGGTATCGAATCAGTGCGGTGAGCTCACGCCGTAACTGAGCCCTCTTTTCACAATAGTGAGCCTCATCCCACAGCTCGAGCAACCCTTCCGTGGAGGAAAACTGGCCTTTCTGAAAAAATAATGGGGATTTATTTATTGAAATAATTTAAAAAAAAAAACTTGTATCATTTTATGAAAATATTCGAGGCATCATAGATACAGAACTCTTCTTGACGGAGAGTCACAGTGCGAAGGCTGCAGACCTGGCGGGTGTCAGCTGGAGAGGGGTTATCTCGCGTGGAGCAGAAATATTTTCAACATTTTAAAGCTATGGTTAATACACCTATAAACGCGGCGCAAGACACACATGTAGCTTTAATGAAACCGTAATGTTTAGGCAGGGATCGGTGCCCAAACAGCTAGTTCAGCTGCCCAATTCCCCTTAGCTTTCGCCCTGCAGCTCTCCATCTATCACCATATTTATTTGTTTATTTATCCGATTGGTGTTTTACGGTGTACTCAAATATATTTCACTTATACGACGGTGGCCAGCATTATGGTGGAAGGAAACCAGGTAGAGCTCGAGGGAAACCCACGGCCATCCGCAGGTTGCTGGCGGACCTTTCCACGTACGGCCGGAAGGAAGCCAGCCCGAGCTGGACTCGCAGCGACCTCAATGGTGATAGCCACGTCGTCATGAAGCCGCGCTGGTCAGCTAACCCCCTTGGCCACGGAGGTCAATCCACCTTTAAAAAGGAGAGATGCAGTTCTCTATCTAGAGGCTTTTCTGAATCAATTTTATGCTGGAATATATATAAATATAGACCAGACTATCGGGAATAAAACCATCGCACACCGTCAGGAAGACAATTTCTCAATGAACGACATAAAGCTTTCCGATAGCCAGCAAGAGTTCGGACATCTTGAATAGAAATTTTCAAACATATAACCCTTTTAAATTGATAACCAAACATGAACCTTTTTCGCATACAAGAACCTCGTAAAAGTGTATAATTCTATAAGAACGACTGTGTACAAAACTGTAACAAAAGTGATGTACGCCTTTTGCGTACTACACCAAGGTATAGCAGTTGTGTACCTTGGAAATAAACCCTGTGAATAAAAACCCTTTCGAGTTCGAACTCTTTTGTCGTAGAAGATAAAAAGAGTTCAGCTGTGTCACGTGACTTGTCAAAAATATCAGGCAATTTTGTTTATTTTAATTTACCGATCACCTCTCTTGCCGTGTTAGAGAGGTACGAACGATTTCTCATTTAATCAGGAGCTTCTTAAATCAAAAAAACTTCCAGCTCCTCAAATTTCCCTATCGTACGTCTAGTCTAAGTAACTTTTTGGGAAACTTTTCTTGGACGCCCATGTTATAGTAAATGTAATCAGAAATAGTTGCCTAACATTTTGACAGGTCACATGGTACAGTAAGGCTTTTCTTATCTTTAGCGATAAAGAGTTCGATCTCGAAACTGCCCTATTGATGGCACACACGACTGTGTGTGACTCTTAAATTTAATAATAAAAGTTTAACTGAGCCTATAAAAGTTTAAGTAAACATTGATGTACTCTGTAAAACCTGCGACCATGGTATACACGTAAAGAAAATGTAGTGATGTTAAATGCAATATACTAGACGTCACTGGTCTAGAATTACTAAAAATGCTGTGTTGCCATCACATTAAACATACGTGCACAAAAACATAAAAACAATAGAAAAGGGTCAGGCCTCGGAGATGTTTATGGTCCACCAGCAGAATCCCGGTTTATGCAGGTGTTCAATATAAAAGACTACAGCATATAGGGTAAAACCAGAGTAGCGACGACAATATAATAGTTGGCAAATGGTCACACCTTACCGGTGAAATCCGGGTTCTTGTCAGTTTACCTCAGTTAGGATTTTATTCTAACTGTTCATGTTAATGACAAACCAGTGCTAAAATTTCATTTTGGGTAGTCTGCTTAAGGATTTGCCTGTCTTAAGTTTCAACTCCTGTACAAAGACTGCACAAGAAAGTGTAAAAAAAAATCAAAACTACAAGGTCTCGTAAGCACTTGGATTCAGTTTAATTGGCATAGATGAGTAGACTACGTGAATCAAACCAGTGCTGTGATGTAGCCTTTTGTCTCTGTTCATGACAACAGTCACACTGCGGCTATATAAGCCGCCATGTTCTATCGCCACAATGTGATTGTGATAAACAAAGACAAAAGACCACGTAAGAAGAATACGTAAAATGTGGTCAACATTATAGTGCGAGGAAACCTGACAGATCCCGAGGGAAACCCCACGCAGGTTGCTGACAGATCTTTGCCACTGGAGAGGAAGCCAACCAGAGCTGGGTTTGAACTACGTGCGATTGCATTGGCTGCTGGGTCATTGTACAGCGACAGTGCGCTAACCAGTAGGCCCTTGCTAAATTTACAAGCTCAACACATGGATAAGAATACATGAATTAATCAGCTTCCAAAATAAATATCCTATTGCATGAAATATGCAAGATGTCAAATCTGTCGTTGATATATTTGTGTTTCATTTTCTCCTTGCCTCTTACTCTGTGCTATGAAACCTTATGTCAGTCGATACCGAACAAATATACTATTCCCTGGCAGCTGAAGATGAGAACTTATCAAAAGGGAAAGCACCTGTACCGATGCTGTCTACATAAACATGACCTTAATGACTCTAGGTACGTTACAATTTTTGATGTTATCTGTACGTGAATAGTGTGTGTATTTTGATAAGGTTGCAACATCCGGGGAGAGACCACTTCCTCGTAAGGTCTGACACTGAGGCACCTTGACCGACGTGACCTGAGCGAGATGGAACACGTGGCCAATTAAAGGGGTAACAGTGTTCATTTCTCGCATGTGTCAGAGGAACCGGCAGCCCACGTGATAAGCGTGTCACATTTAACGCCACTGTTCACATCAAACCGTCGCCTGTCATAACAACACCTGGCATGTATCTTTCAATTGGCTGGAAAAATCATAACCCTTGAGGGCAATGGCCTCCACCACTGATAAAATGGCAAGGAGACTTCTGAACTTCACATTTCACACATAAAAATACGAGTTATTAATAATAAAACCTTATAACTCAATGTGATCGACTATATAGGCCTCTGTATATATTGCTGCGTTTCCGATTTGTTTATGCGCCCTCCCCAATACAAAATGTGTAGAAAAAAGTAATCATTTCTCTGTAAATGGGCCTTACTGTCTGTATGAGAAAGAGTAAATAAACTAACCTAAACATTCTAAACATTTGGCACATTCAGGTACTGACTGTATATAAAGCAACTTTAAAATTAAAAATCTGTACCTGACTTTCAAACTTCAGGCACATACTCCAGAAATTAATGGAAAGTTAACATATATGTTTCATCTCTCTCTTTGATTTCTTGGACGTATGAGCTCGTACATTTTACACGAGAAGACAAAACGAGTGATATACTGCCAAACCGAGCAACTATACAAGTCATAGGAAAGCGTTAGCTTTCCCACGTTCTCGATCTCAATCAGTCGTATTTACATCTTATTTATTTATTTATGTGGTCGGTGTTTTATGCCGTACTCAAGAATATTTCACTTATACGACGGCGGCCAGCATTAAGGTGAGAAGGAAGTGGACAGGGGAAACCCACTATCATCCGCAGGTTGCTGGCGGACGTTCCCAAGCACGGTCGCAGAGAAAGTCAGCATGAGCTGGACTTGAACTTACAGCGATCGCATTGGTGATAGTCTTCTCGGTCATTACGCTGCGCTAGCGCGCTGACCAACTGAGCCATGGAGGCCACATTTTACATTTTACAGGGTGTATGCAGTACGATTGATGTTGGACCAGCAGATCAAATAGTCCTTACTTTATCGCGAACTACTTACCTCAATTGACATTTTTACAGTGTTTACGCATTTGCTGGTTGAATCCTTCACTACATCCTCAACATACGCAATTTAAATGAACGACGGCGTTCGATGATCCCGACATGAAATGTCTCCATCAAAGGTGCAATTTTCGAGACAAACAAAGGTCATAAAATTTTGACTGGTACCGAGACTTGCGTTTTCCCACTGTCATATTATCATACCTTCCCAACAAACTTCAAAATACCTTTCTAAGACGAACAGAACACCCAGTATGCGGAAATAAGTAATTTTGTCATAAATGATATTTCACCTCAACTACAGAACTATGCAAGGTATTTTTCCAAAGGAAAGTTTCCAAGGGTTCAGAAATATAAATATTTTAAAAAAAAATTATTCCACTAAATTCATTTCGCCACTGGATTAAATCAGAGTCATCTGAACTTTCACAGCTAGACTGTATTAATAATTACAGCTACTTTTATCGCTGATGTCACATTATAACAGTTGCTTTCTTCCTAATATCGTGATATGATTGAACTGAATCTAAGAAACGATGAAATCGTTTTACGAATTTTACCCCCAAGCCCTACATAAAACCTGCATAATATATACACTAAAATAGATAAATAAGACGCTTGTAAAACGTGTATTTTCATACTTTCTTGGATTTTTTGTTTTCGTAATATACGATACTGGTGATAAACGTACTATTATAATGTGTATCACGACAAGAGGGAGGGGCGGGGGCATACTGCTATGATCCCGCTCTTGTGCAGGCCAGTTGACCGTCGACGGATGGTCAATCTGATCGCATTTAATGGGCCACCGGAAATTTGCATAATAATATGCAGTATGATGTCTGCATGAGGTCCTCTGCTGGACATACTTTCTAAATATTGTAGACATGTGAAGGTAGCACGATTATCTCGTGAAAGCAAATCCTCTGTAACTTGGCGTGACCTTTTCAAATAGCAAACTTGTAAATGATGATACTGTTAAAAATGCCCGATTATGCACTGAAAGCAATTCTGATAGTCCTATAGTCCAGCGCGTTATAAACGACAGACGGTTTAGCGCAAAAACTACACACCTCCAGATTCTGTTTCAATGCCTAAAATAAAGCACACGAAATCAAATATATTCATGTTCATTACCTGAAACTTATTATTTGTGATATAATGAATTAAGCCGATATTTGTTATAAATACATGCAAATATACACGACTTAAACCTATTAATTACGAAAAAAAAAATTGCAGTATGTGAAATAGCCTATATATCTTATGCATTCATGCGCGTTGCAACTGTTATAATCCTAAAGAGGTTTCTTCAAACTTGGACATGACAGTTGGTATTGTTTGGTTTAATAGGAAAAAACGCCCTAAATCATGCATATACAGCAAGAATGTGAGTTCATTTGTATTTAACAATACAACCCCAAATTCCATATGCACGGGCAAATTAATTTAGTTTGACATGATATTTTAAAATGTGCAGTATTTCTTCAACTCTGCATTCTATACCAGAGGATTCAACTCTCTCTGTGTTTACAACAATTCTGCATTTATATGTTATAATTTCGGTTGCATCTTCAAGTGTTTGACAACCGTGTAAGAATTAGTCCAAGGTTGTTCTGACGTTGAAATTTGCATTAGAAATGATCAATGGAACCACGATATACTAACGAAGGGGTCAAGAAACTGTGTTGTGAATGGGACAACAGATGAATAAGTTTCAACATCACATGATTTCAGCAAAATTGGCCCGAAGCTCAGCGGATGGACGTTTACATACTTACATACAGAAACGTATATACGATGTAGCGATAATTTCACCATGCGAAACCCAGACTTCAAATTAGCAATGGGATCATTTGACTGCAATCATAAACCATGCAAACAAGATAAAATAATGCCATCTTACCTCTAATAACGTGTAGACGTCATTGTATTGGTTGTAATGCAGCTTGTAGGCGATGAAAGCTCTGAGGAACTTCTCGTTGTGCTGCAGTTCGTTGACACGGGCGTGACCAACGTCCTTCAAAAACAAGTCTAGCAGGTCAAAATTGCGTAAAAATATGAGAGAGCTTGCTATTTCGGCACACGCCCTGACATGAATACTACCGAACTCACCGTTGTGCTTTATCGTGTCCCAAATACGCACGTGGTGTTCAACATTCTTCTTGTGGTCAATTTCGTAAACCTCCATGTTATGTATTCAGCCCGAAACACAATGTTTCAAAATTGAATCCTGTTTACACGACACTCATTCCGTACCGCATCATTTGAATACAAACCAGAGGCTAGAAAGGACAAGCTTAATTTTCTGTGTCAGGCTATACTTCCTTGAAATGAATGACACTTTTAGGTCACAGTTCCGATCCATAGGCTCTCTAATTACCAAATCTTTCCAGATCCTTTGAGCGCGAGCCTTAACTCTTTGTGGTACCGGTATGTTACGTAACTTGTGATTGACAGCACAAGATTTCTTTTGATTAGTTGGGGGCGGAGTTTCATACTGGCAGTACTGGGCTTACCAGCGAAGAACATCATGGGTTCGTCTGTTATATATGCATTGTGACTAACAGAAAGCGACTGAGGAATTTTTAGAACTGATCAGGCCGTTTGAGTGAAATTTAATCATGTTTAAATATCCTCAAAATATTATTTTCTAGTGAAAAATGATTTAAATACATATTACAATATTTGAAATGTGCTATTAATTTATGCTGAGAATTGTAAAGGAAACGAAATATTTGAAGTTTATTTATATGTTACTTTATTTATTTGGTTGGTTTCATTTGATTACGCCGTACTTAAGCGTATTTCAATAATAGGACGGTGGCCAGCATTATGGTGCGAAGAAACCGGACATAAACTCTCGTCCATCTGGAGGTTGCTGGCAAACCTTTCCAAGTATTACATTTTGTACTAGTGTTCACAGACAATACATAATAAAACATATATTTCATATACATATATTTCCAAACTCTTCGGGGGCAGCGTAATGACCCAGAAGCCTCTCACCAAGGCGGTCGCTGGAAGCTCAAGTCCAGCTCATGCTGGCTTCTTCTCCGGCCGTATGTGGGAAGGTCTACCAGCAACCTGCGGATGTTCGTGGGTTTCCCCCTGGGTCTGTCCGGCTTCCTTCCTCTATGATGCTGGCCGCCGTCGTATAAGTGAAATATTCTTGAGTACGGCGTAACACACCAATCAAATCAATCAATCAATCAATTAATCAATCAATCAATCAAACCTCATCTGCGCCACGCACTATGGAATAGGAAGCCACCGCCGCTAAACCTTATGGATCAAGGGCCAGTGTTCTGCAATGAGCCAGGGAGGCTCGTACAAGCTACGTAGACTACAGAAACAAAAATGGTCCACTAGGTTTTAAAGCCACGCGCATCTTTGCGTTGATAACAGACTGAAAGAGTAATAATTTAATAAAATAATAAATACTAATACTTTTAAATGACATTGTGAAATATCTGCCAAGCCCCTAGATCATTGATATCGTCCATCATTGATATATGTCACACCTTGTGCACATACAAATGCACGTAGCGGCACAGTTAAGCCCGCCCCGGTTCTTCGAAACAGGTGAATGAATATTCAGGAAAAAAATTATTTTTCAGTTTTTAAAGTGTCTATATGTATAGGCCTAGACAAAATGACCACACAACGTTTCAAAAAGCGTATTTTCTGTATTGTTATACAACAGAGGTACATCAACAGGAAATAACCTTCGCTCTTTTGTCATGGGGAAGAATTTAACTACCGCACAGTAAACAAGCACGTCTTACACGACATGCCAGGTGGTATCTAACACATATGTATGTTTAATGTCACAAAGGAGGACAGCGCGATTTGCATTTGCACGTGAATTTCAGTACTGCCTGGTGTCAGTAATTAAATAATACAGTGTGGGGAGTGATCTGAGCTAGATTGTCCGGATACACTGACACGATTCATTTGTGGCCCGCTGTTGTTGATTTCTGTAAGCGTGAACTGTACTGGGTGACAAGGAATTGGAAGTGTAAGAATTTATTAAAAAGAATAATTGACTGTCCGTCTGCCTGTATCTCATGAAACCTGACAGAGGCGCTTGGGTGGATATGTAGACATGCGTGATATTTTATTGTGCCATTGGGAGAATATATTTTTCATGTTATTGGGGTCCGAAGGTAGATTTTAGACTTAAATGAAATACCACCTGGTCAACGCAACTATATATATGTATTAGTTTATAAAGCACTCAGACGATTCTACCACTTGTATGATTTTATTTAGATTACACGACGGCGGCATTTTGGTGGGAGGAAACCGGGCAGAACCCGGAGGAAACCTATGACCATCCGCAGCTTGGACTTCTTTCAAGTACTTATCCATTATATTTTGGTGTTGGCTCTGATTCAGGAATTTTTATGCATTTTTTTCAGCAATGCGAGAGGGACCTCGGTGTTCCAGGGACTGGGCGCGTTAGCGCAGAGCAATGGCCCGAAAAATCTCACCAGTGCGGTAGCTGTGAGTTCAAGTCAAGCTCATGCTGGCAATCTCTCTGGTCGTACGTTGTCTTTCAGCAACTTGTGGATACTCGTGGGTTTCATCCGGGCTCTGCTAGATTTCAAGAAGTGAAATATTCTTGAGTAAGGCGTAAAACGCCAATGAAAAAAAGTAACCAACCATTGCCAAATACGACCAAAATGCACAGAGTTGTCACTCTCTCTGTTTAGTGGTGGATTTGCACGTTTAGCTGTTTGCGCTCCTAGTTTTGATTTAATATGACATGAAAATGAATCCAAAGCCACATCCTGTTATATTTGTAAACTGACGCACAAACGTTAGAAATCGTAATTGAAGGTTGTATGAAACCTTCCCCTCTGCATCAAGAATGTTAAGAAACTTGGAGCATTGTGTATAAAGCCTTCGTGTTACTGATTATATAGGTATTTGAACTGTAGTTAATGTTGTTGTTCTGAATAATTCCTTTATATAAGATGACGGGCAAGTTTTATGTTGGGGTAAATCGATGTGCTCGGAGAAACCACCGCACCACTTCCTGACCGGCAAACTTCCTGACTTAAAGTCGCAGCCAAACCAGTCAAACCTGGATTTGAGCCTGCGAACTCATTGGCCTGAAGGCGATCAGCTTTTGCGAGGCCAGCACTTCAACAGGAGTTTATTTATTTATTTATTTATTTATTTGATAGGTGTTTTACACCATACTCAAGAATATTTCACCTATACAAGGGCGGCCAGCATTGCTGGCAGACCTTCCCACGGAAGCTAACATGAGCTGGACTTGAACTCGAAGCGACTGCATAGATGAGAGATGGCTGAGTCATTGTACTTCATTAGCCTGCTAACCACCTAGGCCACGGAGGCTCCAGTTGTAGGAGTCTCATTCTCTCTGTATGCCTGTCCTTGGATTTTCACCAAAGCTCTTATCTGAACTGACTTCCTACTTGCCGGATGTATTGCTGAGGATTCCAGAAAGTCAATGCTGCGTATCGAAAAAGTGCATATGAAAATTAAGAAACAATGACATCATAAATCTTTTCACATGTTTTCAAAGGTAGTAATAGTGTCTCGCTCTTGATTTCATAACTCCAGTACTACAGAGTGTAAACAACGAAATCGATCTGGCTGGCGGCACACCACAATTAATTTCCCATTGACTTACATATTAACAGCACTGTCCCTAAATCTGCAAGCCCTAAACCCTCCGGGCCTCATAGACCTTGTCCCCTGATATAACTCCAGTCAAATTCCTGATAAAGCATGATCGATGAAATGTTTGCCAAATCTGACAAACAGCTGCCCTGTGTGCATCCGTCTCCATTTCATGGAAAAACACACAAATTTATACCTTGAATGAAACGTGGAAACATGTCCTTCAAAATGATACCACCCGTCAGGCACAAAAAATGAAAAAGGGCAGAACAGGGGAGCAAAAGAAAATATAGAAAGGAACTAGTATCGCCCCTCCCGAGCCGGAAGCATTAATTGTGGGGTGCCGCCAGCTGAGGATGGATTAATAGCATACGTTCCGTAAGTGATGAGTAAATTAAAATGAATAATACATCATCATGTACCTTATATCTACAGAAAAAAATGAAGTGGAATATGAACGGGGTATTGAGGTTGCAAAGTGAATTAAGGAATAATGATTTTTTTATCCAGGTATTCTTGCTCGATTTACCACCGTGAATGTGGAAATTTTAAAACTCGACGAGTATGGTAAAAGTGGCATACGACGGAACGTTGTCTAGACTACAATACCCACTTTTTGCGTGCTGTTGTGGTAGTCCACAACCGCTCAGGCATGCATGTTGCTGTCTACGCCTCGACTAAAGCTTGAACTTTCATTCTACACAATTTTATATGAACTTAAAATCGTGTAAATATCGCAAAGCAAATGTGCAAATCGTTAAATTCACGCAGAGTTAAATGGCAGCCTATGGCGTATTGGGATATTGCTTAGATATGCGCATTGCTGCTTATCATTGATTGGTTCCCGGCGGACACACCTCCAGGCTATATCTAACATGGACGCTCTCACTCATTTGTTAAGTAAGGACCGATCTACCGACTTCGATTTAATAATGCAAAGTGAAAAAAATTAAAACAAATATAATTAGTGTTTATAGAGAAAACAAGTTACGCTCTGTCCATTGCATACTGTGTTATCACTTTATTTTCTTCTCCTTTAAAATAAAGGGTGCTCATTATAAAGGATAGGATGTCAAAAATTTAATGACAGATCAAACGACCAGTCGAACGATAAACAGAACAACTTATCTATGGTTTTGCTTAGTTTCATGTACTAACCTACCACAGGTCCAATCAAACTTCATGCCCTCAACTTACTTCCTTTCAAACTGCCCAACAGTCATCGCGAGCATCCATGCAGTCGACAGGTTTCATGATCGTTACGTAAGAGACTCCATGTGCACCTCAATGACCTCAAGCCATAACAGTTGACCTTAATCAATGGCACTGGCAATTCGAAGCTGGGCGGAAGTCTGGCTGGCTGTACAAGAAAATGCGATTGTTCCACAGGTACTGATGCAATAACAGACTAACGTGATTGTAAGCCAAGCAGACGCTGTAACCATTCAATTATTCGGTTAAGTATATCTCATATATATATAAGACAGACACGGCTACTCGCGTTATCGAGCTGCGCCTTTCAAACCCACGAGACACGAGAACGCGAGATTAGCACTAATCTGGTATTCTGATGTTCTCGTGCCTCTTGGTTTATAAAAGGCGTGGCACGAGAGCCGGAGTGGCGGCATCCGTCTTCCATACATAAACCGATAACCATTTAATAATTATTGCGCTCAGGCATATTTCCATGCTATCGATTTATCTCCCTTGGTATAAGGAACTCTTTTTATTTTCATTATTTTTTTACAGTGTAGCGGAATAGAAGAATTCCCAATCTTAATGAAAATTAGCTTCGGTACAGCCCATCCCAAGACTGACTTACCGTAGCCTAATTAATAATAATATTCAAATTGTTTCTATACGATTTAAAACGCCGCAATATATGTAGTCTCTTTTATTGTCATGTCGAAAACATAGGGTAGGCCGAATGCATGAAAGTAAATTGAGGGAGTCATAGCTTATTACAGATATGACTTCGCGGTTGTGCCACTGTTGGTATGCATAAAGCTGACGTGAGCAAAACTGCAGTATAACGTTTATTCCTGGAATAGGCGGTAGTACGCATATCAACGGAACAGCTTATTTTTTGGTGTAAATACGCCAGATTTTATGGTGTAAGTTATATCCACCTGGGGTAGGTTTAAGGAGTTGAATAAGGCCGATTGCAATACTGTAATTTACAGTGTCGTCAAAGGACCACTTGCAACTAGTTGCGAAATCGTCTCCCGGTGTTGCAGGCGTGAGGTGTAATTTTTTCGTGGAAAAAAAGAGAGAAGATCTACTTGAATCTACTTGAATGGTAGAATTACTCTGTGAAAAATTGGGGTGGTGTGATTCATAACTTTTGTTTTGTCAGAAGGCAAAAGGACGGCCAAAAGCAGATTTCGCTGTTTTAAGGCGTTTTTCTGAGGGAATTTCCATCATACTGAGAAAATGATTACGTGCGCCAAGCTATTTGTGCGTCTTTACGCACTCATATATTTGTAAATCGAAAAAATGAAATATTTTCTAGGGCCACTAGAACTGCATATTCACTGCATACAATGGTTCATGACTTGTAGATAGTTCCCCCCCCCCCACAGTATAGCCGTACCTTACGCGGTTATGAATCCAGTTATCAATAGCTTTCAAAAGTTCGAGCTCAATATATGTGTACAATTTTTCAGTAACATGAGTTACGGATAAAATGATTAAGCCAAGCAAGAGACATGGCTTATTTGTTTACATTTTGCAAAGCACTACATATTAGATATGCTTCAAACTATAATGAATATTCATTGATGATATATGGTACATACATCCAATGAAAGCTCAGTGCAGCCAAAAATATGTAAGTGATGTCCACGTTATCATTTCAACGCGCAACGCACTAGGTGTCAGCATATCGTATAATTACATGAAAAGAAAGTCAACTACGTGCACAGAGCAAAAAGACAGGGTGGACGCTCATGGTTAGTTGCGAATATTTTTTGATGGTTGGCCTATTGCTTGGCAAGACCTGTTGTATAACAACTTCAACCACATGTCGTTGAAGCCCTTGCGTCATTCTGCAGTAGATCTGTCACTGCGAGCAGGTTGGGAATCGGCCTGCGCGACAGAGGGACAATTTCCCATCCAGTTGCAAGAGGTCCTTTGTGTTCCTTTGATGGGACTCTGTGTTGTTTCAAATGTTGTTGAAATAATTTGGTGAAAATTATCTTGAAAATCCGTTAAAGGCAAATTCCTGGGCGCAGCAAGTATTTCAGCCACAATCAATGCAGATGTTAATCGTGACAACTATACATACATTTATATTATGATTTAACACCCTATTCAAGAATATTCCACTCAGTTTTGAAGGTGCAGGAAACATGAGTGCCTGGAGTAAACCAATGATACTTGGTAAAAGACTGTTTATCTTTCTGTTGTCTGACGTACACACATACAAATACTGGTGGAACACAAGTCTCCTTCAACGAACGTTAAACTGCGCAAACGGCTTCCACATGCACATTTGGTCCCTTATTATTACCAAAGATGCTTATAACACTCGTGATGGTCGTGGGTTTCCCCCGAATTTTGCCCGGTTTCCTCCTACCATAATGCTGGTCGCTGTCGTATAAGTGAAATATTCTTGAGTACGGCGTAAAACACCAATCAAATAAATAAATAAATATAACCCTCGTACGTCTATTTCTGCGTGGTCGGTGTAGCCGGCGATGTGCTGTTGTTGAATATAACTAGCATACACGTATATGGAATCCATGAGACAAAGCTTTATAACACACAGATAAAATGAGCGTGTATACAAAAATACTCTTGGTATATTAACACAACGGAAATACTTCCATTGTGTAACGTTTTTCTGAAAATGTTACAATGAATAGTAGCGTTTACTGGCAGTTAGGCGTATTCATTGCAAAACATCAAAACAAGATGATGTAAGGCAACTCGTCCTGCATGACCTTGATGAAGAATGTGCACCAACCATAGGTTCATAGGCCTGCTACCTAAATATTATATTTATTAAAATTCCAAAAATATTTGGTGGGGAGGGGGGTTCAGTTACTGTAGGAATGCAAAGCACCTTATCAACCTTCCTTTCTGAAAATCACCGAGAAAATAAATGGGCGTGTTTTTTTTTGTTTTTTTTTTAACATATTTTGGACATTGGTGGTATGAGATGAGCTATCTACCGCTCCTGTCATCCTCTACCTACAATATACGATGTACCACTCTTTTGATAATAAGTTAACAATTAATAAGAATGGTCATTCAATTCTGTTCACAGTTCAATTTGATCCATAATCAGGAGTCCACGCCGTGTTCGGGCTACTATTGGAAGCCTGTACTTGTACATTTTAGCTCCAATATCTAAAAATAACTGTCACAGTAAAAGAAACCAAACCTGACATTCAAGATAATGCAATCATTAGAAAACTCTTGACACTTTCCGGTCTTGAATTTTATTGATAACCATAAAAAATCATGTAGTCCAAAACCGGTGAACCGATCAGGCTGAAACATTATATACTGTTACTACATATAAAGGCCTATTGGCAACGTTTTGAATTCCATATTCAAATAAGTCCTGTGCGAGCACTTTTACTTGGTCAGGTGCAATGACGGCCTAAATGTCCAGTCAGGAGTTCGGTTGACAATTCAGTGTGACGTAACCTGACGTCATTTTGTAGGGCTTGCCAAGTTGTGTTTGTGTACCAAGTATGAGATATCTGTCCCTATTTCTTAAGACACACTCGCCAGTTAACAGATCGGTTAACAATTCAGTGTGATGTAACCTGACATCAGACGCCAACACTTTCGACGTCATTTTTAGGTCTTGACAAGTAATGTCTATGTACCTGAGATCTCTGTATGAGATCTCTGCGCCTACTTCGTAAGGCGTAATCTCTAGTTATATTTGATCGGGAAATAAGGACTGTTCCCTTGTGAACTGTGAAGTGCTAATTGTGAACTGCGAGCCCATTTCACACCCACCTGCCTAATAACATATCCCCAAGAGAACTACTTAGCCCTAACTGAAAGCGGAGGATCCCTTTCCTGAGGATATTGTCAGTTTACACAGCTTTACACTGAGATGGGTAATTACCAGCTCTTTTCAATCGAGGTAACGGCAAGTACATATGATACGACCACATGATAACTGTTGGAGGGAAGAAGGGCTCAGTTAGCGCGCTAACGCAGCGCAATGACCGAAGTCTATGACTAATGCGGCCGCTGAGTTCAAGTCCAGTTCATGCTGGCTTCCTCTCCGGCCGTACGTGGGAAGGTCTGTCAGCAACCTGCGGATGATCGTGAGTTTCTCCTGGGCTCTGTCCGGTTTCCTCCCGCCATATTGCTGGCCGTCGTCGTATAAGTGAAATATTCTTGAGTACGGCGTAAAACACCAATCAAAAAAATACATAAATAAATAAATAAATCAAACATAAACCCTACGCAAGTTACTTTGGCTCTAACAATAAACTGGGTCATTATATATCGCACTGGGGCCGTAAATTAGCTTCTATTCTCTACCCTTGGAAGCATGCAGTGTAAGTCACTCAGTTTAAAAAAAAAGGCACTGGTTAAAACTAAGTTTAAGCTATGTGGAAGTCACATCAATGATGGCGCTGACTGTAGTCCTCACGTTTCTCCTGCTGGTAAGTCAGTAGTGCAGCATTAACAATGTTATAGGCCTAAGGCTGAGGAAGCAATGCGTGGTAAGGATTTTCAGTCAGAAGGAAAGTTAAAAGTAGAGTTTATTTAGCTGGGGGAAAAAGGAAGGCAAAACATTCGTTCACAAAGTACTGTTTAAATGACGCATAAAGAGCGAAAACTTCGAGGGTTCATGGTTGAAGCAAAGTAAAATACATTTCTACTGTTTTTGTTTGTTTGTTTGTTTTTCAGACTAACACAGCCATTTCAAAGGCAGTTTTAAAATGTAACATGAACGCAGGACATGAACAGGACAAAAAGTTCATGTAGAACTGAGAAGGTTAAAATAAAAAAAGTTATCTGACTTTCCAGATGTATATGCGTGTTTATTGTACTCTAAATTGAAACTTAATGCATGGTCAGTAACTTTTCATAGTGATCATAGTTCTCATCTGTTTGGTAAAAGTCATGTCTTTATTGTTCTAGTATAGATTTGACCCAGCTGTTCTGTCAGCTCACACCGATAAGAAACATGTCTTTCAAAGTTTAATGCTTTTAGAATGCTTGTTTCCAGATGTAGTATTTTGTGAATACCCTGTGTTGAAGTCGGCTCAAACATTCCCATATGTACCATCCACTTAAACATCCGAATCCAAGATATGAATACATAAAACAGTGATAAACAAAATTTCCGTTTCAAGCCCATGGTCTACTTTCGATCCAGCTATTGTACTACGCAATAACCAGACCTCTTTTAAACCTAACAAGTTCTAGTTTATGAATATACCTTCCTTACAATGACTGACAACTAACTCAGTCTCCCTCCACTTCATGGCTTAACACATGGACCTACAGTAGAGATAATTTCACTTGGTTTTCCTACTTAAGGTTATTTAGATAGCAAGCTGTCCATACTTATTTTGAGACGTTAAAATATATATATGGAAGTGAAAAAAATTCCTTTCAAATTACTCGTATTAATGTATGGTGTATATCTCCAGGATAGAAGACTTTGACAGAGAATGAGAAAAAAGCAGTCGACAAGGCTCCTATGGCCGTTTGCTCGGACAGCTTGTCTTCTTCCAATATGGTGCGCAAATCTGTGCGTCACATGTGGAAGAGATCGTTTATAATTTGCCGAAAGTCGGTGGTTTATGCCTAGTACTCCGGTTTCCCCCCTTCACAAAACTGACCGTCATCGTGTTAATAAAACATTTAGACTATGTCGTTAAGCAATAATCAATTAAATAAATAAAATAAATAAATAAGTAAATAAATAAATTCAATCTGTTATCCATCAGCGTTTCCAGGATGTACCTTTTTACCATTTCTGGTGGTCCGATGTTGGCTTCATGGGAATAAAAAGATAAAAGAAAGTGATAACATTGAAAAAGAATACTCTGGATTTGAACTTGACACTGTCAGGTATCATATACAATGGTCTACTATTACAGACTGACTTAGACATCGCCCAGATGTCAAGAAGGTCTAGAAAATGCTTTTGTTTGATCACGTTAGACAGTTTTTAGACTAGTTTGGCACTATTTTCATTAGTCTGTTAGATCCTAATTTATATACGGAATTTTAAAACTTTTTACATTGGGAGTAGGTCTTTATATGTAATAACAGTGGATAAAATTTCAGCCCAATCGGTCCTGTGCTTTTGACAAGATCTGTAAAGGCTTTCTTTAGAAAATTAAAAATGGTCACCAAACCACATGATTGTTCAAAATTCGAAAAGTGTCAAGTTTGGTTTCTTTATGTTAGGAAATTTTTGAGATATTGATGCCCAGACTTAACAACAATAATTATCCGAACGGTAGGAAGAGGTGTCCAAAACAATCAGTTTATTGGAGAAAACACTGTTGATCAAATCTGATCTGGCGGTTGTGAAGGACAGATTATGGGCTAAAATGTGGTACATATCCCGTCAATGTAGCTTTTATATGTTCATTCTACGGTGCTAAATGTAATTTCTTCAGAATGGCGGATTAACAACGATGAATTTTATACACATGGGACATGCACCAGTGAACTTGGGACGGCAGATTAGATATAAACAGGATTTTTGTATTAATTTCTGTAATTTTCATTGTTTTTCCCACATCCGGTAAATCTTGAAACTTCCGGTGAAATTTTTATTACTGTAATTGGATTCAGCGCATAACGTTATTTCAAACAGGATACAATCTGAGTCCCTATATTATGAACACCAAGAGAATGGTAGAAACTGAAAATAGGTCACGTGACCAATTAAAAATGACCGCTGAAGACTTATTTACATACGGAATTCAAAACTTTTTACATTGGAAGTAGGCGTTCATATGCTACGTGAAGGTACCACTAATCTGAGAGGAAAAATGATAAACAAATGGCTTGTTCAAGTGTCAGACAGCGATGGACCTTACATAAAATCAAACAAGAAACGCGAAGACGCTTGGATAACTTCAATACATATCACTGAACAAAATAAACAGAGTACAACTCACAACATTATACATGAACAATACATATAATTACAAAATGTATAGTTTCTAAGAGAAATCCTAATCCAGATGGAATATCAAGCTTCCAAAGGCGAGTCAATGCACGTAAATTGAAATCCACAGTTCATATGAAATCTTGAATCGAAGGATGACACTGGCCTCCAAGTAACGAACGGTGATTGGTACGGAACGCCGACGATGCTTTGTATCCAACGCCCGTTTAGGTAGACTTCTTCGTCCGTGATGCCGAGCTGGCTATGTGTGTTTCAATCCTCGGACTTACGTAATCACACCAAAGAGACAATGAACGATGCAAGCTCCAAAATAACGTCTCAGACAATTTAGGAAGTGGCGAAACACAAATTCACAAAGCGCTACGTACAGAAAAATGGAGTACAAAATGACAATTGTCGAATGGCTGGAAAACCGAGATCCAATAAATCCCGAAATCCTCAAGTAAATATGACTGAGTGCTTTACAACTTCATCGCTCATTTTTATATCTCTGGATAGTTTGATGGTAAACATGTTTACAACATGGATACATCTTTCCAGAATGTACGCTCTATGTACAACGAAACGAAATTCATAAACACAGAAGCCTCGAGAACTCTCGACTGAATTACAGTGCAGGCTATAACGTATAGAGAGGTCAAAATCTGGTCTGAACCTAACTCAATCAGAATACCAAAAGAAAAAAAATATAATGCAATATCTTAAGGACGGGGTTTGTAACAGCATAAAAAATTTCAACCCGATCGGCGCAGCGGTTTTTGACAACATTTTTTTATTTATTCATTTATTTATTTGACTGATGTTTTACGCCATACTCAAGAATTTTTCACTTATACGACGACGGCCAACATTATGGTGGAAGGAAACCAGACAGTCTGCCCGGGGGGAAATCCAAGACCATGCCCGGGTTGCTGGCAGATCTTCCCACCTACTGTTGGAACAAGATTTTTAAGGTTATCAATAAAATTCAAAGTTTCCGCCAAACCACGTGACCAGTCAAAACTACGACAATGCCAAAAGTTTTCTAACCATTGCAGTACCTTGGCAGTTTAGTTTCTTTATCTTTGGCAATTTTTGAGATATAGGAGCTCAAAGTTTACAAACATAGGCTTCCAGCAGTAGTCCCAACAGTTTTCCGCCAGGATGTCGTTGAATCCTATAATAAAATAAATCCTATATCAGAAAGTCCCCTCAAAGAAAACAATCTATCGCTGATCGGGGGATGTTTATTTATTTATTTATTTGATAGGCGTTTTATACTTATACAACGGCCGTCAGCATTATGGTGGAAGGAATCCGGGCAGAGCCCGGAGAAACCCACGATCATCCGCAGGTTGCTGACGGACCTTCCCACGTACGATCAGGAGATAATTTGGGCTCCTGTGCCCTTATGTATACATGGTTTCCTGTGACAAATTCCCTTGGTCACTTGTTTATTTTCTTCATAAGCACATCCTACTGCATCTTTCTTTTGTTTTGCGAAAACATGGACGAGTATGTTTTTTTAGACAAAGTAAGAGAATACAATTTAAAACAATTTAAGAATACAAGCTGGTATTTCTTGACTCTCGTGCATTTTGTTCTTTTTCACGCCCTCCCCATTCTGCGGGCTTTGCACAACTCATTGTTATGCATATACATCAGTAAATACAACACACTTACACAAAAATCAAACAAGCTGATAAAAATACTGGTGAAAGAAGAAGTGGGGTATTGTTTTTAATTTGAGATGGCTGGGCAACGAGTGTCCATAAATTTGGTTGTCCGAAACGAAAATGTGTTCGTGATATGATTTTCAAGTTGTGTGACACGACATGATATGGGATATGTTAGTGATTTTGTTCACCTTGAATACTGCGGATCATACTTGATTGCGTTCATAGTCATTAAAAGGGGTCCGAGGCAATATTCAATCGATTATCGATATCAATAAATCATATCATTTATTTATTTATTTGATTGTTGTTTAACGCGGTGCTGGGGAATTTTAAAGGAATGTCTAGATGATCATTATGCATGTATACACAGAATTCAGAATTTTATCGTTAATTAACATATTCACTAGATGTTCACTTATGCTGTGTCAGACTTGATGGAACAAGAACTCTTTTGTAAAAAGAATAAACATAGACACATGAAATAATAACGCAAATATTTATTTCTTGGGACCATCTCAGTTAATTGCGGACCAAGGTGATGTAAGGGCCCCTATATCCTAAAGGCATAAATTTGATTAAAGTGTTCAACCAGTTCAAAGTGCAGCGCAATGGCCCAGGAGCCATTCACCGATGCCGTCGTTTCCTCTCCGGCCATACCTGGGAAGGTCTGCTAGCAATCGGCGGATTGACGTCGGTCCTGCCAGGCTATGCCTTGTTTTCCATCATCATAATGATGGCCGCCGTCGTATAAGTGAAGCATTTTCAAGTATGAGGTAAAACACCAGCCAAATGAATAAATAAATTCATAAATGCGTGAGCCTCTAGAGAGCCAGTTACTGAAAAGATCGGTTGAAATTCTTACAGGAGTGGCGAAAACTGCACAGTGTGAAGTGTTCTTGATTTCATTTGCTAATGCACTGGATGTCATTTTCAGACTACAGGGCACTGCAAATCAGGTGTGCGGTTGGAGCTTGGACAAATTCTCGTTCTCCCAGAGCCACAAACTTAAAAGACGAATGGTTTTCATGTTCTAATATCAACTGGTGCAAATCGCAACACCTTTGTCACCAAAACGAAAAAGAGACAAATCCAACACCGGCTTAATCAATGACTTATAATTTAGGAATTCAGGCTCTTTAATGCTAGTATCCTGATTACCGAGTTTGGGAAAAAAGATGATCACGAAATTTAAAGACAAATGATAAATGAGTACACCCTAAAAACACGATTCAAATAAATGAACCCTAACTCGTGGATCACCAGACAAACGGCTGACGCGCATAGTTCCTCATGGTGACTCACTTTGCCTGGTTCCACGGTTGTGACGATAACACACCATAAACTGTTGATCGATAGATGAACAACATATGATGAATCCTAACTGTGCTCATATTTTGGTAGACTGTTATTTATTCATAAATCAACAAGGTTATGTATGCAAAAGATTTTGAAAAACAAATTCTTCATAGTACACTGTCCTTTACATTGACCAAACAAACGAACCTTCGGCGATGCATAATCCCTATATAAACGTAACAGTGAGTCAAATATGTCTAAATTACATGAGGATTAAATGGAACTATATGCAGTTTCCTCAGATGCCACATCTTATTTAGGTTTATATATTGAATAAAAACGACTAGGGCTTCCTCTCGCGTGGGTTATGTGAGCATGGATACTTCGCTTATACTCTTTCACCATGCATGTGATATGGTGTACATATCTGAATATCACGCGTGGGAAAGTGAAATTGTTGATAACTTGCCAAAGGTCGGTGGTTTTCCCCGCCAATCCGGTTTTCTCCACTCAAAATACTGGGCGCCATGGTTTATAAGTGAAAAGTTGCGTTAAGCAACAAATAATAACAATAATAATGATATTACGTTAGATGCAAGTTGAACAGGGCAAGTTGAGAAGCAAAGAAAGTTTTTCACTTGTGTTTGAAATGTATGAAAACAGTTGCTGATATTTAATGCAAAACAGGACAACGATATAGGCAATTACGACAGTTCCCTATTAAGGTAAACCCAGTACAGTATGTCAGTGTATAATTTAACCACACTATATTTTGCATTTGTGAAGGGGCATATCTATCTCCATTTTCTGCATGAATTCTAAAGCGGGTCGAGCGTTGTCCGGCATGTTGACTTAATTCCTGTCATTGACAAATGAACACTGGTATTCAAACGATTCAATACGATTTTGTCTATGTACTTATAGTCTATTCACCGATAGACCTTTTGCCCGCATGCAGTGTAGGCTTACGTGTCCTATACAATTGGGGCCTATAGTCAATGTAGAGCGTGCGCGTTTAGTTTTTTGTTTTTTTTGTAAAGGAATCGTGCTGCCGTGACTGTGCAGGTTCCATGAAAGGGGGTTTGAACAATGTGGGGATATCGATTAAGTGGTAACCAAGGAAAACACATGCAAAGTTTGCTGATTCTATACACCCTATATAGTCACACTATTTAAACACATTTGTACAGCTACAGCGAAAATTGGTGACATATGGTTGACCAAATTTCACTGTGTAGAACTGGAAATATGTTAAATGTTATATATAGTGAATTCACAGTATTGTTAGTGCCTGTGTGAAACTACTTTGCATTGCACCATAAAAAAAATTAAAGAAAACATAATAAAAACCATATTCTCGAGGGTAAGACAGTAGTTTTATTACATTATCGTTGGTGCAAAACATGATGGTGGTGAGATGGAGTGTAGGGCTACAGTTTAATTTGATACAAAATTATTTAAATAGCTTACCTCCATGGTGCTGCTTTTACGCTTTGCTTAGGCCTAAATTAGACGCTGCACGTCTATTGTTGTGAAAAAAATGCCTATTTAGATTATGCAAAGTGCTTTTTAACCAGATGTAAATTAATTACCATTTCGTTTCTCGCGAGTAGACTTGACCTCGCTTTACTGACCTACTTAGATCAACTCGTTCGAAGCGGGGGGAGGGGGGGGGGGGTAGTTTGTAACGCCAGGCTCGTTCGAAGCACACGATGTTGTTAATTAATGAGAGGAGGCACCGTAGCAGTGGGCGGTGCCAAAATCGTTACCATGACGTGGCAAGGTACACTTGGCATTTGCTCATGCAGTGCATAGTTACTATCAAGATGAATCACGAGAGGAGCTACGGGTGTTCAGATTAGACAGCTGTTGTTCATGTGTATAAGATCTAAATATTTTGTAATTGCTCTCGGAAAGAAATTAAGTAACGGTAAGTGTACTTTTTTAGCCATGCTTCTTTTGTTACTGTGTAAGCCTAATTTAGGCCAGCTTTTTAATCATACCTAATACCTCCAGTAAGATTTCCATGGCACTGACTATGGAAATCTTACTGCAGGTATTAGCTATGTTTATAAAGCTAAATTTTGACATCATGAGGCATTATTTTGACCATCCCAATCGTGCATTGAAACAACAACAATAATGTCTGTTCAGATAGCCTTCTCAGCATTGACACAATAAAGATAAGAAAATGATTTTGAAATTAACATTTTGTGTTTGGAAGAGCTAAAGTTTGGTTATACTCAACTTTTCAGTGGTAGAAAACGTGTCTTCGGTGCAAATTTCTGCTACCCTGTAACACAGTGGATGTTTAGGAAAGTGAGTTATCCCAGGCTAAATCCACCTTTGTGCTGGTATTTCTGTGAAGGATAAAAATTCAAGAATATTTAGTTAGAACCACAGATCTATGATAATCTGTGTGGATTACATCCCATTGATGATAATATCGCCTACAGATTGGATTGCATATTACCGACGACTTTTTGGTTCATTGTTTATAGACATCTGTGTTAAATGCAGCTTGTTGGCGTTTGCGCTGCTTTGAATGCCAAATGCTAAAGTGAGAAAATGGATATAGTACTACATTCATTAATAAGTAGGCTAAATGTGCAATTTCCTAACAAGGATATTAGTTGACTAAGAAGTAATATTATGCGCTAGGCTTCTCACGTGTTTATCAAATCAAATTAATACAAATAAACACGTTTTTAGAATGCATAACTCCCCTTAATATGGATTATTTTGGCACTTGGCCGCAATTTGGACATGCGTTATAGGTATGGAAACCTGCCTACTTGTGACAATGTATAGATTTAGGATAAGCTTTCAGAGCATTTGGACAAGGCCAAACTTATTGTAATTATTTATTTATTTATTTCATTGGTGTTTACGCCTTTCTCAAGATTATTTCACTTCTACGACGGCGGCCAGCATTATGGTGGGAGGAAACCGGGCAGAGCCCGGGGAAAACCACGTCCATCCGCAGATTGCTGGGAGAACTTCAGACATACGACCGGAGAGGAAGCCAGCATGACTTACTGCAATTAGGCCTGCTGTATATCTAGTTATAATACATGTATATAGACTTACTCCTTCGCTCCGGAAGATATGCCTGAAGTCTAATTAAACAGTCCGAGTCAAGTAATAGGCAAGCTTTTAACACCTTTTTTAAAACGTCTTTCTTTGAAACAAAGGAGGCTTATATCTGTTCATTAGATTTGCATGGTTTCTCACTCTGAATTGAATTAAGCCTACAAACCAAGTGACGCGTTGAAGCTCTTAACCTGCAGTATGTCTAAATAACTTAAATACGCCCACGCAGCATAGACTGAGATTGTGAGCCACTCTGTTGGCTTAAAAGTGTCAGTTTGCAGGTGAGTAACATTCACTTATTAGTTAAAGGGACAGAAAACGTAAACATAAAGTTATGGTGAGTAAAGAAACAATTAAAAACTGTCCCTCAAAATACCTTCACTGGTTTCATTGAATTTTTTCCCACCGCATTAAATGAAGTCCAATGTTTTGACTCTATGGTGGGTTTTATGGACAATATAGATACTGTTTGTCACCAATGACGTCACACCTATTTTTCTTTGGCCGTAAGGAAGGACTTTAATGTCATATTAGCTATTTCATACACAGGGAACCATTACAGGAGTACGGTTCTCAAGAACTTGATTTAGAGCGGAAGACAAAGGTGTACAAACAGGATTGTGGCGTCATTGGCGACCCACTTTATGAATATGGCCCTTAAAACCCACCAAACGATCCAAACATTTCACTGTTTGTAATTTTAGAGACACTTGTCAATGATCTGCTTTCTGGGATCACCATATTTTTAACATACATTCATACATTTAACTGATTTATTGGTTAACGGTTTAGTAGTTAACGGTTTGTTGGCCATAAGCTCGTCCGGTTCGCCCTGTTACGAGAAAACTCTATCCCGCCAAGGAGAAACCCATGTTGCAACATTACATTCTTTATATAAAGGTGAAATATTAAGATATATTATATATATGGAGGTGAAATTATCTTCTGTGATAAAAGTGCAGCACTTTAGTCGCCTATAACGTCGCAGACACGCAGGACTTGTTGTGACAAGCTCCTAAGTGACTTTTCATCTAAAGGTACAAAAATTTTACATTACATCAACACGTCTTGGTTGTTTTTTTTTCGATTTTAATCAGCCTGTTCCTCTCAACAACTATATTTTGTTGCACATAGTCAACGTCCTCGCCAAGGGCACAAAAGGATTTTTACATATTTTTTGACCGCTCCACTTTAGGACATTGGAGTGCGTATGTGCATTTCACTATATATTTCCAGTAAGGATTTGAGTAAAGAGATTTTGAAATCAGA
Organism: Acanthopleura granulata; assembly: GCA_016165875.1. Lineage (NCBI taxonomy): Eukaryota > Metazoa > Mollusca > Polyplacophora > Chitonida > Chitonidae > Acanthopleura > Acanthopleura granulata. Next base: position 29,385,366 of record JABBOT010000001.1, on the reverse strand, counting down.
GCCGAATTGGATTTGCTTTTTCAGGTTTACAGAATCTGCAATAAAAGGAAAAAAGACCTAAATATTGACATAAGTTATCTTATGGATTCTGAAATGTCAACGTCTGTAAAGCAACAGAAGTGCAAGATAAATGGGTAAGTGCATCACGAATTGTTGATTAGAATAAAGCACCTATATAATGCACAAGGCTCAATTTGCATGAACAACCTTTCCTGACGGAGCATATGGTTTCATTTGTGATCGAAACATTTATTAGTTTATTTACTTATTTGCTTGTTCTTCAACGCGATATTCATGAATTTTTCACTGATACGATGGCGGTCATTTTATGGGCTTAGGGAACAGGAGTGCCCGGCGTATACTACCGAAGATCTACATACATGCACACCACTTTGGTAGAAGATGACTGGTCTTAAACAAGGGCTGTATATGTTTTAAACAACGTCTCGAATTGTCATGGCTTTGTCGAGATCTCAGGTCCTTGCGGAAGGGCATAGATGCGTGCCGTTTTGACGTTACGCTGTTTGTGGGAAAAGGCCACCCGCCAGTACAGTCTGACCATCTGATAGTCCGGGAGAATTACAGCCGTGACCAAGTACCTGATCCGTCTCGTCTTGAACAAATGTTTCTCCTTTTCCGTTGGTAATGCTAGTGTCAATTAGCAATTTGTTTTCCTGAAGCCTCATAAAACACCCGGTATGGCGCCTATGTGTGCACGTGCCTTTGTGTGTATGTATGGAACTTCAGTACTTCTACATAATAGCTTGGCAGGAGGAGCGATTCATCCCAAGCAAGTAACCTCCGACTTTGAGAAGAATATAATGACATCCTTTGTTGTATAAACGTAGGTATACAGCCATCGGAAAAGCCAGTCTAGACGCCGACAACACACCAATGATTATACCTGGGAGAGTTTCGGCGGAGGGTACAACCATTTCCTGTTGGGTCACAATGCTCGACCCGCAGGATGACCGTCAGTTAAACGTGACACTAAAAGGGCAATTTAGGTCTGGAAATGCGTCTTTGGAAGGCCTTTTCTTCAGACCGTGTGATTTGACACACCAAATTTGAGATTATCATCGAGACTGACAAGAACTCGTGATGTGAAATTTCTCCAGTTAAAACATTTGTGAGCATGGATATCCAGCAAGTGTTACAGAATCTGCTGGTGGAGCCTTGGACACAGGACATGATGCAAGGAGCAGCAAGGACAGTGTGATATTTGGCAAATGGTGAAATCAGGCCTCTTGTCAGTTGACCTCAGTTAAGGTTTTATTCGAACAGTTCATGTATGTGTTTAAGAGGGTAACAACTTACACACACTCTAGCGTCCTGGTTTAAGTGTGTATTAAATGTGTTAAAAACACATGCTGCATTTTGAATGATTCTAGACCAGTGACGTGTAGTATACGGCATTTAACCTCAATGCAATTTTGTTTCACCTATATCTGTTTAAGCTATGGTGCTAGGGGGTGTAAGTTGTTACTTCTTAAACACTTACATGAATTATTAGAATAAAACCCAGATTGAGATCAACTGACTAAAGGCGAGATTTAACCGATAACGTGCATGTGGCTATTTGCCAGCTTTCATACTATCGTCGCTGTAATCATACTGTCGTCGCTGTAATCATACTGTCGTCGCTGTACTCTCTCTGTTCTAGTCTTTTAAATTATATATCACGATGCAACACTTCTCTTCCCTGCGATGGGACCAATGGCCTCGATACACCCACGTGGACAACATTGCACGTATTGCTTTCTGTACATCTTGGGTTCGAGGACGTCCTTTGAACTGCATGATGCGTGCGTTTCTCCCCGCCTACCCGGCATGAAATCTATCGGTTCGTCAGGTGCATGACTTGACGAACTGCAGGTTTAGCTTTGGATCCGCGTCCCACACTCAGCCTCACATTTCATTCCACAGAGCACGCATGCTTCGATTGGTTCCTGCTACTATTTGTTTTGGTTCCATTTCATTGTTTTCGTGAATATTTCATTAAATATGACGACCACACAGTATTTCGAGTAATTTTACAACAGTGATGTCGATAAATCCGAGATCGACTTGTTGGCCCTTGTTGCTGCCTCGCTTGGCACTCATTACCGAACGGTTAGAGCAATGTTGACCGGGTGGTCAGCATAATGTGACTGGGTGCGGTGTCATGTCTGGTATCTCCAGCGTGATGTTCCAGTGGTGGCGTGGACTCGCCATGCCACAGGAGGACACAGTACATATACATACATTGATATAACTGAGAATTGTTGAGTATGATTCAAAACTCAAGCATTCATACATACATACACGCACGCGAACACATCCACACACACATACAACATTATGTCTAACAATGTATTTTTCCAAACTATTTGTGTTTCATTTACAGTTAGAATAGTATTCTGTCTGAGGTAAACTGACAAGATTGGGAACCTATAACACTGTATGCCGTAGTTTTTCGTATTTCAACAACTCTTTCTCACATGTCTCTACTTTGCTGTTTTCAGGTACCAGTACAGCCTTTCCACGTTCATTATTGTTGCGGGCCTAATAATGATGCTTGTGTCCCTCGGGATTTTAATGGAGACCCCCTACACACCTTATCCTGGGATTCTGACTAGGACAAGGTTATATTCGTCAGGTCGAAATATGTGTGTAGAGAAAACTCGAATTGCTTTCATCAAAGTTCATAAAGCGGCCAGCACTACGATCACCTCGATCATACAGCGTTATGGTCTCAATCACAACTTGACGTTTGCACTGCCCCTACCAAGAGACCCTTACCATATCGGGCTTTTTAAAACCTTTGACCCGGCAAATGTGAGGCCGCTGCCGAAAGGAAAGGTTTACGAAGTTCTCTGCCAGCATGTCGTCTATAACAGGGAAGCTTTCAGGAAATACATGCCGAAAGACATGACGATTATTGCCGCAGTTCGCGAACCGTTTGCTAGGTTTGTGTCTGCTTTTCAGTATTTTAGAGAATATGGTCAGACGGTTAGCTCTAGAGCTCACATCTCTGGAAACTCTGTGGCCCTTATGAGAGAATTTTTGAAGAATCCTGAGTATTATGAACCAAGTATGTTCAAGGCAGGCTCTTTGGTATATAACCGCATGGCCTTCGACTTGGGGATTCCCAAAGCTCAGTACTTCAACAGTTCATTTGTGGACCAGTATATTCGGCAGCTGGATGAAAATATGGCTCTAGTACTCATAACTGAACACTTCGATCAGTCTTTGGTACTTCTCAAACGAATCATGCACTGGTCTACAAAGGATATTTTGTATCAAACTCGTCACACAGGACATGAGAAGGCTCATATTCCCGTGGATCTTAAAAAAACGCACAGGAAACTGGCTGCCGTGGAATATCAAATTTACGATTATTTTTATAAGCGGTTTACCACAAGATATTCAAAGGAAATGGATATTGACGAGGAAGTGCAATCGTTTAAAGATACATTTCATAAGGTCCGAAGGTTCTGCTCGTCGCTAATGGAACATCTGGTGGTACCGCCTTCTAAGTTTGACAAGGGGTTCGAGTTTACACAGGCGGACTGTCATTTCATGAAATTAGATGAAGTAGCCTTTGTCAAATATCTAGGTAAACTACAGGGACCATAAGCTGATTAAAACTCGACACTGAGGCTAGGTGTGGTCAGATAATACGTGGCAGGATTGGTGCTGATTGTGGTAGTTATGCTAAAAAATTTTAGACCAAAACTCCCCTTTGGGGAGTGACTTGGCGTATTACAGCTTGTCCACCAAGTTCATGAAAAGCTGCCGGACTAAAACTCATGCATTCACTTCTCTCTAGCAGTTCTTAGGTTATACGTGTTGTGTGAAGATATAGAGGGAATTACTACGTTAAGTTTGTGTGACTGTTATTACAGGCTAAAAAACAAACCGTGATTTAAATGTCATGTGTGTCCTTTTTATTGATGTCTATGCAACGACCCTTGTCACCTGGCAAATAACACTTGTTATAGAGAATTGTACATTATGCATTATAATAAAAAATATTTCCCATAGTTCTGTGGATTTATAAACTAGTATGTGAACTAATGGTGTCAAAACGTTGTTATTGTTGGCGATACAGATTTTATATATCTTTATACGTTAATTTATTTATTTTTATACTTGAATGCTGTTTTACGCCGTTTTTCGTTAATGCGTGAGCCATTGTAGTCAACATGAGTGAGTTTTGGGTCATGATTCATTGCTTTAAACGCTTATTTAAGGAAACTGGGGGGAAATATATACTGTTTAAATACACCAGCAATGCTATTAAACAGTCAGCAGTGATGTTAATAAATACACATCACGCAGCACATGGTGGAATTTACTACATAAATATGCTTTTGTGTACATTTCTGCAACAGTTGAGATATATTCAGTTTGTGCTTTTTCGATGCCATAACATTAAAGAGTTCATTTCTCAGAATGGTACTTTCACAACATATACCTGATGCAGGGATGAAGATATGCAGGTGACCGTGATGTCGCCCGCACCTGCCTCTTTCTATTTGCATCGTGTTAAATTCCCTAATTTCAATGGATAACAGGCGACAGACGTTCTCTACTCTCGCTTTACATAGCGTCCGCTAACAGGCGGGGATTATTTAAGTTTAGCCTATAACCCGTTATGTTATGAACATGAATTATATTTTATGTGATTTTCGAATTTTAACGGATTTTTCTTTATTATAGCTTATTGGTGTCAGAAGAGTCTGTTTACTCTTTGTTATGATTTTGGGGGGTATAATTCTTATTAGGAACCTTAAACGGTAATATTTTCGCGAACTTTCATGAATCAAGCATCCTCACAGGAATTCTCTTCTAAGGCTTAATTGATCATTTCCCCGTCTTCCTTATGGACAACCAAGATCTACCAACCCCGCGGAGGGATTGTGATATTATGTATATGAGGATAAACCAAAAATTGAAATTAATCCAAAGCCGTGAGAAACAAAACTGGACATACAGGTCAAAGAAAGCGGATGTATATAGGGCACTGGACACATTTTTAAATGATTTCACAAATATATACAACGATTGTTCCCCCCTTATTGGAATAGCTATGAAAAAAGTTAAAATCACCAAGTTCTGGTTAAGTTCTGTTATTCTAACCTCATTAGGTGAAAAAGAAAGGGACTAATGGGGTATATAATCTACATGTGTCCAGTAACAAATATCGACATAACTGTTCAGTATAAAATGTACAGAAATAAATTAAATCACAACTTTCGTGTAGCCAAAAAAAGTATTATGAAGAAAACGTATTGAGGCCAACAATAATACAAAAGACACATGGAAAATAGTTAATGAACTCATGATCAAATCAGATTAAGTCAGGTAACTTATACCTTTAAAATAAACAGTCAGATGACGTCGGATCCACCGTCAACAAACAACAGATTATTTCTCTGCTACATACAGCCGCAGCTGTAACACTTGATCATGACCTTCAGGTCAGATTTTGTTTCTGAGCCATGCACTCACAGAAATAGTAAATACTGCATCTAACCCGAAAAAATAGGGGAAGTGGTATAGATGTGTAAATCCTTCTCTTGTCAAACTCATGAAAAACCACATGTCTGTGATTTGTGCAAATTAATAATCCCGTCTCTCACTGCAGGAACATTAGTATTAAAACACGCAAAAGTTTGTCCTGCATACAAAACTAATAAAAAACCACTCATTGTAAACTGTCGTCCCATTTCTGTTCTGTCGTTCTTTAGCCAAATATTTGTCACGCGTATGACTGACTTTTTAGAAAGAAACAAATTAATTTAATATACGCTTATCAGTTGGGCTTTCGACCAATCTACTCTACTTCCTTGCATGTCGACAGTTTATCTCCTATAGAAACTCAGTAAAGCCAAATTATATAGAAACCGTTTTCGCAACAATAACAAAAACTTATTAGACCGTTCCGGAGTATACACCGAATATAATAATTGTCTGTCACCCCTGTCTTAATCACATGTGGTATTCCTCAAGGATCCCCCTTTTCATTATATACATTTATTTATTTATTTGATTGGTGTTTACTCAAGAGTATTTCATTTATATGTAGGCGGCCGGCATTATGGTGGGAGGAAACCGGGCAAACCCCGGGGGAAACCCACGACCATCCGCAGGTTGCTGTCGGTCCTTCCCACGTATGACCAGAGAGAAAGCCAGCATGAACTGGACTGGAACTGGAGAGTTATTGTATACATAAATGACATTATAATTTCCAAAGATTTATTGAACATACTAGAATTTGCTGACGATGCTTCAGTACATCTCGCTTTAATGTGAATTATCGAATTTGATGTCAAAAGCGTTACAGATGTTAAATGAGTGCATGGCTTTGTCAAGACGATATATGCATAAATACAGGTGTGTGGAATTCGTTATGTTTGGAGGCTGGAAAGAAACGCTACGGACTTCGCGCGATAAATGTGCTTGATCTGAGTCGAGCAAGCAGTGTCTCTGTGGCAAATAGTAAAGTAAGTACAGGGTAAAGCCACAGAGACGGGCAGGGTCCACTCCTATCTTGCTGCTCACGTCAGCGGTTGCCCTCGACGTAAAATGGAACATTCCAGTAGAGGGGTATCCTGCGTATCTGGTACAGACCTGCAGTCTTTCTAATTCTTTTGATTTCATCTTTTAAGAATGATGGCACAAAATTTATTGAAACATAATCTGAGACAGAACAAGACAGAACAGGTTATGAGAGTCCGGCTATTCCAATTGTTATAACCTGTAACATGTAAAGCTTTGTTGAAATAAAAAAAAGCGAACAAATGTTTCGTGGTTCTATATGTAACATGTTCTCGCAACGATAGGACTGAAATACTGCCTGTATTTCGCGTTATCATTAATTCATTCGTTAATTTTCAGACATGTACTCTTAGTGGGTAATTTCAAAATTTTCGATAACCTCTCGGAAATTGTCGACTATCAGGAAAAAAAACTGTTATGACGTGTAATGGTTCATGATGTATTACCCGGAAAGGAGTGATCATTACCGAAGAGGTCACTGCCAATTTTGATTGGAGGATTTAATTGCAGTTCTCGCAACGGTATCAGCGCTGAACGAAGTGTGATGATGAAAAGAATCGAGCATATTTTAGCGATGATAAAAATGGGGCTTTACAGCGGGAGGCTTTATTCGTGTATCACATGTAAGGCGATGAGTGATACCAGTTGTTGTTGAAGCAGGTTTTTTCCGTTGTAAAAGTAAGACTTTGATGAGAGAGCAGCCTGTGTACATTTCAATAAGACCAACTCGTCGTACCTTACACATTATGTATTAATCAATAATCTCCATTACAGGTTTCGGATTATTCGTATTGTCGGATTCGGATTACTGTCATGGTGTTGCTGGAAATCGGTAACAAAATGAATGAAGATGTGAAACCTCTATAAATGGCGGGGAAAAGTACTTATGCTTGTCATGGAACGAAAACTCCCTGTAAACGGTTTTGTGACCAGTTTTGGTTAGCAAGTGACATTACTTGTTATGCAGCTGATGTACGCTTGGGGTTTTACGACATACTCAACAACTATTCAGTTATATCATGATGAGGAGTCCTTAGTATACAATATACTGTGCTTCTTGTAGCAGGGCGAGCTCATGTCGCCTAAGTACTGCCACCAATTGAATATCGTCCCGAAGCCACCAGGCGTAATACCACAACCAGCCACAATATATACTGACACAGGGCCTACCGGTTCCGTTTCTTTGCGCTACCCCGTCAGTGCTGAGTGCCAAACGATACAGCAACAAGTATCATTTTCTTAAATTGGTATAACCCAAGCAGGGATTGATCCCGGATCTCCCGACCACGGCGGTGGAAATTTAAATATAACCTGAACACATTCTGTGTTCCCTTTTTGTTCCCTTCTTGTGTTTTGTTTTTATATTTGGTTCACATGTTCTTCGTTAAACTGGTGTAAAACTTCTCTAAGGGCGGATAAAAGTGTACCTCCGACAAAAGCGAAGAGATAAGTCTCGTCAGTATTTCTTTTGTCTTGGCCTGTTTGAGGTACTCTTTACCCTTAATTAAGTTACTGATAAGTTAAAGTCATAGTTATGCGAGTTCAATTTACCATCTTATATTCATGAAGTTAATTTAAGGAAATTGCAGAATTTCAAGTGTGGTATGCCATAATGTATAGGACTTCACATCACTCATCTACCACGCATTCATTGGCAAATATAGTGCCAAATATAGTATAGTTTACGTATTTTTCTTTTTTATTTATTCCTAATTGCTTTGTTTGTTTTTTTACTCCAATACATGTTAGTTGTATTAAATTTTGCTAAACCGCCCAAAAAAGCTACATATCCGCTCATTCCCCGAACCATATATATGGCCTATACACTTGGCCACTCGACCACTTCACGGTATGTCCCCACTTCCGCTCATTTCTAACACCCTTCATTGCACAAAATCATAACCACAACCATAACATTTTTTTCTATCTTTGCTTAGAGCGTTAAACAATTAAATATGTACGTACATTTCTTACACCTGCTGCAGGCGACGTTGATATGTTTCATTCCCTTCTTTGTGTGATTTGTTCACTTATGATGGCAATCAGGTTTTTGGAAACCAAAGTAATATATGCTTTTAGTCCAGAAATCAAATGCGGGGTCGTGCAGTTCAAATTTTATATAGTATCCACTTTGAGAGTCCCATATCGCAGTCTCGTCGAACTCAGTAGAATCATCCCTTCTTGACACGTACTCTAGCACCACGCAGAAAAAAAAACAACTTTGCGGAATTCCAACAATGGAGGCAGCTTTGTTGTGTTCTTTTAGCATAAAAGCATAACTATAATTTTTTACCCGTGATTCCTTAAACTCAACATTGACTTGTCTATTCTTTTCATTTACAACCAATCTGTATTAAGAGTCATGCTATGGGTGCTTGGCCAATTGGTTAAAGATTGTAGATCAGATGGTTCAACGAAATCCATATATTTCCTCTTGTTCTTAACTTCTCGTTAGTCAAAATTTGGTGTGAAAGGCCATGAAATGATGTATAACAGCGTTGTGACAGAGATTTGTTGTCCTGTAGTTTATCTGTGGTATGGCAGCTTACGGTTCTTGAAGCTTACTCAGATGAGCCACAAAAACGGTTTCTTTCATTTTCATGAAATGGCAGTCCGTTTGTGTAAAGTTGAATCCCTTATCAAATTTAGTAGGGTGAACCACTAGCTGTTTACTTTGCGACGAGCAAAAGTATTTAACTCTGTTACGTGTGTGTTTAAACACGCGCACTTCCTCGTCAATATCCACCTCATTTGTGTATAGTGCAGTAAACTTCTTGTGAAAATAATCGTAAATTCTGTATTCCACGGGAACCAGCATTCTGTGGGTACTTTTGAGATCCTCTGGAAGTTGAGGTGTGCTAGATCCTGTGTTGCGGACTTGGTACAAGATATCTTTGGTCGACCAACACATGATTCGTTTGAGAAGTACCAAAGACTGATCGAAATAGTCCGCGATGAGTACCAAAGTCATATCCTGGTCCAACTGCCGAATATACTGATCCACGAAGGTATTGTTGGAATACTGGGTTTTGGGAATCCCCAAGTCGAAGGCCATGCGGTTATACACCAAAGAGCCTGCCTTGAACATACTTGGTTCATAATACTCAGGATTCTTCAAAAATTCTCTCATAAGGGCCACAGAGTTTCCAGAGATGTGAGCTCTAGAGCTAACCGTCTGACCATATTCTCTAAAATACTGAAAAGCAGACACAAACCTAGCAAACGGTTCGCGAACTGCGGCAATAATCGTCATGTCTTTCGGCATGTATTTCCGGAAAGCTTCCCTGTTATAGACGACATGCTGGCAGAGAGCTTCGTAAACCTTTCCTTTCGGCAGCGGCCTCACATTTGCCGGGTCAAACGTTTTAAAAAGCCCGATATGGTAAGGGTCTCTTGGTAGGGGCAGTGCAAACGTCAAGTTGTGATTGAGACCATAACGCTGTATGATCGAGGTGATCGTAGTGCTGGCCGCTTTATGAACTTTGATGAAAGCAATTCTAGTTTTCTCCACACACGTTTTCTGTATCGTGGAAACTGGTTGTGTCTGGTTGGCAGTCACAGACGAGAAAATTGCCTTGGAGGTATGGAGTGCCCGAACCCAAACTCGGGCACTGTGCAGGGTTCCCTTCAAGGTCACGGTGATCCCCAAAAGCGTGATTAAACCGATGATGACAATGAACGTGCTGAAAATGTCAAAAACAAATTACAATCACAGACAGACAAATGATATTTTTACAATGGTGGCATTACTGGTACATGTAACACCAACGTTAACTTGCTCTATCATGGGGTAAAAGCCCTGTCTCGATGGGACTAATTGTAGAGTCGCGTGTTCGAATCCAGCTTTCGTTCCTACATCGTTCAAGTCCGACTCAGGTTTCAGCAACCTGCGGATGGCTTTGGATTTCCCCAAAGTTTGTTCCTATAGTACATTATACCATCATATCCCACTACTCAGACAGGAGAGTAGTTCCCGAATACCCGCAAAAACACTCCAACCCAAAGTGTTACAAACGCAGTACTTTGTTAAGAAAACACTGTACCCTGGCACTGCCTCATGTCATATTGACACTTTTACATGTTGTGTTCCGCGTTGAAAATGTTAAACATCATGTAACAATATGTTACAGATTAGAAGCAATCATTGCGTGGTTGGCACTCACTTTTTATATGACTTAAAATGTTGTTCATTTCCCACACCTAGAAACTGTTGATGATTTGTCATTTGCGAGTTAAGAGAGACGGATTTAATACAGAGTGAGGCTGTTGTCAGAAATTCAGAAGCTATTCTCAGTAGAGATCTTTCCTCCTCACAATCTTTTTGTCCAGCACTGACTGTGATCAATAAGTCACTATGCACTTACCCATTGTTCTTGACCATCTGTTGCTTTTTTCGAAATATGGACATTTTTCACATCACCATATGTCGAAGATTCCAACTCTCTTTTCAGGTTAAGAGGGCTCTTGAACTCCGTCTATGAACGTTTCAACTCTGGTGACAGTGTGTATGTACCCACAGATGTCCCAGTACACAGAACAGACACTCTTGGCGACAGACAGATAAAAGTCACACGGCGTTTGCCCTCGGCCAGTGAGGAACTTCTGTTCTAGCAGGAAACCACATGGCATCCGTGAAGGTGGATCGATCTTTGACATAGTTAACATTAACAGTGCATGGACGAATACACTGAAGGATCGAATTAGCGATGTAGTCTGGCTAATAAGCGCATGGACATTGGCTGTTTTACTCGGTATGCATATATACCCCATATTCGCCCCATATTTAAACTATTATATGAAGGAACTAACACGGTTGTCTAAATTTTAGCTAAAATGTGGTCAAGTCATAGGCATATTAGTTTAACAATCATTTATAAGCATAATAAAAAGGTTGATTTTCAATTGCCGAGTATGGATGCGTAAAACTGACTTATTTAAATCAGCATTGTCTGCCTCGGGCTCTTAAAGTTTTTTAAAGCATATCTCTTAAACTGAGCCGAAAACTGACCCGATACATCCACCAAACAAGTTGGTATAGAAAAAGTTCTTCTCCTGGATGCTTTTTAAGCATGTTGCCAAATTTATTACCTCACCCCCATTTTAGCCCAAAACTGTTAAACGGTACATAGCTAACATTGCTTGGGTTGTGATGCAGGGATCAAGCAAAAGCATTTCAGTGTTCAGTAGTATAGGGAAGTAACGTGGAAACATCTTTAGGGGATATCTGTTGGCTAAAATTAGAAGAGGAAGTGACTATAAACTGAATGTAATTAATCTGTAACTTTTTCTGGCATAGGCAGGCGATCTAGATGTGATATTAAATAACGGCTTAATACCAGCTTAAATAACAGATGAGAGTTCAACGACCACCTGCTTGCCCCGTTAACTCTGGCCTTTCAAACAGCTGAAGAGTTTTAGGCAATCTTCTTTTGACTATGATTCTTGAGTTTTAGCAACTTAAACTGACAGAATTCATACTGTGTACAACTGTGTGAAAGATAGCTTCCAGGGAGATAAGCACGTGCTGCATATCATCAAAGTGACATGTGGTTCAATTCTGTTGCAGCGGATGACCGAGGCACATTTGCTTTTGGAGGCTTTATTGCGTTTTTGCCAAATGTACGGTAATATAGTACAAAATGTGTAAAAGAAAATATAGGTTCTTAAAGTAAATTTCAACAAAACTGAGGAAAAGTTAGTACAGAGCTAAAAACAACGGATTTACATGTATAAAACATATAGAACATGGTGGAAGCCCTGCCAAAGGGAATTCATATTTCAACAATTGCAAAAAGATGATGAACAGAAACAACATAGACAACACCTGTTCCGCCTCACGGAATAGCAACAGTTCTTACACATTGTGCCTACTTCCAAAACCCTGCATCTCTCTATAGTAGACGATTTAAGATTAAAGAAATTGGTTTGCTTATCAGTATGGACAGAGATCAAATCATACCAAAGACTTTAAAAATGGTACTCGTTGCAGCCTCGTTTGGCGCTCAGCACTGAAAAGTTGGAACAAGTAAATAAGACGACCTCAACACGGTTACAGTATATACACATTCTAAGAACTCCTCGTCGTCATTTAAGTGAGAAATTGTTGAACACGCGGTAAAACCTAAACATTCATACATACATATAAATCTATGTGCCTGAGGGGAGGGGGGGGGGACTTCGTGGATGGCCTAGTGATTAGCGCACTATACTGCAGTACAATGACCTAGGGTCTTATCACAAATGCTGTCGCTGTGAGTTCAAGTCCAGCTCAGTGAAAATTAGTTTGGGATTTCAGTTACCTTGAAACTGAGTCTTGTATTTTCATCTCCCGCAGACGCCCACTGTGTAGTAAAATCTCGACGTGTAATGGCTTTTACACTGTTAGCAATTGTTACATGTTATGTAACATTGTTGCATCATGGTTAGCAATTACTACCCATGCAGTAATCATTTTGCCGCATTACAATATGGGTAGTGATCATCCATTTTGTGCCTGTCATGTAACAGCATTTACTCATTTATTTGATTGGAGTTTAATGCGGTGCTAAAGAATGTTTCACTTATAACTTGGAGTCCAGCATTATGTTGAGAGGAAACCGGGCAGAGCCCCGTGGAATTCCACGACCGTAAATAGGATACTGGCAGTTCTCATGTACGACAGGGGAACAAGCTAACATGAGCTGCTCTTGAACCCACAACGAAGGCATTGGTGAGTGGCTCCTGGGACATTGCGCTGCGCTAGCAGAGGCCCAGTAACTTGTAAATATTTGTGTACTACAGAAATATGTTTGTGGAAATACAATCCTGTTTAGATGAGTTACCGTATGCTTAGAACTTGCTATCAGATTGTAGTTACATATAAGGTTATATATGACGTATGTCGGGCTCTCCCTGGCACAGTGATGTGAACTGTTGGTTCTTGGTGATGATTACAAACTCCTTACCAGTGAGGTCTCGTGCTCGACAGGCCACTCTGTACGCCGCGCCTTCAAGCTGCGCCTCATGGGATTTGTCTAACGCTAGGCGAAGGACGGTGCATAGTTTCATCCGGGCTGTGTACAATTTCCCACACCTACGCATTTTTTCCGTGCATATTTACACACGAATTATGCGAGATATCTCGCTTATATGTACATGGATGTCTGAGAGACTACATGCACATGCATTCCTGATTATTCAGTAATAAGTTCTTGAATTTTTATCGCTTAAAGTCAAACGAGAACCCAATCTTGGTTGATTTTGGTAATCATTGAAGCCAGCGCTTCTCTTTTCAAAACTTACCACATAGTGCTACCTTATCAAGTTCGGAGAAAGAGGCAAAAAGAAAATATTTGAGGACGGGCATCATTTTTGATCATGGACAACCCATATGCGGGTGTGTTACGTTATGGGCATCTCTATACAATGCTAATAAACTTGCATGGGCCAAGCCTTCCCATAATGTAATATGCATACAGTGTAATACATATTACATGCTGGGCAGACAACACTCGGTGATTATTTCCCATGATGTAGTAATTATTAAACTCTGGGGAGCACTTGCTACTATTACATTACCGATAGCAGGTGCTACCCATAATACCTCGAAGCATCGTTCCATGTCTTAGCTGTATCCTTCCATCGTCTGCCAATGGAACGATGGTACTTATACAACAGTAGCAATTTTTATGCATGTAGGAAACCGGAGCACTCGGAAAAGAGCATTGACTTTTGCACAGGCCCACGTCATGCATACGTCATGTTTTCAGAAGATAGAAGTTACCTATGGCGATCATCATACAGTACCGTCGAACACGGTGCAGTCAAGCTATAGCTTGATACCAATGGAATGTAGCAACAGGATATAGGATCTACGGCTCGTGTAACCTCTCGTGCGATTGAAAGGAAAGTAAACACCTTAACAAGCCATGCAAACGTGGCTTAACCAAGAAAATAAATGATGAGTGCAGTTATTATACGGCCAGATATTATAGGTACATTACTTGTATAGTATTTTGTCAGTTATGAATTGTTACAGGCCTTGTGAGTTTGCAAGTTGTTTTAATCAACAAATGCTTTCTTTAACTCCATATTCTGTCTCGCTGACGACTACGAGGAAAGACCATTGTCAGTGCATGTGTTATCGCTGGCAAGTAGTCTTGCGGTTATTTGGCCAGACATATCCCTTACTGATGCCTGGATACAATATTTGAGTTTCCATCCCTATTCAAGGCTTGTTAATACACTGATCACATATATATAATAAAAGCAGTGACAGTAGACTTAACCGTAATGTCCTGTGTACTTATCAAACGTGTCGATCGACAAGAACTAGCTTTCTGTATCTTTAATGTGAAACGTTTCGCCCTTCTTCCGCAATCGCCTTCCGCCCAAAAGATTTATTTATATTTATTTATTTGACTGGTGTTTTACGCCGTACTCAAGAATATTTCACTTATACGACGGCGGCCAGCAGTCTGGTGGGAGGAAACCGGGCAGAGCCCGGCGGAAACCCACGACCATCCGCAAGGTTGCTGGTAGACCGTCCCATGTACGGCCGCCCACAAGAGAAATCTGTTCTACGTATATAAACACTGATTCGATTTTGTATCTAAGATTCAGACGCACAGAAAATGGTGGGGACGGGTAGGAATTGGCTGTATCTCTGAAGTGTGTTGAAGTACTGGCAGGTAATTTTGTAGGTATAAACTATGACAAATAATGGTTGAAAAAAAAGCCAATTACTTGTGGCTACAATTAAAAAGACAAAATTATCATCCAACGAGAAGGAGCCTCCACAACCTGTTTCTATTGCGATAGGACGCTAGTACATGCATTCCAACTGATTTATTTTGAGAAAATGGCGGTCAACCCCTGATGATATTTGGACATGTTGTAGGCCAGACATCTAGTTATTTGACAGTATGTGTCATTTGGCCCAACGAAAAATAGGGAATACAGTTTTAGGAGGGTGTTCTTTGTGAAATTACTATAAATAGCAAGGCTATTTTTTAGTGTTTTTATAGCTCTAGTCGATCGAGTAAGCATTGCAGAAAAATTTTTAGTCGCCATGACAAAACCTGCTGCACAGGAAATCGCGTGTGCGCCTGCTCAAACCGTACACAATAAAAATGGACACTCCCTCGGATCCCGCTAGAGCCGAGAAGGCGTACCATAGAAATTCGGATCTAAAGATGGCGGCCAAAATTCCAAAGGTCCACATAAAGCCGAAGAGAACGGAGAGCTTCACGTAGACCAGAACGTGACGTCGGTTTCCTCCGCTTGAGACGGCCGACATGTTGGGCACTCGCCGGACGGCGAGTACAGTTGATATTAAGGAAAAGGCATTAAAGATCAAGGTCATTCCAAGCGGCAGGGCGAAGTAGAGCCCTATAGTTAGGGGTCTGTTAATGAAACAAATTCGGCCACCATATCCGAGGTGGACGCCTGAAGTCAGCACGAGGTTATGGCTAACATTGGCGCCGATGACCAAAACCGCGACAACTGAGCAACAGATGCTATACTTAATGACGCGTCTGTTATCCCGTGCATCACTCGTTTCTTTCGGTAGCAGATTGGAAAACACATTGTGTGTGTAATGCGCACATGCTGCGGTCCAAAAAAAAGTGGCGAGGAAAAAGTAGTGCAACAAGATGCCAATGATGATACACACGTAGGAATCTTGGGATCTGTTGTTACCTACGAGGAAAATGATCTGTGCGCAAAAAAGGTGCAGTATCAAAGTCATTGTGTTTTTACCAGGCTCTGTGCGAAGTTGAGGAACGAGGCAAAATATAGCGAAAGTGAGAAAGAGTGAAACTAGAGACACGGAAGCACAGGTGAGAGTGACTAACGACATGGCCAGGTTCGGCGTTACCATGGTGATTAAACTGTCATTTCTTCTCCACATTTCTGCGATTTCCTTCACAACTGCCTGGCACAGTTTCAACACGTCGCCGCAGAGCAAAGCGTTCGTCCGGTTCACCTCTATGGTGTTGTAGCCAAAGATCAGTTTCGACGAATCGTTGTCGTACGTGAGACTGGAACGGGACAGCGACACTTCCATATATGGACACTTGAGCGTCTCTTCCACGTTTACATACTCGACTAGGAAACATTCTGCATTACAGACGGGGTTTAACACACGAGGAGAATCGACGTACACGATCGTCTCTCTTTCAGGGGGATCGTCTTTCCAGTTTCCCTCGTGACAATCGTTAATCGGTCGGTTTATAAAGGCTGTTTGGTTAGCAGAATAGTTCCACGACAAGTAGAGCAATGACTCCAAACATTCTTCTACTTCGTGTAGGGCTTTCCTTGAAGCAGAAATGAGATGCAATTCCACCTTGGCAAACCAGTGTGGTGTCTGGTTCACTGTTTGGATTTTCAGGAGGGAAATGGCAAATTTGCCAGTCGACCCTACGACTGATCTTATCGTGTTGTTATATTCCTTCAGAAAAAGTTGGCTGTTGTACGGAGTGAGGGGATCAAGGGGTGATATGAATAAGGAAAGCTTGAACCCCAGCGCATTAGCAGACCTAACAGACACTTCACACGTATCCCCTTCAAGAATCCGTCTTGGTGGGCATTCTAGTACCTCGCAGACACCCTGAAACATTACACGATTTATTAATTATTATGTAGAATGAATGAATGAATTAAAGTTTATGGCTTAACCCCACGTTTCCAGTATCCCAACCTCATCGTGAAGAGGACATATTCAAACTTGGAAGCAATGGATGGTTTGCCACGAACACTCAAAACCAAGCAAAACAAACGAACATTTCTTAAACAAGTTAAAAGAACCAAACATCAGTGAAAATCGAAAACAACAGCGTTTTTAAACATGTGTTCTATACAATTCTATATAAATATGCATGTAATATAGACAACAATATTTTATGTCCTATCGTATGATACGGTCCTATCTTATGATACGGTCCTCAAAATCAAATGACTGAGAAAAACCTTTGCCGTACGCGAGCAAGGATCCTGTAAAGGTGTCAACCAGCCTATGTTCGATGCCATATTGAACATCACAACCAACACACTTCGGAGCTCTTCTAAAACTGCTTGATCCCTTCGAGACACACCTTGTGCATAAAACTTAATTTATTACATATAGCGAGGTAGTTGTTGTTGTAAGTAATTTTATACGAACGAAGAATTATTGATTGATGCCACCGTTTTGTGTACTTTAGTTTGGCTTTTAGTTTGGCTACATCCATGTTCATGGTTACTACACACAATGTTCTTGATGCGACCTGAATCGGATGTGTGTTTTAGCTCAGTGCACGTTTTGAGTCTTTCGACCTTTCTGTAAACATGTCGGTTATCTGATATACACCACTCTTAGGCATTTCATTTTTCTGCTAAAGCCAGTGTTCTTATCTAAGGGCGTGCTTAAATAAAACAGTGTTGTCTACACAGTTAAATTAAAAGTTTATCTGGGAGGAAATTAAGAGGTATTCGCTCAATAATGTTTACCTGAACAGTTTTTGATGTACTTACTGTGAATGGGTTACGCATTGTTCCTTTTGAGCAGTCATCATTGGCATCTGTGTAAATATCGTCAGTAGGTTCGGGGTTGAAATCCAGCAGGAGGCTCATAGCATGGGGCAAATGGGGGCCCAGTATCCTAATGAAAGGGTCGCAGGGATCCAATAGGATCCCATTACACATAGCACAAAAAACATTCCCATAATTCTCGGACCTTCCTGCCTTGTAGTAAGTCACCGAGGATGGGAACATCCGACAAAGTTTCTCTAGCGTGTTTTCTACTTCAGATGATTCAAGTCTTGCCGGACATGTATATGTTTGTGGGAAACATTTTCTTGCCCGAATGCCCACAGGTGGATCCCTGAATATTGAACAGCTGTCAGAATTGTTAACTATTACTTTCCACAGCTCTTGTTTACTTCTAGCTTGCTTTATCTGTATTACCCAGAGACAACTGGCCATTACTTCCCAGGGTTGTACGTTATCGACCCCGTGGCACCTAGCGCAGTAAATATTTCGGTAAGTCAACATCCGTCCTTCACGAGCCGACACCGGGGTGGCTTGCGTCAAATCCTCATTACTCCAGTGGTTACATTTATACACTATTTCGTCACCAACTGAGGTATTTTGAGGACAACTGGTAATCATAAAAACTGCAGGTGCTTTTTCTTTTCTGACTGAATGAATCTCGCACGAAATGTGCGGGGAAGGCTGTTGTGGGAGTTCTGGAGAGTTGAAAAGCAAGACATCGGAGCAGCAGTCGCCATAAAAGATGCAGTCGTTATCACATTGGCATCCATCGCACTCAAAAGTGTTTACAGAAGGCAACTGATCAATAACAGGGAAGCAGAAGGCCTTGGAACCGCAGGCATATTCAGTCACATTTAATACAAGCTCGCGGTCTGACATACTCAAATCTAGCTTGTAACTAGAATCCAGAGAATTGTTTAGGCAGATTTCGCTCTGTTCCTGGACGTTTTTTAGTCTTAAACCAATCGGTCTAGCTGCGATCGATTTCGTGATGTTTGCCATCGGTTTCGATGTGACTGTTACCATCTGTTCCGTTGCGACTATTGTTTTTGGTTCTGATGCAACTGTTGCCATCGGTTCCAATTTAGTTGTTGCTGTTGGTTCCGAGGTGAATGCTGTCTTTGTTTCCGATGTATCACTTGCACGAGCTGTCATTGTAACTATTGTATTTGGTTCCACTGTGACTGTTGTTTTCGATTCCATTGTCAATGTTGCCGTCGGTTCCGATGAGACTGCTGCATTCGGTCCCAGCGTGGTTGATTTCGCTGCGATAAGTCCAGCCGTTACCTTGTCTAGAGTGGTGCTTTTCCATGAGATCCGTGGACCTCCGGTTACCTCAAACGGGATTGGATGGGTCGACTCCGAAGCGGAATTCCATTTTCCATTCATGGGTTCATTTGAGGTTACTTTCGGGGTGACATTTTCGGAATGGGAGAGTAGCGTAGTATTTTGCAAGACAAACCAGAGAGCAGGAATGTTTTCGCTGGCCGGTGGATTGTGCCTTTTTCCTGTCACTGGATATCTCTGAGGGCTTTGATTCACTGCAAAGGATTTGGTGATGCCTAAGAGCAAAAGATGAGTAAGTATGAGAGACATATTGTTCAGGTTAAGTGTAAATCCACCAAACCATCTCTACTGTGGATGGTCAGCCTGCTTTGATTGTGAACTCTGCGGTTGTCTTTTAAAAGGTTACGAAAATTACTGCATCATCAACAGGCATAATTATATCCGGCTTCCTTCACATGTAAGCCTCGTGGATGTTATATCAAAATGGCTTGCTGTCATTGGCTGCCCCAGACGCCGGACGCTGGACACCGGACTCTTGAGGCTGGTCGACGGAAGCGCCAACCGCACGACCGGCAGTATAGCAGAAAAAATCCACTAAATGAACAATTATCTCGCTGTTTGGCTGAGACTGCATTCGGGACAATGTCGTTTGTATAATTACTACTTACGCATCATAATTATAGTAGACTTTAGTGCTTTCCATGTTGAGAATTACGACTTCCTTGTGCCAAAAATAAATTTAGTTTGTATAAGTATGTTCCGTTTTCTTTATTGCTGCGGACAATATTGCGTCAAACGTATTTATATTTTTGCCAAGGACTGTCTGATCAGCTCAGATGGGAAAAGGGAACGTGTTTGTCACCGGAATGGTCTAAATGAAATGCGCTGGATAAATAAATAAATAAAAGGCGATAATACACAGGTAACTTTGATAAGCCTTATCTTACACAATGCTGCTGTAACAGTTTAAGGCACAGGTAAGAATTATTGATGAGACCAAAGGAGGTCATCAAGCAATTTGTTGGAGTGTCTTTTCATCGTCCTATTTATTTAGATTTATTTATTTATTTGATCAAGGGGCCTCCGTGGCCGTGTCGCTTAGCGCAGCGCAATGACCCGAAGCCTCCCACCGATGCGGTCGCTGTGAGTTCAAGTCCAGCTCATGCTGACGTACTCTCCGGCCGTACGTGGGAAGGTCTGCCAGTAACTTGCTGCCAGCAACTTCCTTCGTGGTCGTAGGTTTCCTGCTACCATAATGCTGACCGCCGCCGTATAAGTGAAATATTCTTGAGTGCGGCGTAAAACACCAATGAAATAAATAAAAAAAAATATT
The DNA here is from genome assembly GCA_016165875.1 of Acanthopleura granulata. NCBI lineage: Eukaryota > Metazoa > Mollusca > Polyplacophora > Chitonida > Chitonidae > Acanthopleura > Acanthopleura granulata. Next base: position 29,364,692 of record JABBOT010000001.1, on the reverse strand, counting down.
TGATCAATTAGTGCTTTACGCCGCACCCAAGGATATTTCTCTTATAAGACGGCGGTCAGCATTATTGTGGAAGAAAACCGGACAGAGCCTAATCATTTAATGCCTCCTGATTTACACGGTTCCTTGGAAATTACCTCAATACATGTATTAACCAGCTCATTTTGCTAAGCCCCTGAGGCCGAAGGGTTTAACTGGTGTCAGTGGTTTGGTGGCAGGTTTCAATTAAGATGGTTTGACAGATACCTGGCAAAATGCCATGATTTTCTCCGAAGGACAACTAGGTTTCATCGTTTCATAAAGCATCCGTCATATGTGCGAAATTTTGTGAGAATAGAGTTTACCGCCAACATATCAATCAGTCAACAGGAGAGTTGCTCAACAGAGCATGCTCAAAGATCTCAAGCACTTTATGGTTCACTAAAAGTAAATGCACCGTTACACAACCAACTTATTGCACTCACCACGCATAACACAGACAAAGCAAACAACCTCTTATTTTTGTAATCCAGTCTTCCTTGTTTGGGAAAGAAATCAAGTCATTCATTAGCTCATTATAAATCATTTAAAATAGCTTTGGTTAGGTGTGGAAATTATTTGCAACCAATATTTAAAGATTATAACCAATCGCCTGCATTTTTATAATATCGTATTGAGTACCGTATCTCCACCATTACACTTTCGAAAACACCCATATTTCATGTTCATAGTTTAATGCAGGGAAGAGACTTTTTCCAAACAAGCCTAAACGTCGAACACTGATAAAACTAAACGAATACTTTTCAGGTTTGAAAACTGCTTCCCTTGATAACTGACCAGCACTAAACGAACCAATAGCTGCAAAAATTAATCGCAGTTTCAAGACAGATGAACCTATTCACAGTGTAGAGATTTTTCTATCGTCCTACATAAATCGCTAAAGAAAATATATAAAAAACTTCCATGATTTGGTAGTGGATAAATAGTAGGAAGGGAAGTAATCATGAACAACACATGCTAATTCTTATTTTGGCCAGGATCAGATTGTTTCCCTTTCGACGCTGTCGGTCACCAAGAGGCCATACAAATGTCTAGATGTGTTAGTCCGTATTAAACTACTATAAGAAGTTCCACGTACTGCTACTGTGATGTCCGCAAATCACACCACATGGGGCTATGCCTACGTCAGGAAGATAGGTCTGCACATATTACTCAGGTAAGATGATATCACAATGGTGATGGCCAAAGTATATGTTATAACAAAGACAGATGATGCGTATCAAGCCTGTATGGTGTTGACCAACGTGTTTGTTCTAAAACTAAAAACAACGACAAATGGCTGGTATCAGGCATGTAAGATGCAGCCTCCATGATTATTTATTCATTTGTTTCTTTATTTGATTGGTGTTATACGCCATACACAAGATTATTTCACTTATACGACAGCATTATGGTGTTATACGGCGTACTATAACATTGTCTACGTATTGGAGGACTTTCAGTTTTCTGAGATGAGGAACAAAGGCTGCCAAGGATAAACCCCGACGTAGGGAAATTACTGACGAACTTTCCCACGCATTACGTACATATATCAACATCGTATTCTTTGAAGGCAAGTGACATTTTGCGGTCGAAAGGCCGTGTAAACATCTACAGGAGCGTCGTCAAACCCCATTACTGTCACTAAGGCACCATGCACGGACAGTTTCGGGTCTTATTTTTAACTAACTGAATAAATTGGTTATATCATTTTTTGCCTTTAAAATCTATATTCCATTTTTCATAGGAATTTTTATGGAAATGATTAAATATAAGCAGGTATGTGTAACTGAGTTTGTAACAATGAACTTTTGCCTGCTTCTTGAACTTGTCAATTTTTGAGCATGTACCGTTAATTACACTGCCCTTTTGCTTCTTGACCCTCACACTTGTGGTAATTCATTGGGCGCTGACGTTGACACCAGCTGACAGATGAATGAATGGAGTAGCCGGGTTAAGGTTAGATGGACAGCTATAACCCGTGAAATCAATTTACCCTCTCCGACGGCCGCTTATAAATACCCTTCCTTCCAACTATCATGAGGCTTAAGGTTGAATCAGCTCAGAGGCTGACTCTCAGTTTAGCTACATGGGAGAAGGAAATCACGAAATCCGGCTTTCCACAGCCATATCTGAGGAACGAATTACTCACTGGTGCATCCGCCACTTTCCGGCATTCCGTGGCTGTAATGAGTCTAGCCATTATTACTGACGCTTCCGTCTGTCGTCTGAAGTAGGTTGTTAGAACTTATCTCTTGTTTGTTCGTATTTGACATTTACTTATCGGAAGAGGTTTTCTGTCGTCAACGTGGTTATTTTCTTTTACCAATCTCTCACATATTCTCTACAGCTCGCAAGACAGTTCTATTTTAGTCGGCAACATGAAACTAAAAAATTTGTTGCTTCGCCATTATGTCTCTCCCCAACCCCTCTCTCCCATGCGATCTTGTCGTCAATCCTTTAGCATATATTCGTTGATTTGCTTGCATCATAATTACATTATCTCACATTTCACCAGGAGTGAAAGAAAGGTTGAAAAAAAAACAGTACAGGAAAAGTTGTTGGCAGAATTCACGACCATACTGTACAACCATACTTTGACTACGCGTTTTTGTGTACCAACGGGAGTTAGCTCCCCTCTTTGTTCTGAAATTTATGGAGAGAGTTAAGTAGCTGCGATCGAACTTTTTTGATTTTCCCAGGCTGATCCGGGTCTTTTTCATGTCAGAGGCTTTTGCATTAATGGCTAGCCAGTCATCACGAGCGACAAACTCATTGAAATATTCATTTATATAAGCCATCCTGTAAAAATCAAGTTCAATCTTGAACTTTTGTACATAATGAAGTAGGTGTGTAGAATGTTTCTTGTAATTGACCAGTTATTTAAAAGAAATCTGTTAGTTTTTTCAGATTAACCCCCTCTCGGAATTTATAGTGCAACTACAACACCATACAGGGGACGAGGACTGTTAGAAGCAAACTTAGCAAGAGAGCAATACCCAGAGCGTCGTTCAAAAATTGCTGGCCAAAAAAAAAAAAAAAAAAGAAAAAAAAAATAGAAGCCGACCCAGTCGGTTATGGCCACTAGTTTTACCCCAACGCCAATGATAAGTGTCTGTGATTCACTGGGTGCAAACACAACCGAAACTCTAAAAAAGAAAATTTGGAAAGGGAAGTTTGTTGAGATGGGTTTGATGCTAAAAAGAAAAAGAAATTTGTCTGATTTGGGTGCCTCTTCAATAATTCTGTCAGCTTCAGGCCAGTTAGATATCAGAACAAATTCGTAGGTTAGTAGGGTAGACTCCATAGAAAAATGGACGTCAGCCGTTATGATTTATGCCAGCGTTATTCTAGAGAAATGCGTCCGGAAAGCCCATGATTTGCTGAAATATATGCATACCTTATGCACATCGGCAGAAAAGTTTAGTGGATGGCGCTTGTGTGACGAGCAGTATCGTATTCGACAAACTGTAGCATTATAGTGGAGCTTTGGTTGATATTTATGGTGCCTAAAATTGTCTCTCCCACTGAGCCCTGCAGTAAAGGGGCTATAAGCAACTGTGGAGCACATGGCACCCGTTTTACGCCAATTTGCTGGGATTTCAATGGTAAGGGCTTTCACACAACAAACAAAAATTTGCTTCATTTAGGAAAAACTCCAATTAAGGTTGAACTGCTTGTTCAAAGTTTGTGGGCTTACCCTAACCTTGCTGCAACAAAAGAATTAATAGATGGTTTTAGTTACCGGTTTTCTCTAAACTATACAGAGCCTCGTCTTTCAGGGGAGGTAGACAAACTTCAGGTTGAGAAAAAAAATCTTTAGGCTGTGTTTGAAAAGGTTAAAAAAGAAATTTCCCCGGGCAGAATATCTGGACCTTATTCATACCCGCCTCTACCTGCCATGAGAATATTAGGGGTTAGTCCCTAAGAGGGCTGAAGGCGAATTAAGATTCATCCATTATCTTTCTTACTGTTAAGGTAGCTCAGTAAAAGATCACGTAGATCCTAAAATTTGTTCAGAGAGGTATGTACATTTTGACGAAGCCGTTCATATGATACAGCAATTGGGTTCAGGGCCCTGTTAGCTAAAGCCGACTTTGTATCCGCTTTTTAGCTGCTTCCTGTTAATTCAAGTGATTTTGGCCAACTGGGTTTTAAACTAGAAAACCAGTACTATTTTGATAAATGCCCGCCTATGGGCTGTTCAGTTCTCAGTGCTGTGTTCGAGAAATTTACTAGTTTCTTGGAGTGGTTAGGTCGCCCAATGGTAAATGCCTACTTTATTTGGACGACTTCCTTTTGGGTGGGACGTCAGATGCAAGAGAGTAAGAACAAAATCTAAAGATCATCTATGAAGTTTGTGACAAACTCGGGGCACCTGTAGCTGATGATAAAACTGTTGGCTCAGTCACTTCACTCACATTCCAAGGCCTTGAAATAGACACGGTCGACATGGTGGGAAGAATTCCACGTGGTAAAGTAGCTGAAATTTGTTGTAAAATAATAGCTTCACTGGATGTGAAAAAGGTGAAATTGAAAGAGCCATAGTTCCTTATTGGGTCTTTAAAGTTTGCATTGTAGAGCTGTTGCTCCAGGTAGGGCATTTGCCGCAGATTAGTAGACACCACCTGTTCAGTTAAAAAACTGCATCGTCATGTCAGAGTTACACACTAAATGAAAGCATACCTACAAATCTGGCCGTCGTTTTTCAGGGGATTTAATGGTTTCATTGTATTCCGGGATCTACACTGGCTTTCCAGTGAACAATTTCACATGTACAGGGACAGTTCATGTTCTCTCGGTTTCGGTATATATTTCAATAAAAATGGGCATTCGGCCGATGGCCCAAGGAATGGCAGAAGTCAGGTCTAACAGGTAACACAAGATTCTTGGAGTTTATCCCGATATATGCCTCTCCGTCCTATGGGGGAAACTATTAAGGAAATTTTGTACCACACTGACAACATGGCGGTTGGGTAGGTTATTAATAAAGCTACATCCAGGTCAAAAGAAGTCATGAAACTCGTTAACGACTTAATATTCCCATTAAAAGTGTGCATATTCCAGGCATGAATATCTCCATTGCTGATTCAGTTTTTCGTGCGCAGTGGGCCAGATTCAGAGAGCTAACTCCACATGCAGGCAGTCAGCTCTATTCCAACTCAGCTGTGGGAGATTTAGATGCTGAATAGTTGCGTCTCTTAGATGCAGCTGTGTCTGAAAATACCGGGACTGTCGATGAGACCGCATTGCAGTCCCTTCACGGATTTTGCTTAATTTGAAATAAAAGATGAAATTATCCACTACCAGTGGACACTCTTGTGGATTATGTTGCTTTTCTATTTACACAAGGCTATTCCCCCAACACCGCGTTATGATACGTGTCTGCAATTTCGTTTTATCACAAAGTCGAAGCCCTACCTGACCCTACTGAATTGTTTGTTGTTAAAAATTGTTTGGAACAGACAACGTTAAATCATCGATCAGACACCAGGGTACCTATTTCTATAGACTCCGTGGGTAAGTTCCCTCGTGCCTTAGATTATGTCTGTTATTCAGCTCATGACGTGCGTGTGTTTACAGCTACTTTCACATTGGCTTTCTCTGGGTTTTTTTTAGAGTTGGAGAATTGGTGACTACCTTCAGAGGTTCAAATAGGGACATAAAGGTTAATGATGTGATAATTAACATTCCAACACAGCCCTGTACTGTCACAGTCTACTTGCGGTTTAGTAAAACTGACCAAGCTGTAAATCAGTAAAACTACAGGTTTTTCCCATAGCTACTAATTCAATTTGACCCATATCAGCTATCTATCAATTTAACTGCATTCGAACAGCTCATGTTCCATATTACTTCTGTCATTTGGATGGGCGTACTGTAACCCAGTATCAATTTTCGGCTCTGATAAGAAAAGTAATCAAATATTGCCGTTTTCCACCAGTACAATTGGAGTCGCATTCCTTCAGAATTGGTGCACAAATGGGAATTGCCAATGAAGTTATAAAGCGGTGGGGTAGATGGAAATCGCATGCTTTATCTCGTTGTGTACGCATTCAGCTTCTCTCCAGAATGTGAATCTGGTACATTATTACTTCACCTGTATGTATTTCAGAAGTGAGCATATACGGCTCATCCTGTATCAAGTGAGCATATCGCAGTGTACCCCATATAACCTAATTTAGGCCTGAAAAAGTACTGCTAACAAATCTCATGGTGTGGTTAAGCAGGTATGAAGTTAAATGCTATGATGACCTCGCATCAAATGACCCGAAGAACTCAAAACCTGACTTAATCGTTGTACACACTGGGTCAAATGATTTGGTTGCCTGAAAATGCCACGAGCTGTACAATGGCATTAGGAGCTTAGTTCGGGAAATAAGCAAAGTAGGTCAGACATGCTTCCAAGGTTATACAGGCACGGAGCTGTTAGCTTCAGAGCTACGGAGAGAGCAAGGCGTAACGTAAACAGTAAAATAGCGTCGACCATAGGAGAGGTAGAAGGCAGAGTGATTAAGCATAATTATATAACCCACACAATCCTGGGTTTATATAGGCGCGATGGTGTACACCTGTCGCCTGTAGGAAATGACATTTTCCTGAGCACCTTGCAAGGAGGTCTGGGGTCTTTCATAACTTCCAATCAGCAAGAGTTTAACTAAATTTGCCACGGGTAGAGAGGTGGTTGGATTCTTGCGGGCTTTGTGCTTCATGCCGTATTTTTAATGATAACGTTACAAATTAACAGCATGGCTGACTTGGTAATTTCCGGGCACCAGGTAAGCCATTATTACTGATCACCGATGTAATCCAGTGGGATCATTCTAAGTACCTTGGTTTTTCCCAGTGTGAAACATTACCGGTTGGCAGTTCCCAACCTGCACACTCTCTATTATTTTTGCTTTGCATTTTACCTTGCTTGGTTGTCCCAAGGGGGTGTATTCTCGATTATTTTGCCATGCATTTTATCTTGCTTGGCCGTCCTAAGGGACGCATTCGCTGCGCATTTAATCTTTCTTAGTTTTCCCAGGAAAGAAGCTGTCACGTGGTGCTTCCCACGCTACATGCACTTTATATTGCCATGCACATAAGTCTTCAATTGCATCGCACGAATTATATGACATGTACATGCTAAATCTGTATTGCTAAATTTCAATAGCTGATTCGCCCTTATACCGCCAGTAGGCGCTCAGCAAGTTCGCGAGGGTCCAGTCACCGCCATAATCTGTGGCCGTAAATATCCAAGCTTGTAAAATGTTGTATTACTATCCCCGTCTTTGAGATAATGTACTTTATATTTTTATTTTGTTTTTGCTCTAACCGGGTTAGTATTTGACCAACATTTTCCCCTCTGTGTACGTTATAGCCTGCACTGGATTTCATTCCCGCGTTTTCGAGGCTTCTGTTTTTTTCTTTAGTCATTTTGTACTCCATTTTTCAGTATGTAGCACTTTGTTAGCATGTTTTCCGCCACTTGATATATTTCCTGAGACATTATTTTGGAGTTTGTAATCGCTCATTGTCTCTTTGTACGATTACGTACATTTCATCCCAGTTAACTCTGAAAGCGACTGTGTACATTTCCAAGGGGTGAAGCCTACATCGCCAGCTCGGCATCACGGAAGCTTTTGTCAATCCTTCCGCCCTAGGAAGATGCCTCGTGACGGGGACCTGCATATAAACCATCGTAGGCGTGCCGTGCCCACTGGAGTTCGTCACTTACAAGACTTCAAACGTCTTCGTGTTTCTTCGTTTGATCTTGTGTAAGGCCTGAGAGTTGAACAAGCTATTTGTTTATCTTTTGTCCTCTCCGATAGTGGTACCCTTACAGTTGTCTCTTGCTTGTGTTTAAAAGTTTAGTAAATTAATAACTGGTCAAGTTCAAGCACTTACTTTTATACTCTGAGAGAAAAGTTCTCGCCAAATGATTCAGAAATCTGAGTTAACTGAGCTAATTCAACTCAGGTTATATGGTTGACTCACTTTGACAGTCGGAAAACTCACAGAAGTATAGTCACTTGATTCGAGCTTCTAGTCCAAGTACTCGCTACTAGTCGAAAGACTCGCTTACATGGTCAAAAGTCTCACATGGCCCAAGGGCTCATTCTTTTGGTGAATGGACACATTCCATTGGTCAACGGACTCTCTCCTTTAGTTAGATAACTCATTCAGTTACACGACTTACCATGAAGATTGTCAGAACTCCTGCAATGAGTCATTTGTCGAAAAAAATAACCCACATGAATGACTTCTTCTCCCACATAGGTAAAGTAACTGACCTCACTGAATCGAAAGCAAATGGCTCACTGGGATGAGTTATTATAACGCAAAGGTGACCATAATTTTTCTCAGTGTATATGGATGTTATGACTATGTCTGCGATTGACTTCCATCTCGTACACTGAGCTGATTTTCTCACCGTCTTCTCAGCTGGCTAATATATAATAGCTCATGTAGCCCATATTTTGTAGAATTACATCACTAAAGACAAAGATGTGGAAACATTCAGTCTTACATTTCATAACTGGTCAAATACTCAGCATTTTGAACATTGAGCATTTCTTGTCTCGCTATGGAATGTCCTGCATCCCGCACCCTGACGTCACATTTAATTATATGTGCCATATCAGTCAATGTACGCTGAATATACAATCCATTCTCCGTCTTTTGTGTGAAATAATATCAGATATAATGGTTCACGTTGCAGGCGTTTGCCAGGGTCATAACGGGTCGACAGGATCGAGGCTTAGCGAATACATTACACATCCCGTGTAGACAATCCAGCAGATTATCTCTCCCTCTCTCACTCTTTCAGAACCATTTTCAAACAAGAGATGTCCAGTACAAACATCTCTGCGAATATAAGTTGCCATCTAGATGTAACTGCGTCCCTTGTTGTCGCAGTTGTCGTATCTTGAAAATCGTATCTGCAAAATGGCCGATTTTAACAGCAGAGTGTCTTCTCGGAGCTAGCCGCTCACGCACTATCCAGTTATTACCGCGGCTGAGTTAACACGCCCAGCATCAGAGTGTATGCCGACCACGCTCAATTACACCGATCATTCTTCCTGGGATGTCGGACTGTAATGCTTTGATTGATAGGAATTTAAAACCACTGAACCAGACAAGGTCTGGTATAATAGTTTTATGACAAGCAATCAGACGGAAAGCAAAGGAAGGACACACATAAACTATACAAACAGCAGTTTGAGGGCATCCAGATACTGGTTGGATCTGAAAAGATGTAAATCATTCAGCTGGAGGTCCGTTTCTGAAAAAGCCCAAGATATTTCAGACATAATACATAATAAGCGTTCATATATCTTGCTTTTCCGAAAATGTGCTAAACTTACAGGAAGAGATTTCTTCAATAATCTAGTCAGTTATGATGCAAGTGTTATTCCGCCGCACTGGTGCCCTTTTGTACTTGGCTTCCATTACATTGAAACAAAATCAAATGGCAAGTAGTCACATATCAATTATCTCACATTTGTATTGAATTTCGCTTTTGAAACATGTGTTTTCGCAATGTGCGATTTTGCTCAAAGAAACCTTATTTCATACCTTTGTGAAAGAAAAAATGGTTCTGTATAACTGTGAAGTTAAAGTGATTCATCGCGACAAATACTTTGTTTACTCTAATAGAACAGTTTCATCCCTGCGCACGCTATGAGCCCACTGATGTTTAACAATAAGAGTGTTAAATTTGGTAGAAACAGCCGTGATTCCATGATGCAGAACGATTGCTGACAGTCAGAATTGGACAATTAATTGTTCCTGGCGAATTCCCTTTCCTGGAAATGTCAGATTTTTACTAAATGGTTTAAAATAACGCAGTTTATTTACATTGGTTTTTTGTCTCGAGCAATCCGTTTCGGATTATCTGGATGCACACAAATACACATTCCAAAGTCAGTTGTTAAGGTAACGAAACAGATGGTCAAAACATACTTTTATCGCTTACAATTAATCTGGGGGTAGCTTTTGTTCGATGTCGAAAATCCGCATGAACAAAAAGACGTAACCCGGATTGAAATGTTCATCGTGTTCGCATATACCAGGCTATTATAATATCACCACATCATAAATAGGCCGGTTTAAAACACGATCAGCGTTCACAATTATATTGCCGAATGTTGTATGATAAAAACCTGCTAAACACCAATTCCAGTTCACATTTCCACAACCTCAATTACGGACCTAAACCAGTTATGGGTTTATGGACACTTATGTTTCTTTAATTCCCGGGCTTGTAACCAGCTTTTTCATATGCTCAGTACAGCTTTTAGAGAGTAACTTTCTGGTTAACTGCAATGGAACAATATATGAAAAGCTAACTGGAAATTTCGGACAAGCTTCAGGTTTCAGCTTTTATACTCTCTCATAAGAAACGCATACACGAGCATACAGTTAGAACCTGAGATTAATTAACGTCCATTTGTGACCTACTGCCATTGTTGAAAAAGCTTTGTATTTATGATCATTGACACTCTTGCATTCCCATTATGCAATACGATGAAAGTAACAGCGTATTTAATTAATCATCCAACATGGAACTAAAGCAAAGGTTTAAGGGTGAAAATTCAACCTAAGTGTTGCATTTTTCGCCATTTAACGCTGCCGCCGAAGCGGCATCTGTCAAAAGGAACACATTCGAGAGCACAGCACATATTCATAATAAAATTATGCATGAAATGAAGTGGGCCTATAATCCGTTCACAGGGCCCATCACAGAAGAGCTCAAGAGTAGAGCTGGACTCGGGTCTGACACATCGCGGCCTCATTCTTCGGAAATGGTTCATCCGATTTCCTCCATTTGGGCGCTGACAACGTTATGCGGCGGTGAACAACAAGTGGCCGATATATTTTATTTGTAGAAGGCATTTATAGGTCCTTTATAGTATCTTCTCTTTAGCCACAACTTTTCTAGCCAGCGAAACATTAGCATTAAGACAGACAGATAAAGAAAGTTAGATATCAGATTCTCCAGTGTTTGTTTAATAAATTGTGTTACACTGTACTTTCCTCTGGGAAACAGAGGGCTTAAGGGCATCAGTATATTTACATATACTTGACACGCCACAGACCCATTTGTCAGTTTGATGATAATTTGGGATGCTGACTTTGCAATTTTGGTTTGGTGCCGGCAACAGCAAATATCTCCTCCAGGGACAGCTAAGATATCACGAATGCATGTTTATTGCTTATAAAATATGACCGTCCCTTTTGCTAGTACGATTTTCATTGTTTAGGAATAGGACTAATGTATGTTTTGGAATAGATCTTCTGGATATCGATTTTAACAGCCGATTTCTGATTGGCACGTCAGGTGAACTTGGACCTACGCTGATTTCATGAATCAATATAAAAGACTACAGCAATAAATAGTGAAACCAGATCAGCCACGACAGTGGCATAGTTGGCAAATGGCTACACGTTACAGGTGAGATCCGGGCTCTCGTCAGTTTACCCCAGTTAGGGTTTTATTCTAACTGTTCATGTAAGTGTTTAAGAAGTAACAACTTCGTGCCGTTTAGCACAAAGGCAATGCGATCATCATGAACAGTAATGCTTTTGTTATGACAATGACAAATTCTAAACCTGTGACATCAAATAAATAGCATCAAATAAAATTAACATCACTGGAATATATTTGGTTTATCTGATTAGATTAAGCCGTGGTGTTCCGGTTTTAATCTGTGTTGTCTTTTATGTTATTGTATAATTTATATTAGTCAATCCAGGCGAGTCTGGAATGCGCGTAAACAGTTTGGTGATTTCGACCTTCGAATTGTTCTTCACCTATTATTTAGCTTATAGCATTCAATACCCCCTGTTATACCATAACATCGCATACGATCCAGTTAGAAATAAGGAAAAATATAGCAATCATTAAGCCCTAAAATACGACACTTATACACGATACCTTCATTATGAATCTAGCTCTATCGTTTGGAAAATTTTCAAAAATAACCGTTTAAATTTTCTATTATGAAAGTTCACTAAAAATCGTATAAAGGTTACAAAACTGCTTTCATAAGATTTAAATATATGGTAGATAGTATTTGAGCATTATTGCTATGTCCTATGTCCTAACAAAGGATACTTGATATCTAGTGAAATACTCCTGATTTCATTGCTGATTGTTAGGTGCAGGGAAATACTAAACTCATTCGTTCAAGCTTGGTTCCATTTTCTGCCTTAATCCACGCTTGACAATGCTCGAGTGCTATTCTAATAAACCAACATTAAGGCTTTAATTAACCCAGCCATTGTTTCACTGTAGTTTGGCTTAAGTCAAGCTATATCAGATTGTTTGGAGATATTAAAATTTGAAATCTCAGTACTTACTTTCTTGGAATAAACAGTGCCTTTACAATCAAAACAGACCAAGCCATGCAAGTCACATGTAATAAATCTTTAATATCACATCATATTTCTGATACTTTTTGTCTGGGTTGCTCTGTGAATGTGACACCACTGGGACCGCACTGCTTTGACTGTGATTATCTTGAGCGCGGCGTTACTCACTCCTTCCCACCCTCATGATGTGTTTGTCTCAAGTAGATTCAATTTTCTCTATATTGTATTCCTTTTGTAAAGCTGCATCCAAGGCCTGGTGTTTACGCTAACATTCGTGTACTGCCCATCAACCAATCCTGCTAGTTCCTAGTTGGTATTCCTTGGTTACTGCTTTGGCTTTGGGCCATTGGAATTACAGTTACAAAGACAACTACATTGTGCGTCACATATATGGATCGTGGTCAAATGTGGGCACATTGCAGATTCATTGAAAGCACCGGGCTGTATAAAGGTTGCACCTTATGCAAAAGTCATGTTTTAAAAGCAAACTAAACCCACCCCAGCGGCAAAAACATCGTGCACTTATTAAACTAGGTGAATGAGAAACAACAGTTGTAAGTGACATTCGCCAAATTGCAGTCACCACCCTTCTATCAATTTTGAGTGATTTTTCACATTAATTTCATTTGTCACAATTTTACAGGCCTCAGAAGAAAAACGTCAAATTACGCTGCCCAGAGTGATGCTGGCCGTGAGGCGTTTACCCACAAATTGGCGGCAATCGGCAACAAACATGATGTCCGCTCTGTTGGAAATTTCTCTGAAAGATTTCCTTAGTCAAGGAGGATCAAAGGCAAGACAGGAAACCTTATTCTGTTAGAGCTCTTGAGGGAATGCTCTATTTTTCTTCAAAGAACATAAAATCCTTTAGGATGCTAAATTGTTTGACCTTTTGAGACCCACATGACTCTTTCCGTGGTTGTTTTCTTGGATCAGGGGAAATAATCGTCTCGGTTATCCACACGTAAATTAGCGCTGAAGTTTTTGTAAACAGAGTGTTCCAGACAATGAATCATTCAAGTAACAAACGTTGTCGGTCGAATTCATTGTTCCCGAGACAAATCGTTGGACAAGCCTGGGTTGCTTAACGGGAAATCTAAATGGAATCAGAATGGAATCTGCCTCTTTGAAAAAGTCTTCATCGTTAGTATCCTTGTAAACAGTAACAGATATGACCTAATAAACAGTGGCTTTAATTTAGATGGTAGTTGCAAGCAAAGGAACTTGGTAAAAAAATGTCATATAAATACATGGAAGAAGTACAAAAATTTCACTTCGTAAAGCAGCGTCCTTGAAGATACATCTGTCGTTGTCACTCATAAGAAATAAGCTTGGGTTTCGATCAGGTACTGTTTTAGCCTCTGAATCAGTTTGAACAGAATCATACAACAATGATCAGCATCAGCGTAAATGACATATTCATTTTTCATATCTCCTAAATTTTAGAAGAGTCGATCGAAAGTCAAGGCACAAAAAGTTGACAAAAATAATCAAGGTGCATATATTTATACAAGAAGAAAACAACCTGACTAAAGATGCAGAGGTTTGGGGAGAAAATTGCCGTTAGAAGTTAATGTAAACGGTAGAAAACAGTACGAAATTGCCTGAATGCGGAGATACATCTCTGCTTGACAATGATAATAAGACAGGCTTATACATCTAGATGTAATTGTCATATTTGCAATGGTGTCTGCTAATGTACAAAAAAATAATCAAGGCGTACCTTGAGATTGAATCATAAAGAAAATGAGCTTGTCCACCTGGGGAAGTAATTTCCAATTTCAAATTTTCTCTTCCAGATGATATTAGATCAAAGCCAATGTTTATTTGCATTAAGGCAATAACACTAAAGACAGACACCAGATGGAATTTTATCTTAAGGACCATCCCTGTGGCGACGACGACTGCACGAGAAAAACTATTCTTGGCGTTGGTAGCAGACTTGAGATTATCACCATGGAGTTGGCAGTGACTGTTTGACCACATAATGAAGTTTGTCCTTCACTAGTATCCCTCTGTAATGACTTTGCCCAGGCCCTGGCAAGCGTCAAGGTTTGATCTTCGATCTTAGTCCATCGGTGTGCTTCGCCACTGGCTATTCTCACGTATACTGCATTACATGAGACATGCAATGCCGCCTATAGGGTCCAGCATAAAATGAGTCGAAGTATTTTTTGATTTTAACAGGATTTAATTTACATACTAAGGTGCAGAAAGTATTACATTACGAAGGGATGTTTTTCGTGTTTTCATTTTTAAAACTTAAAACCATTTACAACCCACACGTACAATTGCTCTAAATGCATTTATAATTTTCTTCTGTATGGGTCTGTTTGACGAAAAAGTCGTAAATTGCCCCTAGCGTAACTCCCAAGACAACGCGCAATGGAGAGATCCATCTTCAGGTATATGTACTCCGCGTAGTGTTACAACAGCTTTGAAAAAAGGGCCCTTCGTGCTTAAACATATTTTCACCACAGTATGGCTGCAATATTGCAATAGTAGTGGCCATGAGTCACGATCATTCATTTGTTCTAATTAAGTTATGTGAATCAGATGGATTTTAACATTCTTAGCTGAAAATGGGTATTCCTGGGTATAACTTGTTTTGTTCAAAATGGACGATTGAGTGGTTCACGAAAATAGCCGGGCCTGAAGTAAATCTTTGTCTTAGATCCTGGTGAGTTCATGGAGCTTGTTTCAAAATAGCTACCTATGAAGAGACATTTGAGTACACTGTAAAATGACCAAAGCGCAACACGGGACACGGTCATCCAAATAGGAGGTATTTTCGCAGTATTACAGGAAGGCATGAGTATTAGGTATTTTTCTCAAGAAGTAAAACTTACAAGCTTTTCGTTAATAGTTAATTCATTGGAAATAGAGCATGCGCACAGCGGTCGGTAAACTTCATATGTAAACAAACGTGCCTGATGACAAGCGTAAAAGAAGGACTTACGGCTTTCTCTTAACAGGATCGGCCAAAAAGAGGTGTAAAAGAACGCTCAGCATGTTGACCAGCGAATCTAGATTGTAATTTCTGGCCAGTTGTAGCAAAACAACTGCTTGATAGGTAGGTGCAAATGTTGCTGTTATTGTGGCGGTGTTAAATTTCGAACAAACACACGTATCTGACTCCTAGTTTAATGAGAGCGTTATTGGTAACCTTTTCTCAATGTTGTATAAGAAGCTATATTAGGCGTGTATCTGTGTGTATCAAATTTCGAAATTATCCGAGTTGGTGTAGTCAATATCGACAGATCCCGAACGCCGGCCTACAGATACATGTATACTTCGGATCATTTCTGATGAATATTAATAAGGCAAAATGGCCCACTCTTTTTGTGTTGAAATCGAATAACAACAGGATTTCCCCGGGTGCGTACAAGCTACATGAGTTAATTCATTCAGTTAATGAACTAACTTCAAACCTTTGTTTAGACGTCGCAATCAGAATTTGTTTAAAAATCCAAGTTTTGGGCGAGCATTTCTCATGTCTCTTGGGTGATTAAACTTCAAACAAGCGTGTTTAATAAATGCACATATATATTTAAGTATTAAGCGCAAGTGTCTAAAACATGCATACAGGCCTATATTATAATGCTATAATCTCCAAGTGTTCAATATCTGATGCACAAAAGTGTTTATAAATTAAACATCGAAATGTACAGTGTAACATTCATTCAAAACGCATGCAACATGTTTGCAACGTCACATTTTCATGCGACTAGAGCTACAGGTGGAGTCGCTATGCTACAAGCTGTACTGAGTGAAGGGAAAACGATGTACACGTGGTATGTAAGGTACAAGGAGCTGAGGACACACCGAGAGGAGATGAAAACGATTCCTGGAATATCTATAAAAACGGGAAAATATACCGATGACCACTTTTCTGTGAATAAAGATCGACCTGATGGGGTTGTGATATCCGATGTTAAATGGTATATTGAAGAACATGCATATGACTGTTGGCGTCAGGCCGGAATTACCCGACTCTCATAAACATCAAGCGTTGTTAAAACTCCACGTCATTTTGGCACACGATTTTGATACTGGTTTTACTATTCCGTCTCCTGAGGTTCCGTTATCACTGAAAACCGTTGACAGCTTCTATTTGCATGAATCCGTCCTAATCTTTTTTATTTTATATCCTGTTTTAGTTCTTTGGTGCGTTGTGTTAATCGTTGTTTTCGGAGCTGGTCTTGCGATTACTGACCCAGAACGTCCTTTTTGGTTGACGGCTAGTATGCGAATGTCAATTTTGAAGCATAAATTTGCATCCTCTGAATGTTACCTTCACTTCCAGTTTTTTAAAGCTTCCAAGGCAGGGCTACATGATTTGTCTCATTGTATAGATATAAAACTGGATGAATTCGCACAGCGATACCAGTCTTCTGTAGTAGTGGCCATACACTACTTTCATAGATAGAGTTTTGTTTGTTTTATTTCATTGTTTGTTTATTTTTCCATCTGTTTGTTTATCCTATCACTACTACGATTTCTTATTTTATTTTGTTTCTAACAAGCTAAGCGAGACAGTATAAGTTATAGCGTGGAGTTGGGGATACTGGAATTAAATCTTAAACATTAATTTAAAACTTACAGCACTCTCTGATATTTCTTGCAGTTGACTGTGTACGCTTTGAATGCCTGTCAAGTCAGATGACATAAGAAGTACCAGTTTTGGTTTCTAGAAATACTCGCTGGCCCATAGTCTCGTTCCCCACGGGGGATCGGTCCCGGCTTAGTCGGTCAGAGGCTCGAATCCATACCTTGGTGGATAATTATTGTCCTCACTACATATGTCCTTCTTGAAGAATTGGAAATTATCAACGTTTAGATATGTTCCCCAAGTCAATAAAGACATGATGCATGTACACTAAAACCGAATGATTATGTGTTGTCTATGAAGAGAATTTGTATGGTACTGATAAAAGACGCTCATCCAGCGCATTTAAAGAAAAGATGAATTTGAAGGAATAGACAATAAATGTGGAGCACAATGATGATGTGCCTGAGAGACAAACTACTTGATTAAAACCTTAAATGTTGAACGAATTCCTATTTATAGTTTTCTACTGCACAATGTAGCCGCCAAATATAGAACCATCAACAAAATACACTTTTTAGTAACCATATTACTATTTGCATTGTTTTCATGCATGTATGCACTATCTAATTTCTCGTCGCCAAAAAGAATTAATGGTTTAACACTACCAGTAACTGAGCTTTACCGTGGTAACTTAGTTTGTTCAAAGCGCACTAAATAATAACCGTTCACGGATGAATGAATCTTTCCTCTTATTTGCATTCAGCAAATATAAGAGCTAATGACAGAGGCCTCGCTCGGTGTTGCCTCGAATATAATAGTCATACACGAGTTATGAAAGCAAACTACATTCGTACTGACTCCAAGGATGCAGTGTTAACATGGTTAAAATTATTCCGCCTTGAATAAAAATAAGGTGGAGGGAATGAAGGAAACAAGGTAGGGATTCATTCCGAGGGAGTTCTCAGGGATGTACATGTATTGTTCCATGCAGTCAGCATTAAATTGTACACATATTGTTCCAACCAGGATTACTAAATTTACAGGTTCTGTTCCAATGAGAAGTTCTCTATTGACCCACCAGCCTGTCATAGGCTCGCCAATGCGATTCATTTATTGCTTCACGCAAACCTCGCTTGATGGTATTGGAGATACACGATCACGACATATAGAAACACAGCATGACAGGTATAATAAAGAGATATTCAGCAGGCCCGTGCCAGCAGCCGTCTTTGTATATCACAATGAAAACTTTGCTGACAGAAGCCATTGTCTCAACAGCAAACATGTATACTAATAAATGCGTGTGTAAAGTTATCGCATTTTCGTCATGCCTCACCTAGTAAATGTACTCAATTTTTGCATAGTGGTTTTGCTCCAACAGAAATACTGGCTGAAATGTTTTGGCACATCTTGGGTAAACATTAACATTCAATAATAAAATGAAGCGCATGACATATTTTACGATAGTTTTGGGACAGTAAAAATGGTAACGTTGGCCATTCGGTGAAGAAGCGCGTTATAAGTGTGCTGGTAGTGACCTATTGGTTAGCTCTACTTTGAAGGCTTGCCAGAATGAATTTTAAGATAGGAACGCGATATAAGTGTGCTGATAGTGACATTCTAATCAGGCAGGAGGTGTTGCTTAGTTTTGTTTCTTAAGACTGGCCAGGCTGAAGGTTAAGAGCTGTTAGTTAGTTTTGTTTTTTTAAGGCTGGTCAGACTGAAGGTTAAGAGAGGAGTGCACTTTAAGTGTGCTGGCTGTGAGCTGTTTGTTACCTTTGTTTTGAAGGCTGTTCAGACTCACAGTTAAGAGAGGAGCGCGTTGTAAGTGTGTTGACAGTGAGGTGTTGGTTAGCTTTGTTTTTAAGGCTGGTCAAATGGAAGCATTGTGTTGAAAGCTAGCTGGCCAGACGGAAGCTTAAGACTTCAGACCTGGGTGGAACATAGTGTTCATTCTTGTGACCAGTGATTTAAACATGGGAACTGGCCACTGGTTGTCAATCTATCATTGGATGACAGCTTAATCGAGCGCTTCCACAATAGCGCCCTGTAGTTATTTCCCGCAGCCCAGCGCGATGATAGAGGATTGCTGGGGGATACACTTCAAAACTGACGTCTAATTACTCATGCCTTAAAATTAGAGGTTTTGCAGGGAAATCCGGAAAGAAATCAACTTTTTTCTATATTGGACTAAAGACACCTAGGTGGAGATCAACGATTACTGGGAGCGGGATAATAATACTGCCCTTAGCTGCCGAACTCTTAACCTATCAAAATCTCCTTTAGTGTGTCATGACGACTTTGAAGGCATTATGCCTTGGCAAATAGCCCTTATCATAGTTTTGTTTACAAACGAAACTCACATTCAGAAACATCGTCCTGGAAATATTTAACCTGGGAGTGTATTTTAACTGCTTTCCGGGAAGAAAGCCTTTGATGTGGAGGTTATGTAAGATGCAACATTGGTGATTAGTGATCAATGTCCAAACGCACGCTGATATAATGGAATTCAATGTCTCTTGACAAAACTGACAGCGAATGTCGAATATGATTTTTGGACAAAGACAATACATATGATGGACATCTATTAACCTAATTGTTATCATGTATTGTCAGCACAATGGCTTGGTTTTCGTTGGCTTCCATATAGTTTCACAATGGGTTTTGCCTAAGCTATCAAAGGCAAGGCGGGTGGGAGTAGCTTATCGTGTATCGTGTTCAATAACGATAACTGGGCCTTACAACCCATTTGCAGGGTTGATAACATGTACGTCATATAAGACACAGCGGAACAAATCATCGTGTGACGCGGCACGAGATGTTCTCATCTAGCTTCCATAACACTGAGCCGGGAACTTATTTTAACAGAGTTTAGAAAACAATTGTTATCAAGTGTTGTTTCATGTCATAAATTATGCAAGACAAAAATGTGTAAAGGGTGCAGACGCCAAGGTCGCCTTATCCGTATATATAGCTTAATTTATTCGGAAGCTGAATTTCTGAAGTTTTATTTGAGATCAGACATTTCGAATGAACACCGCTTCTTTTTGACAAGAGGGTTACAGGTCCTAATTTCTTGACGTTTCCTTAATTTTCACAGAGGAATAAATTGTAATCTTCAGTTTGTCAATGCCTATAGTTCTGCACTTTGGATACACCTTCCCAATGTTGTCAGCTGGATCAGCATAGCTATCTATTCAATCTATTTCACCTGAAGGAAGGAAACCGAGAGGAATAGGGATGAATGTATATAACACACAAGGTTGAGTGACTGGGTGTGAGTGGCGTACACCAGGAGTGGCACGTTGGCTTTCACCATGGGGTTCCGATGAGAAGTACTGTAACTGTGTCTATTAAAGGCAGCACTATTAATGTGTTTAAGGCAGCACTATAGATGTTTTAAGGAGCATAATAAATGTGTCTAATGCAGCACTAAAAATATGTCCAAGGCAACACTATAAATTTGTCCAAGGCAGCACTATAAATGTGTTTTAGATGTGTTTGAAATAATATTTTAGCACTATAGATGTTTTAAGGAGCCTAATGAATGTGTCCAATGCAGCACTATAAATATGTCTAAAGCAGCACTATAAATGTTCTAATAGCACTACAAATATGTCCAAGGCAACACTATAAATGTGTCCAAGGCAGCACTATAAATGTGACTATGTTTGTACTGTGATTGTATCCCAGGTGGCACAAAGGCAGTACTATACTTGTGTCGAAGGAAGCACGTTATAAATGTGTACGTTATAAATATGTCTAAGGTGACTCTATAAATGTGTCTAAGGTGGCTTTATAAATGAGTCTAAGGTGACTCTATAAATGTGTCTAAGGTAGCTTTATAAATGTGTCTAAGGTGGCGGTATAAATTGTCTAAGGTGGCTCTATAAATGTATTAAGACAGCACTATGAATGTCGTCTAAGGCAGCACTACAAACGTGTCTAATGAAGCAATGAAATGGTATCGAAACAGTTATAAATGAATTCAACAAGCTTTGGCCTCAAACAGTCGAAGCTCTAAATGGGTAACTTCAAACAGCTCTGAGAAAAAAGAAGTTAGTTAACACATTAGATGAGCTGAAGAGAGGGTCAGGTTTATTATTCTTACTAAAGAGATATGAACAGGCCTGTATGAGCCGCATAGGGTTAAACACCAGATAAGTATGTTAGAATTTATGGTGTTGCTTAATTATCGTCCTTGCATCTTCAGCTATCTGATCCCGAAACAACCGAAGTTTGTCTGCGTCATGCATATCAATACCACATATTAGTTTAGAGCTGCCAAGGAAAGTTCCTCACATAGCTAATTGGCAAATTACTTTTACTATATATAGTATCTATTCTTGTAAAATATTGAACAGTCTGTCTGTTTAAATTAAACAACCTTTTCCATTCTCACTCTTGAGAACAAACTTGTACACTTGGTGAATCCCTATATCACCAATATTCACGCTATCTTCATTAAATCCGGCCACACAATACGTATGTATATCTGTTTATTATCCTTATCCGACGGCAGGCGAAAATCTACTTAACACAACTCAACATTCCGTCATCATTATAAAATCAAATTCATGACTGCTCTTCTTCGCAAAGCACTGATAGAAAATCTCATGCGTGCCAACCAAAGCACTGTATATTTATTTACTTATTTATTTGGTTGGTGTTTAACGCCGTACTCAGAAATATTTCACTTTTACGACGGTGACCAACATTATGGTGGGAGGAAACCGGGCTGAGTCTGGAGGGGGGAAACTCACGACCATCTGCAGGTTGTTCTTGTATCATGAGACTTCCTAAGACTTTGGGTATTGTTGTTTCGTTTTCGCTGTCCACCATTAGGGAAAGTACCATTTTATTGGATACTATGCATTCAGTAAAATTCATCAGTTATTGGGTCAGACGGTTATATACTTGTATTGATTTATTTATTTACCTATTTATTTATTTATACTCTAGAATATACCACTTATTTTACTGCGAACCATTATGGTTCGGGTGTTTATATTTTTGCCTGTTGGATCAAGACAGTAAACATGGCAAAGAAGTGTCAGGCTTGATGAAATGAAGGTACTCCAGACGAACAAAGTACAAGGTAAAGTCAATGGCTATCATGCTCAGTCCGCTAAAAAATTGTCCTAACGGCAGCCGGTCTGTTCTTCCCTTATGAAAACGACTTCCCTAATAGCAAATCCAGTTCCAACGTATATCCAGGTGCTTTTAAACTCGCTTTTACTCATAAGAACAGCTGGTGCTATCCAGAACAGCAATGTGAAGTGCAAAGTTAGTTAGTGTTCGAGCATGCGAATGGAAGTATTTATTACATGATAATTTTGCTACTACAATATATACCGATACATATATATGACGTTAAATAAATCACTGTTTGTAATACGCTGTAAATAAATTAATATTGCACAACGTACATTGCCATAAAATATGACATAAACACGGGATCATCAATGGATGTCCTTCAGTATTCGCCGTTATAACGGTAATATATATTAACTGATTTAATCTTTACAGAGCGTGTGTACATACCAGTAATGTGAAGCGCGAACGCAGTCAGTCAATGTTCGAGCACGCGAATGGATGTGAAGTCCTTCCATCTATGCCCGACTTTATTATAGTCGATCGTCGTGGCAACGCAAGTACGAACAAATTTCACTTGGGCGACATATAGCAAGGCGTCAAGCCGTGGTTCTTTGTCCAAATTATCCAGCTAATCCAATCTACCAAATGTTGGGTAATTCGTGCGTATGTTAACGCATAATATCGAAACAAAGCCGTACCTCCTGCATAAATCGATTATTCTTAATTAGTGCGAAATAAATCAAAGCAAACACGCATATATTTGCATGCAATGTAAACTTAAGTAAATATCTATATTTATACAATAGCTAATAGTATTAAATGGAACAAACACGTATATTTATTTGCATACAATAAACTTAGAGACATTCTATTATTAACCATAACAATACACCCTACTCGCAGTCCCAATCGTTATTGTGTATGTGCAACATTCTTGACCACGGAACCAACTTATGTGAACCAACTAATGTGCCGAATGTTTAAGAAATGATACACCAAGTTCTTTACGGATAAGCAAGGTTTTTGCCTTATCAATGGTCTCAAATGCTTATTCAGTCACTTCTGGAGCAGGACTGAACAATAACACAGATCTGAAAACATTCAGACCTGCATGTACAATCAAATGTTGATCCGTACATCTTGCTTTTTCTATCAAAACTATAAGCCAAAAAAATTTTAAAAGTTGCTAAATGGTGTTTTACAACTATAAAATATTTTTAATTTATATGATAGCAGTTAGCTTATGGGGGAGCCAAACCCTCAAAGATGCCAGAGAAAAAGCACCAGGCACTTGAAATCGTCGTACATACAAATAGAGTGTACCCAACCTATTCACCTTTCTGGTTGTTTTGAGTTCATTAGTTAGTGCATTTCGGCTAGTCACCGATTCCACCGGGTCGTGCTATTTACACATTCCGCAGTCAAGTCTTTGACAGACAGTCGTGACTTTAAACACATTACAAAAGCCCTTGTCACGTCATTATCAGCTTCTGGCGAGCCCTTGTCCAAAATTTAATTACTGAGGGCAATTTGTTATTCAGTGTTGTCAGTTTAGCGTCATGCCTCGGGTCAGCTGGTGGTCGCCAGACACCTGTGGGTGGTTAATCGGACAGAATTGGACGTAAGTAGCCTCATTCGTCTTCACATGGAAATCACGACAACCTTTAGACAAGACCGACCTTCTCCAATACAAAGGATTGGAGATTTCGTCTGAGATTTCGCCAGTAACTCTTAATTTATGCAATTTCTAATCATTTAATCATTCGTCCACCAGCTAACAGTGCATGTTTTCCTTTCCTTTCAGTTCAAGTGACACACTAGGTGTGGTTACAAAACAAGTTTCGGATAGGCAATTTGTACACCTCCCTCCTCTGCGCTCTCACTGTGAAGCCCTGATGACAAAAATGCGGTTGACGATTGCAGTGGGGTCGGTTGTAGATTCCAACATTCGCCCAACTTGCCTTTCACCCAAGCATATATATATATATATATATATATATATATATATATATATATATAGCAATATGAATGAATGATTATGGTTTAACGCCAAGTGGGCAATATCTGTCATATAGTGGAGGTTCACAATGGCTGCATGTCACATGTAGGAAAGTTCGTCAGTAACTTGAAAATGATTGGCTCTTTATCCCGTATTATTCCGCTCACAGAACGGACTACCATCGTATAAGTGAAAAATTCTTCAGTATGTCATTAAACATCGAGTCAGTAATTTGACCGATCAACTAACTAGTAACATCTGCTCTTGCCATGGTTGTGCAAAAACCTTACATTTGATATCGACTAATTTGCCCTTTGCCCCTTTTTTCCCTGTCAATCAGTCAACGACTGCAACGATGATGGCTTTCATTAGATCCAAAATGACATGGAAGATGGCTCAGTAATCGAAGCATAATGCAGCGATCCGTACAATGAAGCATGCGTTCATGGAGATAATTCAACAATCAGCGATATCAGCATTCAGTCTGTTAATCTCCGAATACCTTCACTTGGCAACGATTCACAGGTAAACGGACGTGAATCCTAATCAAAAATCTTGTCATGTCTACTGGCCGTCTTTGTTGGCACAGCAGCGCATTATCACGTGATCAAAGAGATCCCATGTAGACTTAGATGAGGATTTCTCAGGAGGTTTACCATGTAACCAGGAAAATGGCGGCGATTTAGCCCGGTTTTCTCTCTTCATGAAAATGACTGCCGTCATACAGGAGAAAAGTTCATCATTGCAGGGTTATACAACATGAAATAAATAAATAAACACGTAACCCTCTAGTTATTTTTTTGCTTCCGCCATTTCCTTCGATAACCTCAAAATCATATTGTTCTGCTGCATTTTATCGATAAAATAAACCTTCATTATATAAATAATTATAAACAAATAATCAATCTACTGTAACTGAGAACTTTTTTTACCCCAGTTTACCACAGAGCAGCAAACCGTAGCTTTGAGACTATTTTATAAAGCATTATCTTGGTTTAGGTGATGACAGTATCATTTCGGCACCGTAACCCAAACACGCTCCCAGTTCGAAGCCACGCAGACTGATTTATTGAAAAAAGTCTTATAGATGATGACAGAGATGTAATGAATTATTTAAGATGTCAACCAAATCTCCGATATTTTATGGTGGTCTGTGTGTGATGTCTCGATATTTGCCGGTCCATAAGGCCGGTCTCATTGGCATGTGTTCGGCATTTGTCGTCTACTATTTCAATGACACCGTATCGATCACAGGCTGTCCCAATAACCATACTTGTGAAAACAGCCACATACCTGGCCTTTGCCCAAGCCGGGTATTTCACCCTCTCCATCAGCCTAGTCGAGTTGCCCCGAACTGAGATTCGCAGGAATTCTTCGACAGCTGTTTCAGAACAGAACATATACAAACGTCTGTTACGGAACTGGTCTGAGGAAAGGTCTCGTAAAATTCTTCGCTACCTTTACACCCGGTAGCCTGCATTACAAAGCAGTAAGGTAGTTACGTGTGCTCTGGTTCCACCAGTGCGTTTTGGTTACCCGCGAGCTCTACCAGGAATGACTGACAGATAACAACAGACCTTTCCGCAGGCCCTACCTCCCACTCTTTTATCGATTTTTCTGTAAGTTTCGGCATATTTCATTCGTGTTTGCTAGTCTTTGACGTGGTAGACTTGAAGTAAAAGCGGATGCGCCAGAAGGAGGGGAAGAGGTCCATGGCAATAGGCTGACTGGCGAAGGTCTAGGGCAAGGGTGCCGCTCATGCCCGATAAAAGCAACCAGAACAGATCGAGAAAAGACAGTCTCTAGGAAGCAGTTGTGGCTAAACCTTCGTCCGTTAGTTGTGAATTCAGATATGCCCGTACACAAAGGTTGAGAAGCCGTGAGCAGATATTCGGCAGCGATTGTTTGAAGGTGTTGCAAAGGACAAAGGACAAAGGCTTTCTAAAAATCATGGAGAAAGACACCAAACTTCCTCTGTTGGAGCTTGCATTTAATGACAGCGATTGGGATGAGTTTTTGTTCGTGGTTTCCGACTATACAAATACTGACCACTGGTTTGAGCCCACCACCGAGACCATCCTCGTGACGGCCTACAGTGTTATTATTCTCTTGGGAATTCTCACCAATGGCATCTTCATCACTGTCATTGTGAAGACGAAAAAAGTTCTCAAGACCCGGAATTTGCTGTTCATGAACTTGGCCGTGTCTGATTTGGTGATGTGCGCATTCTGCATTCCCTTTACTGTGGTTAAATTGACGAGAAAGTCTTGGAGTTTAGGCGAAGCTTTGTGCAGACTGATACCAATGTTGCAAGCAGTCGACGTCTTTATTTTTTCCTTCACGATTATCGCGATTTCCTGCGACCGATACAGCGCCATTGTTCACGCTACACAGAACTTGAAGAGAGTTTCTTCCATGATGCCGGCGTTGATCGTAATCTGGGTATCCTCGTTTGGACTGGCCGTACCAATTGCCATTTATTCTACGGTAGTAAATGCCGAGTACTTGGGCAATGTTGTGTCCTACCAGATCTGTATGGAACACTGGCCGTCGGCAGTGTCCCGAGCGCTCTATACTCTCGTGTCTACACTCATCCAGTTCGCAGTTCCCTTAGCTATAATGATCCCTCTACACACCAAGATCTGTCGCTTTTTGAAAGGTCGGATGGAGCACAAGTCCCAATCTCCGGTGGACAAGGAGCGAATGACAAAGAAGGAAGCCCGCTACCGGTCAACCATGAAGCTCCTAACAGCGGTCGTCCTCGCATTTCTGCTCAGCTGGGTTCCTCTCTCTGTCGTCAACATTATGGCCGATTTCAACTACATGATTTTCACGCATATGAACTTTAACGCTCTGTACGTCACTTGCCACATGATAGCCATGGCTTCGGTGTTCGTCAACCCACTGCTCTACGGATGGTTCAACACAAATTTCCAAAGACAGGTCAAATGTATTTTGTTTTCAGGAACCAAAGAACTTTCCGAAAAAGACGGACTTCTCAATACATCCGCTTTTAAGGGGTCAAGTGTGAACAAAATCAAGTCCGGAATAACAAATTAAAATTGGATTTCTGAAGGAGGTGAATGCGACATTTCTCAGGTCGTTTTTGGCTACAAATCCGCTGAGGATTGCAAGGTAATGTCAAATGGAACAATCGGGAACAAAGAT
Source organism: Acanthopleura granulata (assembly GCA_016165875.1). NCBI lineage: Eukaryota > Metazoa > Mollusca > Polyplacophora > Chitonida > Chitonidae > Acanthopleura > Acanthopleura granulata. Next base: position 29,337,498 of record JABBOT010000001.1, on the reverse strand, counting down.
ATATTTTTGACGTACGTAAATGCTTAAAACTTTATCTGTTGTTTGCAAATAGAGAGCAATAAAGTCGGTATGTGCACCTCTTGACTGTCGAATTTACCTGTTTCATACAAGTTTAAATTGGTATCTCCTTCGTGAGAGTCAAGTAGGATCGTGTCGGCTAAATATTACCAAAAATCCGTCATGCTCCATATACGTGGAAAGTCGCAACAGTGAACAAAACGAGAACGGCAGTTGTCATTTTTTCTACCGGCAGAAACTATTTCCAAACGAATTTATGCTTTACGTTGAAAATGTGTAACTGGCTTGATAGATGTTGATATTCCAGATATCACGCTTTGCCGTTTTGAAGACTGGCAATGAATTTGTCGTGAGTACACCATAGAGGTGAACACATTTGGTAACAGGCTTAAACTTTAAAGCGAAGGTGAAGAAAATGCCGATGGGACAGGGCGGGAAGCTCCGTAGCCGACATGTAAATATGGTGACCACTTACGCTTTAATGCTTGCACGTGGTCCCCAATTGGCTCAAGTGTGGCCCATTATTATAAGACAGTCAGAGTTACATACATAGCTGACAGACAAGGAGGAGCACAAAACATATAAGGTGCCAAAAAGTAACGCTTCACCTTTAAAAATCTGTTTTGTTTTAAGTTTGGTTATCCCTTTGAAGTAAGTCACATGGTACACGTGGCCACTGGGGGTTACCCGATATAGACATCATATAGTACACATTTTGGTTGCGGGCTCGGCAGTGTAAAAACTCAGAAACAAACTACTGTTAGACGACAGCTCTGTTATAATCTTATTTTGTTGATACGCATTATGTTATTGTGTTTATTATAAATGTAATTCCAATGTGATGTTTCGTTACACCAGTTTTGTTCCGGGGATTTTTTGGGGGCATGATTGGCCTTGGGGCGAACGCCTGTACTCAGTCTCCAGTGTAAACTGTAAATACCCTGACAGACATGATTACCTCCCATCATGCTCACAATTATTCGACGCTCTATTCTTACGCTATTCCTTGTTAGCGCTGCCCATTGATTCAGTCATTTGTTCCCGGCCTAGCGCCGTAGACGAGTGGTACAGTTGTGAATGGCTATCCGGGTAGCCAGAGACTTTGGGGTACGTGAGCTCTATTGTAGCAGACTGACACCATGCCGGCAAAATGCGAATTTAATCCAATTAGCTATAACTCAATTAGGCAGCATTTTCCGGGAAACTTTGTCAATCTGTACCTGCTGCACGGGAATACATAGCGGTAGAGCACACGAGGAGTGCCACAATCATAGCGGGTCACCGGCATTGTCGTGAAAATTGAATTAAACGCCTCATTTACTGATTGATTGATTGATTTGACGGATGAATTGATTAATTTTAATTATAAGAGCAGTATTGAAGTGTAAAGAACCCAACCAAAGAATGTTAATGGTATAGGTGAAGTATTTTCGGGGTTTTCGAAATGTATATCTCACAAGACATGCATGGATGGTTTCTCACGTGGTTTTGCCATCATAACAAGAATTAGGACAACGAAAGAAGGAGAAGCATTTCTATTGGAGATCTACTTCTAAGTTCCAACCAGAGAAGGTAAATTATGTATATATTAAAAGGACCCCTTGCAACCATACAGGAGTTTCTTTCCCATCTCGCTCATGCCGATTTCCATCCTGCTCACTGTGACAGATCTTCTCCGAAATGACGCAAGGGCCTCCTCGGTATGGGGTTGGAATTGTTATATAACAGGTCTGCCAGATGAAATCGGTCAGCTAAATATATTCGTTACTAACCATGAGCCTATACCTTGTCTTTTTACAAATATATCGGCAAATATCTCTTCACGTCAGATGTATTAGTTGGGTTTTAAACCAATTTGGTCTTACAAAAGTAACTGTATCTTGAATGTGTGACTGGATCATTGTCGGACATAAGGGTTAAGATGGTAAACTGGTAAACACATGCAGGTGCAAGTCTTTACAACACATGCTGTCTCCTAACACGTGGCATGTAGGATCATACTGACGACCTAGTACATGTATATATATCCATGCATATGTATTATAATATTTGAAAAGTTATATAGCTTTGCAAAATAAAAACAAATACGACTTGTTTCTTTTTTGGTTTAGTCAAGTTCTAAGTGAGTAATGTTACTAAAAAAGTGCATAAGTTAAATATTCTTGAGTTCGGCGTAAAACACCAATGAAATAAATAAATGAATAAAGAAATAAATAAATAAAAAAGTCAACCCATGACACCATTCGAGCATTTGAATTTACGTGATAGCTGCATTGTTATCTGAAACCAATGAACTGTTATGATGAATGTGCAATTTCAATGACAGAAAGTATTTTTTTTCCCATTTACAAAAGTATGATTACGTGAACCAGCACGGTTCTTTGGAATACTTACAACTCTCAAACTAGATATCAACTGCGCACAAATAATTTTGGTTCACGTAATAATATTTTTATTTTGACGAGAATCCCCTCAGCGAAAGCTTAAAAATACCAAATCTGCTTTGGACCCTACTTTTGTCTTGTGATAAAACAAAAAAAGTACGAATCAAATCTCTCCAGTTTTCACGGAAAAACTGTATAATAATTGTACTTTAGATTAAAGTAAATTTTGTTTTGCTTCTCATAATGAAAAAGAACACACCTCACTACTGCACCACCAGAGGAGGATTTCCCATCATGTTGCACGGGATTTGACTTTTTCAGTGGCATTTAAATTTATTTATTTGATTTGATTGGTGTTTCACGCCGTACTCAAGAATATTTCACTTGTACGATGGCGACCAACATTATGGTGTGAGGGAATCGGACAGAGCCCGGGCAAACCCACGACCATCCGCAGGTTGCTGGCAAACATTCCCACGCACGGTCGATGGCATGTAGAAGTCGAGAATGACTAGAATGTCGAGATTCTTATGGATGTACAACTTCTATATATTTGGATACGACGTATCGACGTTGTAGCAAGCATCACTATCAAGTCGACTTGATCGAAACGTACTAGAATACTTCATCGAAACGTCGTAGAATAGACGTCAAAGTATGACGAGCCGTTTAGGAGAGATAGCAGCTTCCTTTTAAGTCCACGAAAGTGGACTCTGATAAAATTTTCGTAAAATTACGAGCAAAAGGCCTGTCAACAGGCTGCCAGGTGTTTTCACTCTAAAATGACGGTCATAAGGGTCATAGTATCACCATCTGAATTAATATGTGAACCACACCCATCACGTGTTTTTCCTATTACAGATATTTTACCACTAAAGCGATTATACTGGCAAAACCCTCGCAGAAACGACGGAGTTAGAGTAGCAAAAACAGGAACATTTCTAACAGTGTGTATATATTTCTTTCACAGTCTTTGCTATACACGTTTCTTTTTTCTTCAAAAGCAGCAGGTCTTCAATATGCCGTCTTGTAAATGAGAAGGATAGAGCTTAATAAAGACTACAGTGTAATAACGCCTGCAAGGAGCTGAGTCGTATTCGTACGAGAACAGACTTAGGTCTGCCAACAGGGAGTGTCAATTTGTATACCCATTGGAATACCCACGTATTGTTTATAAATGGTTTCCCGAACTTCACACATATGTTATTGGTGAGAAATAAAACCAACTTTAAGTAGCTGTTATAAAAATCCAACTTTAAATCCAACCATGGTAACCCCTGTATGGACGGAAAGTGAAGAATTCTTTGTTGTCTGCGAAGTTAATGTAGCGATGACCAATCTTGGTAAGTAGTAAGTAAAGTAGGTAAAGTAAGTAAAAGACCCCGGTGTACTAGCTTACTTGTAGGCCCCTCACTGTCCGTGAACCTTAGTGCCTTAAAGTGAAAGCTCATGTTCTAATTTAAGTTTGCCAAAAAGGTTGAACAAGATTATATTTATTTCAGTAAAGGATTTTTATAACAGCTACTACGACGGAGGAAACTGACATGTGACCGTGATCCGTCGCCTGGCATAAAAAGCAATCATTCCGTCTGGGCTGTGACGTAATTGTTCCAAGCGCGGAGTACTCTTGTCACCTGAAGATGTAGTAAGCTGCTAGGATTGTGTTTTGTAACTTAAGTATATATGCAAATTTATAACATGAAATGATCAAGAAGCACAATGGTCTGGAAATGGTTCACCCATGTACTTGTTGTAATTAAAAGATATAACATTAAAACAGTGTGCTGTCCCTATGTTATTACATATTACATTGACAGACGACCCAGAACATCTACGTCACAGCTTATCAACAGCTCATATCTCCAAGCTCTCTGATTGGTCAGTTCCTCATAAGCTTAATAGCATGATCGCCTTCAGATCCCCAGTCGGCGGCACAAGACCCCATACTTCAAATGAAGATAATTCAGCAACGAATTCATACAATTTCAAACAGGTTTTTACATTGAAGAGAGAAGTTTATAATCTTTGTAATGAACAGTACGTCAGTCATGAGCTGCCTTTTACATGTACTTAAAGTCAAGCTACTTACACCATCAGATGCAGCGTGTCCTCATGTGTGCATGTAGTAAGTTAAATGCCCCTAGATGGAATAATAAGAGCAGAAATTTACAATAAATTCATGAAGTTATAACTCCCATTTCCCAGTTCAACTTTGGATATTGAACTATGAACTGGGAACTGGGGGACAATCACGTTTGAATATCGAATCGAGAAGCGGTCACTGGAAGCCAACTTCACTGACATTTTTAAGTGGTCTATTCCCTGCGCAAACTTGTCTCCCACTAATATGGCCAAAGCACGTCAAATGTGGGACAGCTCGTCACTAATTTACCAAATGTCTGTGGTTTTCCCCTGGAACTCCGGTTTCCTCCATTCAAAGACGTGACCACCATCGTATAATTGAACAATTCTGGAATATGGTTTAAACAACAATGAACAAAATGGAGGAATGGAAAGTGTGTTGTGTCCGGTGGTCAAAAAACTGGTATTTTTCAATTAAAAAAAATACCATGTGAATGGTATTGATGTAAAGTTTTAAAAAGTTTTGTCCTTGGTATTTATCATAAACAGCACTGTTGTTGATAAACGTTAAACGATTAATATCAAATTCCGGTTGAAATCACTTTGTTTGGATGCCTTCAATCTGCCACATCACACCACATTCTTATTTGATTTGATCTCAGACGCTTATCGAGGAGAAAGCTGTTATCATAGCATCAATTATATCACATGTTTAGACAACTTTTTAAGCCATCATCCGTTTCATGAAGTGTTACGTTCTCGTAACTCCAAGGGTTACAGTACGACAGGTAAAACGTTGCTATGGAAGCCACTTGTTCGTAACCTGATATTATTGAAGGAGACCCCGGGTTCCCAGGTGTAAAAGCTGGGTTAATGGTGGCCTAGCACGCGCCACAGATATGTTTTTAATCAGGTGGAGATCTATATATACAGATCTGGAAAACAGAGCGGCGTACTCTAGTCTCTGGTGGATTGCACGCGACAAATTGCACTGTCTGGGTTGATTATCGGACTACGGTAGGCCAGACGGGCCAGTTCGGCAAGCGGTACACTCGGGAATAATGTGGTTTGCTTGCGAATGCCCGGGATTGTGTTGGAGGGGGAGGGCGATGAGGGGTCGCGGAGAGGTGTATAGCAGTGAGGATTCATGGGTGGCTGATGAGTTACGGATGGGGTAAAAGAGGCAGTTCTCTCTTGTCCGAGATAAAATGACACAAATGATAAATTTCTCCCCCGTTATAACATGAATATTGACTTTTTATCTTCGCAGTCATCGAGTGCACTAATACTGACAACCGCATCTGATGCAATGTACAATGCGAAATACTTGAAAAATCGGGCATTAGGTGTGGTAATTAATATTAATGAAATTCTCTTGCATATTCTGTCATAGAACACTAGTGCTGCTAAGGCGATACATCCTAAAAAAATCGAAAATGAAGCGAAAATACGAAGCGAAACGAAAAAATGCAAAGAAAGCACTTAACCTCAATAATTTATTAATAAGGGTACTGGTTTAAATTTTAGCGGAAGCAAGATTCATTTATATTTAACAAATCATTAGACAGTAGTTTTGTGGCTGAGAACCGCATTTAAAACATGCCAAATCATTAAATATGGCATTGAATCTCAATACACGTCAGACGGTCAAGGAAAAATGGTATGGACGTATCTTAGTTATGTATGCTTACATTCACTTAAGAAATTCACTGAGACAGCCGGATGGAACAGCGGCGGCCTCTTGTTCTGAACGGGGCCATATACATAGGGAAGCCTCCCACAAATGCGGTCGTTGTGAGTTCAAGTCAAGCTGATGCTGGCTTCCTCTCCGGTCGCACGTGGGAAGGTCTGCCAGCAACCTGTTTTCTCAAATAAATAAATAAATAATGAAATAAATAAATAAATATACATCAGGACTTCAAATACGCAATGTTCGTACTATCCTCTCTGGACGCTCGTGAATAGACGAAATTATAAATAGTAACTAAATTATGTGAATTATGAAGTGAAGTTTTTGTGATGTTAAATACCACCCCAATAATACATACATCATACACACATTGTGTTTACCACAGTTTAATAATCGTGTCTTCTTACATAACTTAGTCGACAATGCATACTGCAGAAATGTTCAGAGCGTCTTCATCACTCTCAAGCGATAATATATTGTAGAAATGAGTTGCGTTAAGAACAAAATCGTGCCTATTCTGTGCCCTTGGTAAACAACGAATTGGAAATCAATTCACGCTTCTCCTACTTGATATACAATGATTAGATCAAGGGATGTGTATTAAAATCCGCGATGCCTGCGTGTGTCTCTTCCAAACACTTCCTTGATTGATTAATTACTGTAAAACCTGCCTGGTGACATATTTAATTGCTGTTTGGTTGTGTGCTTATGTTATAATTGGTTGTTTACTCATTTGATTAATTGACGATTCTCCCGTGTTGTGTGCCAATGCTGAGAATATTCCTGTGAGACCAAGCCTATGATGATGGATGGATGGGACATTCCACACAAAATAGGTGAATTTGCATCCGACAGAACTGACAGAACACACATGCGCGCAAAGGATAACAAATATGATAAGAAAACATTCAATAAGTATAAATAAATGAAAGGTTGCTTTACCAACCAGTAAGTAAATAAGTAGCAAAAACAAACGACACTCAAGTTGGTTGAGGAAAGCAGCTTTTATTTTCAATGTTGCTTTCAAACTTGGGCAGCGAAGCGGAATGCAGCTGTTTATGCAGTTATGCATCTCGGATACAAGGCTGATTTTTCCGCATGACTAGGACATAAAGACAACCGTTGATAAGCCCAGCGTAAAACCTCGAAGCACTGCACGGCCTGGCCTGTGAGGAATGCACCTGGCGTTATGACAATTAAGCTGATTATAGTTACCATGACTTTTAGCTGACAACTCCCATATGCATTAATAATAAATTTCCAGATTTGCACAGATCATAATCTATAGAGTCCACAAAAAAGCCCAAAGACAAAGAAACGAAAAAGCAAAGATAAAAAAATAAATAAAAAACAACATAAAACACACAAAAGCCAACAAAGAGAGATAAAAAAGGAAAAAAATCCTACACATTGAAACATCATATATGTCTGTATGATATATTTTGTTTTTGGTTACAGATCCAATGTTCCAGAATGCCATCAAGGTTTTTGGCTATTGCAGGGTATGGTTTTAGAACTAGGACATTCCAAGCTCACCCTATCATGAGTACTTTCTATATGCATTTTACATAAAGATAATCCATTTTAAAATCGTGTCAGCATTCACAGTTGCCACTGTTTTCTGAGACTGGTGGAACTAAGTTATCGAAATTTTTCATTTTGCAGGTTTTGCATATTACTGGACCAACAAGAAAAATCTATTTGAGAAAGTAACATGAAACATTTCTTGCAAGTCTCGTTTTCAGATATCTGTGGAAAAGTCAAGGTGAGCAAGAAGAAAAATTATTTTCTAGCTCAGTTTAAGGACAGAATAGATAGTATTGTGAGCAGAAATGGTTGGCAAGACTACAACGGGGTAATCGATCATCCTAAGACGATTTTACACCGTGAACCTAATTGGCTTACATTCTCAACCTCAAGGCGTATAGAACGGAAATGTATATGATACTTTGGAGATTTCTTCGCACACGCTAACCTAATGCAGGTAGTTAAATTTTACCAACGTGGTTGAAGATCATTCCTTTTTGTTTGAAAACGTTAACTTTATGAAGGTATTGTCAATAGTTTTGTGACGAAAATTTCGTTATCGGCGAAACCGAGTAACTCATAATTTGTAATTTTCATTGGATCAAGATGGCCAAATGTGATAAAAAAGTCAAGTTTCTTTTTTGTCAAAAAAGCACGGTACAGGCGGTTAAGATTTGTAACTAATTAGCACTTGGAATTTTGATGGTGAGTATGTTTAATGCTGTCAATCTTCACATGAGAGTATTAGTGACATGACAACATGGCAAGATGTGAAATATATATGTACTGTCAATAGAGAAGCTCGTTAAGTCTATGAACTTTGCTAGAGACCGCTTGCCTTCCACCAGTATGATTTATGTTCCCTGCGGAAAAGTATGTTTCTATGCATGAATGTTTAGACTTTACGTTGTACTTAACAATTTCTCAGTCGTATGACGACGGGGAGGGGGGGGGGTGTTATTGATTTGTATTGGCACTTTTCCGCATGACGACGAAGAGTCCTTAGAATGTGTTTACACTGTCTCCCCTTGTGGCAGGGCGAGTCCATACCGCCAATAGGGGAGTTTCGAGTTCGAGCTCTTTTATCGCTGAAGGTAAGAAAAGCCCTACTGTACAATGTGACCTGTCAAAAATGTTAGGCAGTTATTTTTGATTACATTTACTATAACATGGTCGTCTAAGAAAAGTGTCACAAAAAGGTATTTAGACTAGACGTACCATAGGCAAAATTGAGGAGCTGAAAGTTTTTTAACTTAAGAAGTTGCTGATTGAAGGAGAAGTCGTTTGTACCTCCCTAACACGGCGAGACAAGTGACCCGTAAATTAAAGTGAACAAAATTGCCTGACATTTTTGATAAGTCACATGACACAGCTGAACTCTTTTTACAGTTTCCGACAAAAGAGTTCAAACCCGAAACTCTCCTATTAGAAAGAGATACCGCTACTGGAACATCAAGGCTCAGACACATTATACTGAGACCCGGCCGACCAGCCCTGTTTCCTTGATCTAAACCCTCAATGCTGCGCGCAAAGCAAGGCAGCAACAAGGACCAATTTAAAAATCTTCGGTATGGCTCACTTGCATAATAGGAAACCAGGCAGAACCCAGAGAAAACCCACGACCATCCACAGGTTTCTGACAGACCTTTGCACGAAAGGCCACAGAGAATGCCTGCATGATGTTATTAACTTGAAGCCAGTCGGTTGAGTGGTTATGGAGAAGATTCATCAAGAGTTTTCATATAAATCCAATATGGCCACCATGTCACGTGATCTAGATCACTACATGTTTGATAAACAACACTCCAGATCTAATGTAAAGAGGGCCTTGAGACTGTACAAATTCAGTCCAGTGGTTTTCTCTGTAGCCGGTCCATAAATTTGGTGATAATAACACTCCTGACAAAAGCAATAAGGATCGATCCACTAATAATACGGCCAGACCTAGATATATACACATATAACATAAGCTGCAGCTTTTTGGGTGCATTGCACCCAATGGATGTATATACAAAATGAACCCTTGTGTTTATACAATGTTTGTAGATCTTAGTATTAAGTATAAAGGATTCCTCTGTCGTTAATCAAAGATGTGTGAGGCTGCATTGAAATGATGTCTCATTTAATTTGTTTGGAAAACATTTGACTCTCACATTTTCTCTTCTCAACATGTCAGTTCATTTACCGAGCTGAATTGATTGATTATGTATTCAGTACATAACGGTTCCAGGCAAGTGCACATAAGTGAACGTATTTACACAAGCCAGAGAGAATCTGAAGGTCGGGTACGGCTCTGGAAATGAAAACACCTGTAATCACTTAGGGTTCCAAACAACTGTCTGCCCAAATCGAGGGAAGCTTTTGAATACATGTAGTGTTTGTTTTTATCCATCAGACGGGAAATGAAAAATTCCCATGGCAGTAATAAACGTTTTCGGGTTATTTAACACCGATCAATGGCTTTGGTACCGGATACTTTTGGATGCTATTGATGGAACCCTCTTTGAAACTCGATGACTAGATCAAATGAGCTCAAACGTGAACCCGTTCTGGTCACACATCTTATTTGCAAAACAGAATAAACATTGCTTTGAATGGACTGGTTTTTTTGCGGGTTGCTCAAGGTTATTGGACAAATGATTTTTACAGTTCTAACAGGAAAGCAATTTTATTATGCACTGTAAGATGTTTGTTGGCGTCGCGGGGAAGTGTTCAGCCATTTCGAGGTCCTCTACTGTAGGACGCGCTTCCTGCCATCACTATCATCAGAGTCCATTAACGGATTTCGTGACAGTGACGAAATAACCATTACTGGTTTATGTAGTGTAGAAAGCTGGTAACTGTATATAAATAAAATTGTAAATAAATTTACAATTGCAAGGACTTTCTCTGTCTTAAACGATACTGTAACATGGGCCATGCCTTACATTATTTTTCACAAATCCACAGCCTTTGTTCACACTCTTATTCAAGTTAGTTCACTCGATTTCTAAGCACATGTAAATTGTCGTTGATATGCTTGCTCTTCATGCACAACTACGCCAATTTGGTGCGCTGTAGAAGCGACTGTCTTGTGATCGTGCATTCACTATTGAAACAGCATTGGAAACCATTCTCTCTGTCCAACCAACCCTCTCCAACCACTGGCAGTGCGAAAGACAAAAGAATCTTTTTTTGCGTGTCTAAACAGAATAGATGTGAAAAACTCATGGAAGAAATGGTAGAAGATATCACTTCACTAATAAGGTTCAAATAAAGTCCTCCATGTATGTGTCAGGAATGTGCTGAGTCCTGTTTTTTGCTAGCCGTCCTCACAATAGTATTAAGCCGTCATAGAAGTGAAATAATCTTTTGGGCAGTGAAAAACCTAAAGCAAACATTCTAAGGTTTCTTATAATTTCAATGTATGATATTCCATGTTAATAAACTACATTAAGCATAAAATTCAGAAATTATTTCTTTCATATGGATTAAAATTACTCGGGACTCGGTTCATCCCCAAGACTTTAAAAATGGTACTTGGTGCCTCATGTAAGGGCACCACTATCGGAGAGGAAAAAGATAAAGAAATGACTTGTTCAACTCTCAGACAGCGATGGGCCTTACACAAGCCCAAACAAAGAAAAGCAAAGACGCTTGAGTAAGTTCAGTACATATATTTGAACAAAATAGACAAATGGTACAACTGACAATAATACACAAAAACAATATAGATAATAACAAAAATATATAGTGTCTTACTGATGACAGCGTCCAAATCCGGATGGAATATTCCGTTTTCCACAGGCGAGTTAGTCCACGTAAATATAGAATCTACACTTCTTGGGAATTCTGGAATCGAAGGATGTCAGTCCTGTAAGTGACGAGCAGTAGGGTACGGCACGCCGATGATATCCAAATGCCCGTGAAGGTGTAACTTCTCAGGGCGGACGGGTTGACAGTAGCGTCCGTAATGCCGAGCTGGCGATGTATGTATCAGTCCTCAGAAATATACCCAAAATCACTTTCAGGGTAAACTGGTATGAAATGTACGTAATCGTACAAAGAGACAAAGAGCGATACAAGATCCAGATGAATGTCTCAAAGTCTCAAACAAAATGGCAAGTGGCGAAACACAAGCTCACGAAGTGCTACGTACGAAAAATGGAGTAGAAAATGACGTATGTTGAATGTGAAAGCCGATACCTCCAAATCCCACAATATCCTTCTAAGTGGACGAGAGTAAATATGACTGCTCTCAAGTGGACTTGAATAAAAGACTGCAAGCTTTACAACGTCCTAACTCATATTTATAGTCTAACGTAAAGAAAATTCTAGATAGTTTGATCGTTAACATGTTTACAACGTAAGTACATCTTTCCAGAATGTGCTCTCTATGTACAATGACACGAAACTCATAGACACAAAAGCCTCAAGAACACGCGACTGAATTCCAGTGCAGGTCACAACGTACACCGAGGGAAAATTGTAGACCAGACCTTGACCCAGTTAGCGCAAAAACAAAACAAAATAAAAATAAAGAAAATGTTTTGCAATAAATCAACACTGTTGTGATATGACCGAAATAAAAGTGTTCAAAATAGATGGGTAACCCTGGAATAAATAATACATATGTACTTTTGGTGCGTTATGCAGTGGATAAATACGACCACTTGACGTTTTTTCTGTGCACAACACGTTGACTGTACTAGTTATCAAGCAGTATTTGATACATAATCACACCATTTTAAGTGCCGCATCTCGTTTTGGATGGCGATATTTTGGGCGATTTGACATCTTGCCTGTTTTCATATTGGGACGACAGTTTAAGTCTGTTGTTTGAGAGTGTGAGAGCCGAGGCGAATTCAATGTCCTCCAGTACAGTGGACTATCACCTACAGAACTTCAGCATTCCAATCCCTCCAGTCTACGTGTAAGAGAAAACCGGCTCCCTCCATGCCAGTATGACCTGTGGACACGTTGACTTATTTGACGGTGACAAGCGTATTTAATTTCATTCCTGATGATAAATGTTTTATATACCAACGGACGGAGAAATTAACTTCTCCCCAATATTTCCAACTACTTTCTTTTGGCCACAAATACAGCCTTACGCCGATCACCAGTGATACGCCCAATCATCACGATATAGTTCCCCCACAAAGCTTGTAAACATTGGCTGTTAATTTATTAGCATAAAAATCGACACGTTTTGAACTGGTGCACAGTTTTTCCATTTCATGTGATGTAGATATCATTACGCCGAATCTATCGGCATCTAAAATTTATAACAGCGCTATTCTCAGTAGGTTATACATGAATCACCGCTGGACTTGTGCGCGGTACATGATAAGCCGTGGCTCGATATGCAATTTGCTAATTATACTCTGATATATAACACAGTGCCCGACTATCGCTGTCCCATCCTGGTATGGATGTAGGAACCCTACCTGAAAGGCACTGAAAGGTTAAAATGAGATTATATCTTGAAGCTGGGATCTGTATTATCGAATTACCTGATGTGATGGGGATGGTGCCACTGGCGACACTAGAAGTACGAACGAATGATGTGACAATAAGGCCTTTAGAGAAAGAAATACTGGGAAAACTCTCATGCATCATATCAGATACCGGGAGAATTCTCATGTATCATATCAGATACTGGGAAAATTCTCATGCATCATATCAGATACTGGGAAAATTCTCATGTATCATGTCAGATACTGGGAAAACTCTCATGTATCATATCAGATACCGGGAAAATTCTTGTGTATCGTGTCAGATACTAGGAAAATTCTCATGTATCATATCAGATACTAGGAAAATTCTCATGCATCATATCAGATACTGGGAAAATTCTTGTGTATCGTGTCAGATACTAGGAAAATTCTCATGTATCATATCAGATATCACATCACCTACTAAACAAAATGTTATTGACAATGTATTTGTCAATAACAACGAACATTGATCCAAAGCTTCCTACGGTCTTAATATGACGGAATTATTTTGACTATAACAGAAGTCCTTCACTCATTCAGTCGGATAAAGTGTTGCTTTCGACGGCAGCCCATCGGATCCAGACCAATGAGGTCATAGGTTGCAATGAACATCTTGCTGGTTCCTCAAGGAAGGGAGGTGCGGGGGAAGGGGGCACAGGAATACTCCGTGCACTACGGATCCACCAATCGACAAACCTGAACACCGTCTTTAAAGAAAATAATGCTGAAGAATGAGGTTAAAGCCTAGCTGATGACAATAAATCTCAAAATCTTGCAAACAGCATCCAATAATTCTTCAGGGCCTCCGTGGCCGAATGTGTTAGGGAGCCATTGTGGCATTATGACCCCGTGCCTCTCACCAATGCGGTCGCAGTAAGATCAATTCCAGATCATGCTGCCTTCCTCTCCGGCCGTACGCGGGAAGGTCCGCCAGCAACCTAGGGATGGTCGTGGGTCTCCCCAGGGCTCTGCACGCTTTCCTCCCACCATAATTCTGGCCGCCCTCGTGTTAGTGAAATACTCTTGAATACGGCCTAAAACACCAATCAAATAAATAAATGAACAAAGAATTCTTTAATGGGAATAGGGTCATTTTAAATGTTAATCTTTCCTTTACTCGTAAAGCAACTACAGGTCTGGAGTCTGTGGATAACTTTTAGGCCATAGTAAAATAAGCAAATATTTATTTGGCTGACAGTATTGTACCTATCCACGTTAATACCTGGGAAATGTAATTAAATGACATTAAATAAATTACAAACGTGCAGCGTAAAAGTTGGTGCCTAAATAACTGTGTTACATTTATTTATTTATTTGATTGGTGTTTTACGCCGTACTCAACAATATTTCACTTATACGACCTTGACCAGAATTATGGTGGTTTCAAATCGAGCAGAGCCCGGAGGAAGCCTACGACCACCCACAGGGTGCTGGAGGACCTTCCCACGTGCCGCCGGAGAGGAAGCCAGCATGAGCTGGACTTGAACTCACAACGACCGCTTCTGGGTCATTGCCCTACACTAGCGAACTAACCGAGGCCCCCTGTGTTATATTAACAGTTGATGTTGCTTGTTTACCAAAACTGCATGTACACACTGAGCATTTATACATGCAGGTAGCGATTACCAAATAATCCATGAAATATTCATTAGTCTAAGTGATATTGCCTCGTAACCAAGGATCTTGTTGAACATCTATATGCATTGGTATGTGTAAAAACACAATATAGATAAAACACATCTGGGTCGGATTATTTTTTTGTGTTCCGTCATTCTGTTTTAAGCTATCATTTGCTGCTCTACGGAAGGAAGGCAGTGTTGATGTTGTTGGAGATTGTACTCGTGAGTAGTTTCGTGAGATACACTGCTGAAATGCACATACGTCTCAGTTTCTTGTTCTTCGAAATGGTGTATTCGGGGTCCAGTATTCGAGTAAAATGTACAGTAAGACTACCTGAGCAGCATTTTAGTTATTTCTTACTATAAATTGACTTCATAATATAACATTAGTAACTACAGACATGACACTCCAATGACACTCCAAGTTTGATTACTCATTTTTTCATGACTGTATCAGTTCATCATATTGTTAAACTCTGTGTCGCCAGTGTGTGTAGTTGTTTGTTTCCATGTTTTCCAACATAGACTTTGTGAACCACGCTGCTGGCTTTTTAATCAGTTCAATGAAGTATGCTAAAAATATATCTGTCGCATGATAAATCTCACGTGGCCCGTGGCAAGTGAATAATAACCGTGCTGCCAGCATTTGTTGAGTGTCTTGACCATCGCATGCTATCTCTCTGAGGTGGGATCGGTAGCAGGTTTCTGTCAGAGACCTTGGCGTTCCAACCTTCACAATTCCTGAGTTGTCCGGCGTGTCAATCCTTACCCCTGATAATGAACCATCAGCGGGGCTATATTGATGGTCATATGCCGTGACAACTGCCATCAGCGGAAGCAAAGCGAAGTATGATATTTGACAGCTGGGTCCACATACATTAAAAGCAGAAAGACCGCTGGACACTTTAAACTCTGTCACTGTTTTTTTTTGCTGGTAGAAGAATTCATACGCTCACATATGCATCGGCCTAGCACCCCCTGGCTGTATGAGTCTCGTGACATCTTGTTATCCCTTGACCAATGAGTTCGCGTGTAAAGATCCATTTCTCGCTTTCTCGGTAACAGCTCCACGTGAGGAGGGTTCTCCAATAATTGGCAAGGTGCCTTGGTTTTCTAACAAACCGAGTCGCTAGTGCTCAAGCTGAGTACCAAATCTCTTGAACACTAAGATGTCTCGGATTGTTGGGGAAAAAAGTGAGTTGTTAAAATTCAACTCGAGAGGGTTCAGAATAAGACTTTTTATTTCTATGCACCCCTCGTGGCGCCTGGCGAAACACTGGGACTGATCCTGGATGTTTGCGTGTTTAAATAAAAAGCCATGTATACTTTCATTTGAAGTGTGGTATACTTTTGTGATTCTCTTTAGTTCTTGGTTCGAACCGATGTACTTAATACTGGTACTCTAATCAGGTAATAAACTGATCAATCATGCATATTTCTTTAGATACTACAAGCATCTTACCTTACACTATACATATCGCCACGATATGGACACAATGTTACCGAATTGGCGTTAAGCTATAATCCTTCATCCTACTATACAAACGCTGCTGTACGATACATTCTCTTACAATATAACACGGTTATCCAGCCACAGACTTTCCTACATTTGGCGCAGTTATTCTTTTTGTTAAGTACATCACAAGACAGTCTCATTAGATACAACACGCACATCAATGAGAACAAACCTATCCATATTCTCTTTATGCTCGTGACAAACCAATTGGTCGATTGTGAAAGACAACATAATATATTATTTCGTGCTCACCACTGTCGCTCTCATCACCATTATTTCTAACAATTCAACTGGTCGTGATTTCCCCCAGGTTTGCTCGGATTCTCCCACCATAATGCTGCCTGCCGACGTGCCAGTGAAGTATTCTTAAGTACTGCATAAATTGCCAATAAACACATTTCTGACAATACAATCCGGATCAATTCAAAGTTGCTAATTTCACTTGATATTTTTAACCATTACAATAACCGTGGTCAAATTTAAAATTCAGCCAGTTGTTACATCAAGACAAAGCCTTAAACAATCCAGTCAAAAGGTAGCCTCATCGTTGTTGGTATGGCAACAATAGGAGATTCAGCCAGATCGCGACATGATGTTTCATTATTTTATATACACAGCTTATACACAGGGTTTTATGCAAACTTAAAGAAATTTAAGAAGAGGTTCCACGAATCTTACAAATTGAACGTACACTCACAGCAGTGCATAGGCAGCAGCTAATCAGTTCGCATTAATAGTTTCATTTCCAGCCAACCTGATTTATATTTTTCAGTTTATAGTAAGAGCTACGTATACTGCCACAGGAATATATACATCGGTATAATGTAAAAACCTGATGTTGTGAACCTACTAGTTTCTATTATTAAAACGTTATCCTGAAGCCTTAATGAAGCAGTAAAACAGCACTATTTGCCCGAGACAAGCATTTACGCTCTTAGTGGTCGTGGGGCTTCATAGACCCGCCAATATGGACTTCTCTTATCAACACTACAAATTACACTGGATGCAGATAAGACATCAATGTTCCGTTGACGAATTAGTGCAGTTTTCGTCGAACTCCAGTGATCAGTGAGCGTGGTGGAATTTACTCATTTTCACTGACAACGGATAATTTTTCGGCCTAGGATTCTTGCTGAACGCCACAAGCTTATGGAAATCTAAACAATGCCGCACAATCATGCTTGTCAGTCAACCGGTTAATTGTGTAGCTACCAAGATGCGAAGGTTAATTTCAAGAATAAAAGATGGCAAAGGTCAAACGAACAAAGGTTACGTCCTTCGCCAGTCCAGCTGGCGAAGGACGCAGTAGGAAACATTCTCGGATACATGTTTTTGTGTAATGAATAAATCCGAGTGATAAAACACGATTTATACCGTGGAATAATTGACGTGCTCAGCCGCACAGAACTTGATTTCGATAACACTGTTTACGTACTTGACGGAATCGTTAAATAGTTAAATATTTTGTCCTGTACGACGTCCATTCACGCCCGAAGTGAGGTCATGTTTGGTATTATTTTATGTCTCTGCTGATGTATTATCGACTCGCCTTGTATTCATACTCGCACAGACATATTCCTTTAGACGGTATGTTATACTTCACCTGGTCATGAACTACGCAAACATCAATATCAAATATCGACTCTCGTCAATGTACCACAGACATTCTGCTCTTACATGTTAGAGCAATTAAGATAGGATTTACAGCCAGCTCACCATGTCTATCTTCAATGGGGGAGTAGTTGCAGCGGGAGAAGGTTTCTTGCTGCTGTCGAGATCAGCATATTACTGTAATTCTTCAACCTTTTTGCATGTTTGCAAAGTGTTCATTCAAGCATATTCTGGAGGCATTATTCTGTGTTGACTGATGAAATTACAATTTTTGTGAAGACCAGAAACTGGCCAATCCAATCAAATGTAGTTTTGTCTCCAAAATCAAATTACAAAATTAGGGTATCATTATCTGCATAGATTAGATCAGACAAATACAACGTGGATCTTCGTTTCCTTAAAAGCATTTTAAGAAATTCGAATTGGAAATAGTGATAATTGCGCGTGATATCCTCTATTAAGTCAAGGTGTCTGAACTGGACTTTACCGGTGGGTGCAGGCACCATGCATGGGTTTGCTTGCACCATACAATGGTCTTATTGCCACAGAGGCAGGGTATCTTGTTTCGGTCAGATCATCCCTGCCGTGGTTGTAATATTGACCTGTAACCAGATAGGACTGTTTGTGTAACCAAAACTTCATATTTTATCTCGTGACGGATTTGTGGCAGAATTAGAATTGCCGTTGTTCGAATTGGATTTCCTGTACAACATGCACACACTCTGTTATGGCGCCTTTTAGAGTCTTCAGTGCTTAAGTGAACACTACACCCACCGCCAGAAAAGAGAGCGAGTTTTTATTCCACGGTTCCATTAAATCCTTCTGCCACTAGATATTTGAGGTGTGTAGTTTGTAAAAGTTAAAAAAAACAAACAGGATACTGAGATACAAATGTTGCATAACTAAGCTGGGTATATATACCAAAGTGAATCAAGGAAACAAGCTAGAGAGGAGAGCACTGACTCTCAGAAATCGATGTCCTTGGATAGGCTATTGGAATTCTGGACATGAAAGGAATGCACCTGTAATTACTATAACCTGAAGTGAATAAAAGCACCCGTATTCTCACCTTTCCACACGTGAACACAAAGGCATCGCTTGTCAGACGGAAGGGACGGGTGAATAATAAATAGAGTGTGCAAATTGCCCTGGAGTTCACTGGAGTTCTGATAGTCAAGAATAATGTGTGTCAATAGAATAAGGAACAAAAAGCAGCTCCTTAACAATTATCCAGTCAAACGACACGTTTGCTTGAGATTGACGTCACGGGTCTAAAATTATGTCATGAAGTGACATCCTGCTGTTCAGTTGAGAACAAAGTTGATTTCAGGAAGAGACTTTATTGAGCACTGCACGGGGTAACAGTAGCGAGATTTTCCACTTACACACTCCGTGTTAGCCTAATGAATTAGACGTTGTATTCATCGCATACAACGTCTAATACAATTCCCCAGACCAAGGGTATTTTCCTATCGGTACCTAGACGCTGCCTAGCCTTTAAACCCCGTATGTTGGGCATCGCACAGTGCAGGGGTTTTAAAACCCCTCTTTTAAGCTCACATCTGTTGTTTTAGGCAGCGGTTCCATTATTAACTACCAGCTATTCGCTAGACATTTTTGATTATCGTAAATTCTCCGCACCGTGGGAGTTTGCTGCTTTTGAGCGACCCTAGTCACTGTGTGAATCATGCATCGAAAAAAATCCACATCATGATGAGTACCGAATTCTCTTGACGGCCGACTAAAGATAGAGGAATTTTTGACCGAAGCAATGGAATAAAACAGCCGATATTGCCTTAATATAAGCGTTTTGAACCCACTGCGACATGCGATCCCCTCGGTTGGTCATTCCTGACTGAGGAACATACAGATTTCAAGGGACAGACACACCTAAATACGGAGAGAACAATAACCCTAGTTTTACAGATAGACCTCTGACAGACGTTGTACCGGTAGAATACAACGTTTAATTTATTAGGCTAACTCCGTGTGAAAAAAACTCTGATATTGAGATGTCCATTTACAGTCGTATCTAACATTTGTGCCGCTCCTAGGGACGATTTAAATGAGTATGGGCGATTGAACCCCATTTAGCTAAACGACATTGAAAAATCAAACATGTTTTGTGTTCATTGGATGCATTTTGCTGGAAATATTTATGAGTACAAAACTCTGACAAAGGCATATATGATGAAGTTGGTAAGAAAGTTATCACTTTGTACAGTGTGTTCTATCAAGACTGTAGCTGTTGAGCAATGCCTGCGGCCATAATCTTAAACCTCATAAAGATGCGATATGAAGAAAAAAAATTCTGTCGGTTATTGGCAAATAACTTGCAGCGATGTATAAGATTACCAAGTGTTCACACCGCCAAAAAAGGAGAGGAGCTTATATTTTTTGTTAAATGACGCTTGACATTTTCAAATGCTGCTTTTGCGCGTTCTCCCTGCTCATTCTTTTAAGACTATAAGTTTAAAACTGGGCTTTTCTTTTATCCCGATGGAAGTCCAAAATATTTTTGAGAAAATTATGTCAATGAATTCAGCTGTTGTTGCAGATGATGTTGCTCGCAGAACTAATCCACTGTTCGGGGAAACTGGGGCTTTGGTAACGTCGATAATACACGTGAAAGCGAAATATCAAATCTTATTAGAAAGAACAACAGAGAAAAATCGATCATGTTGTTATCGTGAAAAGTAATATGCCAAGAGGAAGGCGACAAAAGACGGGTCGATATTCAACAAGACAAGCGAGAACAACGGATTCCCGGGAAGACGGGAACAAAAAGCAAGATGCAAACCTGGCTTACGAAACTACTGACAACATGGACAAGAATGGTGCTCGGAGAATTACAATGACGTGGTTTATTTATTTATTTATTCATTTATGTGATTGGTGTTTTACGCCGTACTCAACAATATTTCACTTATACGACGGTGGTCAGAATTATGGTGGGAGGAAACCGGGCAGAGCCCCGGGGAAACCCACGACCATCCACAGGTTGTTGGCAGATCTTCCCACGAACGGCCGGAGAGGAAGCCAGCATGAGCTGGACTTGAACTCACAACGACTGCATTGGTGGGAGGCTTCTGGGCCACTGCGCTGCGCTAGAGCACTAACCAACTGAGCCACGGAGGTTTATAAGCTGTATGAAGTCATACATCTAGGATTATCCCAAGTCACTAATAGTGGATAACAGGGTTTTGCGAAGCTAGAAAAAGTTAATAGAGACATTAATGTGAGAGACATCGTTTGAAAAAAAAATCAAGACTAAGTTTTTCGCAAAACAAATTGAAATGAAACATTACAGCCTTTATTACTCAGATAAGGACCCTTAACTGGTGTAGCGCCAAATTGAATTGTACGGACTATAACTGTATGTTCATGGTTAAACAGATGGTAATGATAATTCTTATCAACTGTTATTATTATTCATCATTAGCAGACATCTGTTGAGTTACAGAGATCTGAATTACAGTAGGTGTGTTTGGGAGTGTGTCGCTGACGGAATATCCAGATTTGATATTGAACTCTGAATTTTCCATCCCCGGATGCATAATATTAATCAAATGTTTAAAATTAGCCAAACTGGTTGACAAATACTTGAAATGAACACTACTGGTCTAAAGGAAATACACCAAGGTCCAAAGCAGACCCTGATCGACCCATGCCAACTTTATTATTACCCAACAAAGATAAATAATAATACCATTGGTTGTTAAGACATCAAGCTTACAAAGATTGCAATTTTCGGACTTTCCCTTTTTTTTTGGCCAAAAAAAAATAGAATATTGAAGCGCTCGCTGTCCATTAACTCTTGTGTTCTCTGTACCGGATAAATGGTCAAGACATGTAACCTTCTGTTGACTAGAGGTGGTTTTCTCGTTTTTCTACACGTGGGTAACCAGCTTTGCCGTAGTAACAGCTGAAGGTCACCCCTCAGCGGTCAAACTGTGTGAAGATGTTATCAGGCCGATTTCAACTTACCCCTTTTGGTACGGTGAGCCTCTCTCGTCTTTTCGGTTAATGGGGATGGGGAATTTTGACACTTACAGGACAGTGTAGCCCAATCATATTAAGAGCTCATTCATCGTGTACTTTAATGACATTTTCGTTTGGCGTTGTCCGCCGTGAGCTGCACAGTAGCTGGGAGTCCGAGCACTTGAACTGTCATTTTAGGATCACACAAGAACAACAATTCAAGCAGAAATAAAAGCATGTGCGTCACGTCTTTATTGGACTCATATTAAGGCATAAATCTCAAATATTTCCCATAAAATTATGGAAGATCACATTTGCAAATAACATCAAGGCTTTCACATCAAGTTTACATCATTTTGTGTATTCCCCTCTTGTAAGCGTTGGATAAGAATCTCAGATGTGTATGCTTAACTTAACATGCTTCATAGTGCCACAGGAGTAGCAATCTAGCATGACAGAATGACGATAGATGGAATCTAACCATGTCAATACGGCGATAGTTAAAATCTATCATGGCATTATAAGGGTAGTTGTAGTTTACTATGACAGTGTGACGATAGTTTCTGGGTATAGCTTTGTTAACATAGGTTTTCTTGAAACCTTTTCGGTTCCTCTGAAACTAAGGATTCCAATGCCCAGCATTACTAAATACGGTATTTATTTAGTTATTTATTTAGTTAATTGGTGCTTTTATACGCCATACTCAAGAATATTTCAATTATACGACGGCGGCTAACAGTGTTATAATAGGAAACCGGGCAGAGCCTGGAGGAATACCACGACGCAGTTTGCTGTCAGTTTGAAGCCAGCCGCAGCTAGACTTGAACTCAGAGCTGGTGAAAGGATCATGGGTAATTGCTCTGCGCTAGTGCACTAACTTGCTCGGTCAAGGAGGCCTCAATGAAGTATGGTGTCGGTGGATTTTTTAGGAACCTGTTAAAGTCTTTATGATTCTAGTTACGACGTCAGTGTTTCACACAAGCACTGCTCATGCAACACACGATACATATCACGGTATCATCTGGACACTTGGTGTGACGTTTTCAACGTGGTCAAATCGATGGCTGAACTTGAAATACATGTATCCCATCTCAAAACAAAGCAGACCACGATAAAGCTAACATGTAGTTTTAATAGATATCGTAGGAGTAGTGCCGTAGTTGCCTAGTGTGCCTCTAGTGGTATTGCCAGTGAGTGGTACCCTTAATTGTGACCTGTTTTTTCCTCAAGGTAATATAAAAACGGTGACAAAGTAGTTCACGGGGAGGATCTTGTGGTGAGATTTGCTCATACTGTTTACGTAACAGCCCCTCCGGGAAATGAAAACATTGGACCACATTAACTCTATCTATGAAACTCTATCTAAGTAAAAATTACGATGAAGAATTCGTTGGCATTTTCGTGTGACTTCATTATACTCGCTCAGGAAGCCTCTCTGTTGGATTGTTTTGCATTAAAAGACCAAGTGTTGAACTATATCGCTGGACACATTAAAACTGGAGTATAACAAATTGTTGATTGTAAGCGTCAAACCATTTATGTTTCAGCTGCAAGCTATTTATGAAGCAAGCCATTCCCAGAAACTTTTCAAGACATACTATCATTGAGAAGTGAGGAATTACTCTACAGCTCCATTAGTGTTATGAACTGTCTATAGTCAAGAAAACCCAAGTCCGTTCGTTACACATCTGGTGTTGAATGATCACTGCACTGAATTGAATTTGTCTTTGCATAAGAATTAGGTCTTCTGTCCTTGGGTTAGGTCATCTGACTTGATGTTTTAGAGAAACCATCAGAGCAATGGTCTTACACATAACTGGAAGCAGGATTCAGTATAATTCATCAGTTGTCTTCCTAATGAATATGCAGGAGGATTAAATGCGAAGATGAATAGCTTATGTTAAAGGTTGTGCGAGTCAAACTAAAAGAATGAAATATTCCTGCCCAAGCTGCAGAACATCATTTTTGAAACGGGTTCCTTTCACTCGGTTTTCTAAATATTTGGGAATAAACTTACCGTAAATGACAATATACAGTGTGAAAGGTCATGGCTAGCATTCATTTTCCACCGTGGTATAAGTGAAATATTCTTGATTGCGGCGTAAAACACCAATCAGATAAATGATTAAAAGAATATTCATTTTCAGCTTCGTGTTAGAGCAAGGAGGCATTAAACCCTAAAATCTATAGGCTACATGTCCTTGGAACGTATTACCTTTTACAACGAAAAGTATCACAATTAGATAATCACGCTGAATAAATAAATAACTTGACACATGACATTTAGACAGCAAGCTTTACAAAGACCCAAATCAGTTTGATGGGAGGTACCTCCTGAAACAGTGTACATGATAAGCCGTTAAAAGCGTTGTGGAATAACAATCCTAATGGCTTCAAAATTGAATTTCAAAAGAAATGTGAAAGCTTTTCATTGTTATGGCATCGTCGCTGTCATGTCATAGCGTACAGTTCTTTAGAGGCTGTGATATGTTGTAAACGGGATTTTGTAATTGACAAGTTGTTTGTTGTTACCTCTGAATTATACAGGACAAAGCGATTCATCCGCTTAGACGTCGCATGTTTCCATCAGAAGACATGTTGAAAACGGGTCATATTATAGCTCTTTTTTGCGCTCACGTTGTCACAGCAGCCTGTCTGTATCCGTGTGGGAGTAAAGATGCTGAAGATGAATAAGCTGTCGTTTTTGATAATACGTCGTGAGTGGTGGTCTGAAAACTTGCAGTGATTTTTCGTCCACACCGTTGTTGTCACTGTGTGGGTTTTGGTCACTGAATTACCCCGTCCTGCGATAAACCATTCAAGGATCACCATAAAAAAGCTTGATCTTTTGTAAGCCTTGAAGGAAGAAATGCTGTGCCCAAGACGAAGAAAATCGATGTCCTCAACGTTGTTGGGTAGGGCTGTTGTTTTTTTTTTTTGCAAAATGCTTTTGCTGTTTTCCTTTTAAAACGTTGGTGATGTAAATCCATGAACGTCATCTCCTCTACGAACCCCTTAGATTTCGACACATGATCTCGACAACCATAGACACAGCCAAAAGGGAGTCGTGGTCCTGTTAACTATTAAGTTTAAGATTTCCTCATAAAAACAAAACAAAAATTTTTATTATTTATTGATTTGATTGATGTTTTACACCATATAACAGCGTTTTTTGCGACAGTATTTAAATTATTGTGAGGAAAATTTCCGGAAGTTTCCTATAAACATATATAAAGCTATATTCTTGACAAAATAAGCACAATTTATGAGCAACTTGTCGCCGACTGGTTATAGATGAACTGTCACGGTTGATCAATACTTTTGAGCAAAATTGGCACTGCATATCCTAGAGGTATCGGGAACACGAAACAGAAGTAATTTGAAGAATAAAACCCCCTAGATTTAAAAATATATATTTATCGGTATTGCGATAATTTCGTGATGCTTGATACTCTCTACATGTTTATTTTTTATTTTCTAAAAGTAAAAATACTTTGAATTATTTTTTTTTATATCACAGGTATATCATTCAATTAGTTAAAGTGAAAAACGGAATCCGGACAGCTCACTTTTAAGGAGTTTGACAACACTTCAATTATATACCACTGACGTTACACCAGTATTATGCAATAAGACCTTAATATAAAACCATGTCAATATCGTTAATAGACATATTTCACTTCGACACCTATGACGAAACTCACACAGATGTATCCGCCCTATCCGGTTGCATAAATGTGTAAATAACTTATCGCATTGCTTCCTAAAGGTTTGCTAAAATTGGTGAAATATGTACTTTTCCAACCTTCAAATGTTACATGTGTATTACATGAGGTATATTTTAATATCTAGAAAACGCTTTCCAACTTCAAAAGCCCATTCTATGAAACGCATGACTCTTGTCGAGCACTGAAACCATTGTGTGATTTACTTTCCCAATGGTCGTCTTTTGTTACCTTGATCGCCGCACGACATTTGTGACTAAAGATCGCATCTACTGAGTAATCATCTATAGCTTGAACACTTCAACCTAGAGCAGCATCTGTTATTCATATAAGCCAGATAACTGTTTCGAGTGCGGGATGACTTCGCTGCAGGACAAGCAAACAGACTTGGATATGTTGAAGCATTGTAACCTCCGGCAGTTACATATAACTCGACCGATTTCGTTCAATTTATGCCATTACATGTGACATCTGAGACTTTAAAAGGACTGTGGATCAATTTCAAGTCCAAAACATAGTAAAATAATAAAATAAGTAGAACTGATTTAAACCTTGCGTTTTCACAGAAGTTTGTAACATTAAAGCATATGCCAATATGTCCATGTGCTTTTGTTTATCCCGTTCCGGTGCACCACTCGAATCAGCTACCTGCCTTATTCGTTTTGAAATGTTAGATCACAAGAAACATGAGTTCACTCTGGGTAATGGATTTTCCTGCTTGCAATGTTCTCGGGACCTTGACAACAATTGGCGGTGGCCGGTGCTCTGTCATGTAGTCTCACATGAAGTTCGCAAAAGGTTATTTGACTGCCAGCAATGGAACATGCATGTGTGAAACGTACGACACTTTGCCAGTGTAACTTGTCCATAGATTGATTGGTTTCTCTTTGCTGTTCTTCAACCGTAAATTACTAGCCACCATCGTAACCGATGAAAGCATTCTTTAGGACGACGTTTAACAAAAAGAAAAAAACCCACTCATTGCACAACTCAAACATTGTTATTGACAATCGGAAAACAGAGACTGTTTTATTGGCGCAGTGCAAACAATTAGGACTGGGTAATTGTCAGACTGAGATAGTGTTTGTGAGCATAATGGATGTACCGAAAATGTCACTATAATGTCTGTAGCATTATATCTGTAATACCCAACATTCATTACCCGAGGCGGAAACAATGGAATTGAACATCATGGGGAAATGTAATATGCCATTTCGTACAAAAGTGAAAGGTTGTTTAACTAGAGCCTGTTTGTAGAGGTAAAATGTATCATTTGGAGGTCTAATTGGGAATAATTTTAACCGAAAGAAAATTTGTTGGTACAGTTACACTTGTCCAAACGTCCTACTTTGTCCAGTAAGGGTAAAAAAAACCATGTGGTTCAGCACATCTAAACTATATATATATCACAGTTTACAGGGACACATAAAACAAGGACCGGTGTCTGTTACAAACTACCCAGTGCACTAGGCCGTAAATTAATTCCGCAATCTGTGCGTATTTTAAAATCAATAAATTAAAAAAACTGCAGCATGAAGAGTAAAATCAAAGCAACAACGACAACGTGATACGTGTGGCAAATGGTCACACGTACACGGGTGAAATCCCGCCCCTTGTCAATAGATTAAATGTTTTATTTTAACTGTTCATGTAATTGCGTAAAAAGCAACAATTTACAAAACCCCCTAACACGTCTTAATCACCTGTAGATCATACAATATATCAGGCCACAGAAATGATGTAAACAATAACATTGGGTCTCAAACCTTACAGCTTCCAATTACAACCCTTGCCGCATGCTCCATTAGGCTTTTGCGTAAGGTCGACCCTGTGTCAGTATACAGTGACAAGATGAGACATCAGGCTGTTCCAGTTAGCAAACAATAAACACATCAGCACAGGATTCGAACTGTCACTAGATCCCATCATGATACACCCAAGGCAATGTTCAAAATGGTAAACGACCAAGGAAACAGACATACGAACTGAACGTATGCTCGTCACCGTTACTCTTATATCTCTAGCTGCCTGTGGACTCTCATACCAACAACGTTCAAGTCACCAAGACATTGCACCAGATCTAACCCACCGCAGGCTCACAGATTGCCCCACTGGCTTCCTCTTGTGTGGTATCTGTTCACAAATCGATTTCAAATCTCATTCACCTTTACGATTTCGTCTGCAGACTTCAAAGTGAAACTCATTTACAGTTACGCAGAGAGAATGCATCACTACAAGCCCGTTCAATCACGACAAGAACATTGCGCGTGATGGCAAACTCTGTAAGAAATGATTAATATTTTAAATAATGTCCAGTTTTAGTAAATACTACAAATGATATAGAGACGTTTGAACTGATACTTGGGAAATGTAAATTTCTAAGTGGTGCAAACTTAAATGTCGGTTACTTAGCACCACCGATGACAAGAGTAAATGATTTTATTGGGTGATCCGAAATGGCAAAAACAAAATCTTCAAATGCATACATGAGGGTTGCAGTCTTGAAAACAAAAGTTTCAACCGGGAATGATTTTAGATGTTATATATATTTTCAACCTACATTTCTAAAGCCTGCACATTCAAACAAGACATTTGATCAGCTATCCTGGATTTTTAATATTCGCACTTTCTTTCAAGGAAAAGAATGTTTTGGCGCAGTGTCAGCAGTCTGGTATTTCATGCTTCTAGAAAGTCAAAATCAAAAACAAAGTACAAAACTATTGTCAAAGGTGATTTATAGTTTTCCTGTCAATGCATCTTACTTTTTTTTTTAATAAATATCTGTGCTTAAAAATGATAAGCCGAAGAAGACGATGTAGACTTTTTGTTCCGCCATTCGTATCGGGGAGAAATGAATTGAATCAGAAAGTTATGAAGCGGCCAATTCAACTGGGTTCTATATTCATTTGGAGACAACTTCAATGACTGCTTTCAAAGTTTTCGGAACCAAAAACCACAGGATAAGGTTCTTTCACATAAGCACTGAGAAACTGCTAATTCACAAAATCGAAAATGTCAAAAGTCAAACATATCGATATCGCGTTTTTTTTTATTACAAGGAGAGCCGTATCTTAAAGCAATTCACTAATTCAATATCTACAGGGTCAGGCAAGAGAAGACATTCTTTCATTCAGTGTTCAACTCACCGTTTGTCTTGTGTATGCTAACTAAGAAACGGTGTCAAACTCTGTAGAGAAAATCAAATAGTTTAAGGGTACAAATTGTTTTTCCTAAATCTACGTCATTCCATTAACCACTACATAACCCGTCACCTGGATTTTGTGTGTCCTATTTTGAATATACAACCTCGGGCGTTGGCTTTAACAGATCTGGTATCTTTATGTCCTGTTTGTGAATATGAGTGAAAATTGGCCTGAAATCTATGGATAAGCATATTCATTTACTAACTCCGCAGTGTGTAGTTTCGTTCGTGAGTCAGAGTCAGAATGTGGACAATTGTCAGAGAAACCACTTATTCACCAGCTTTTGTCACCAGTGATGAATGATGTCGAACTGTTTCATTTACTATATATAGTATATATGAGTTGCTTTGCCCGTCCATTATGACACTGACTTTTGTCTACCCAGAACTAGGAACTAATAGCAAATGAATGTTCCTTGTCACATGCTTTAAGCACGAACCATCTGGATTCTCAAAATTCCACTACCTTTCCACAGATCGATGAATAATTTTGTATTTGTAATTCGCCATTTTAACTTTTACTGATGTGTTGTTCTTAAGTCAGAAATACAAAAACCCCAGTTCATTTTCACTGCTCTCTACATTAGAGAACTGGTGCCAGTCGCTCTGTTGTGGGAAAAATAATGGTGACACTTAAATATCTCTTGTGCTTTTTTGTGTCAAATTATTTCGAGGCAAAAGTTTTGGCTATATAATGGTTACAAGAGACGTGTCCAGTCGTACACAGTAACCGATATGATTTATAGTTTCATTACTGGAATAATCATTACCTACGTGAAATTTAATCACGACTGTCAGTAATCCTTGGTTAATACGCCATTTCTGGTGGAAGGTGGATGGTAAATTCTACACAGTGAATAAATCCCGGTGGGACTGAGCATCGCCGGCTGAATCTGATGAAGCCTTAAATCCTGCTCACAGAATCACGGTGTTGCTCTTCAACGTAACTTTTCGGGTTTAGCTCTCTTGTAATTCAGCCCTTGTTAATGAGCGGGACTCAGAGAGTACATACACTGCAGCCTTTCACGGTGGACTTTGTCACGATTCAAGAACAAGATTCTGGAACTAAATAACACTAGCCATTCCCACTAATGAAAATGACTTCGAGTGGTTAAGTGGATACGGTTATATCAACTAAAAACATATGGCGAAAAATCAGCGGCAAAACCACAACACAAGGCGGCTGAATGGGTAGATTTGTCAGATACATATTCCTCAATATTGGGAATTGTGTATTAAATTTACAACGCTCGATTTCAACTTTCAAGAAACCTATTTTTATTACAGAGAAGTATGAGTATTAACCAAAGAACCTTTCAAGCGAAGGCCTCCTACTTTTTACCACATGACGAACGACAGTCCTGGAAGGAAAAATTTCCAATAATCATATGGAATAAAGCTAACCTTCTGCTATCGAGGAAATATGAATTCATGATTTTTCTGAATGTTACGTGAATGCGTGGGAAGGGCTTCGGAATTAGGATATGGATATCTACGTAAGTAGACAAAACCTTAATGCGTTGTGTGGCTAGCCATTATTCAACACGTGAAACCTCGACCTGAAAACGTCATATTAAACGAATTATGATTGAACACAGCCTAACTCTATGTATGTCTTATGTAACACCGATCTTTTATAAAAGTAAAATCTATTAAATATGTAAAATATATTATACATTTAAAATTTATTAAATACTGACTGCTCATGTCTACTTTAGCATGATGTACATTTTTTGCTGAAAACAACCGAGGTGCCTGGAATAGGACTGCTTCTTAGTTCATGTCAGAGTGACATATAATGAATGTTATCAATTTCATGCTCCTGGCTCTTTTACCTAAATCCACATTTAATGGACACCAATGGAATGAATGACCATCGAGGTTGCGTGTTACAACCCAGTTCCCGGTGATTATAGTTAGCCGCTTTGTCAGGTGTCTGGTGAGGAATGGAGAATGTACCCCAGGAGAATTGAGTGCAATGCCATTCTCCATCAGAGGATTTTCTGACGTTATGTGTTTTGGGACATTTGAAATGTACACTATGCTCAATATGTTAAAAAAACGACTACCATGAAATCAAATAGAAAATTCGACTGCTGAGGCGGAGGTTTTATTAGTGCCATATATCTGTAATCCTATACCCGAAACGATCCATTGCAAATAACAGTGTTGGTCATCGCTGAGGGGTGACGATGCTTTTTTTTTAATCATTAGGAAACAAGTATCATAGCGGAATGGGATTCTTCAGATTCCAAGATGGCAATAATGGTGGACATGGACCGTAAAGCTTTTCATATGACCTGGCATGTCATCTCTAGTTTGTTCAAGTCCACTCCCCGTCCACAAATACGGCCGACTCTTTGATCTCTCTCTTCCCTTGAAACTCTGTGGGTAAAAGGTGAAAAAAGTTCATTAGTTACTCGCTACAGTTCAGTGGTTTTCTCCGGATACTACGGCTCCCTCCTTCTATAAAGAAGAACATATATTCGTACACTGGAAAAATATCTTACTTGTACTCTAATGAAAGAAATGAAGAAATTTGTGCAAATCTTGTCTGAATTACACCTGCCTCTGCCCTTGTCCTATTATGTTAGTGCATTTTGAACACAGAAAATCTATGCTACAAAAGGCTATTCAAATACAATTTGCGCTACTGGTGCCAAGCGTAAAGGATTTCATTGGGTGAGTGAAAAATGGCAAAAACACAATCTTGCAATGCATACGTGAAAGTTAAAGTGCTTGAAGACAAAAGTTGGAAATGGCAAAGGTTTTTGGATGATGTTTGCATTGCAGGGTGCGTAAACCTACGCTTTTACAGCTTATTCATTCAAAGAAGTCTCATGGTGAGTTATGCTGAGCTTTGTCGCTAAGGTTTTTTTTTTTTCGTGAAAAGTAAGCTTTTTTTCAAAAGTGTCATCAGTCTGTTTTTTTCAAGCTTCTAGGAAATCAAAATGTAGAAGTTATTTCAAGTTTCCTGTCACTCAGTTATACTTAATTTTTTTTTTATCAATGCCGTTGTTAAAATGACAAAATTTCTGATGAAACTTATTACAGGTATGACAGGCTTACATATATGCCTCTGGGGACCAACCAAACAACTGCTTTCAAATTCTTCGGAATCGAAAGCCACAGGAAACGATTCCTTTAAATTAGCCCAGAGAAACTGCTAATTCACAGATTTGTTTTTGTAGAGATTCTAAAAACGAAATACCAAGCATTATCCACACCCATGTAACGTCTTTTAATTACAAAGACCAGAAAGTCATGTCTTAGAATATTTCACTTATTCATAAAATAAATATCGCAGCAGGAAACATTTCCGGTATTATTACAAGACCACAGGTGAGATTTCCGTTTATTCAAGGTTCAACTGGGCGTTTGTCTTGTCAACTCTATCAAGGTGTAGTGTCAGCCGTGTAGAGGTAACCAATGAGTTTTGGTGTAGAAATTGTGTTTGCTAAGTGTATATGGTCCTTCTTTATTCTCTACATCGTTGACGTTTTAATTTTTGTTTGTTCAAACTTGTATGGACACCCTTGGCTGCTCTCTAACGGACACGGAAGCGCCGTGTTCTGTTTGTGACAATTGACAAAACTGACCTGAAATCCACGGTCAATACCTAAATCCTATACTAATCTCACAACATGTAGTTTCGGTTAAGAGCCAGAGTAAAAAAGTGAATATTTCTCAGAGAAATCCATTATTCAGCAGATTTTATCTGAGATGAATGATGTCAAATTGTTTCATTTGGTGTAGTACATGAATTGCTTAGTATGTCTATTATCGCACTGGCTTTTGTTTACTCAGAACAAAACACTAACAGCGATGTGAATGTTTCTTGTTTCCAACCTAAAACAAAAACAAACTGCATTCTCAAAAGCTCATTGCGTTTTACAGATCGATGTATACATCTGTGCATGTATTTGTTACTGTTCATTCTGATTTAGTTATTCTTCAGTTAGAAAACAAAAATGCACGTTAATATTCTGATACAGAGCACGTTTATATCCCTGGTGTTTTTGGTTAATTTATTTGGAAGCAAAAGTTTTAGATACACAATAGATTATGCCAAGAGATATGGCTAGTCGTACACAGTAACCGATATGATTGATTGTTTTTATTAATGGAAGAACTATTGCCTGCGTGAGATTTAATTATGGCTGTGTGAGTAATCCTTGGTTAATACACCATTTCCGACTTGATTGAAATTATACTCTGCCGGGAAGGTGGGTGGTAAATTCTACACAGTTAACAAATCCCGCTGAGACTGAGCATCGCCGGCTAAACAGAGATCTATATATACCAGGGAGTGTAAGAGGTGATGAGCTGTCGGCTGCCTGCACCTGACGCTTACAGAGGACTCGGCTAGCAAGCGATTTATAGCCAGATTTCGCTCTTGGCACTGATGAAGTCTTAAATCCCGCTCATAGATTTACGGTGTGGCTGAATTTTGCGTTTAGCTCTATCGTAATAATTCAGTTCTTGTTAATAAAAAACTTCCAGAAAGTGCATAGACAACAGCCGTACTTATTGTTGCGGTAATGGCCAATATGTACCATCTATGTAGATTAATGAAAATGACTTTCAGTGGTCAAGCGGATAAGCTTATATGAACTCTTTATCGGGGAGCAAACAAAACTACAATACATCCACAAAGTTGAGGGAAAGGGTAGATTAAATCAAATATATATATACATATATATATTTATTTATTTATTTACTTGATTGTTGTTTTACGTCGTACTGAAGCATATTTCAGCGATACGATGGCGGCCATCATTATGGTAGGAGGAAACCGGGCAGAGCCCGGGGGGAACCCACGATCATCCGTAGGTCACTGGCGGACCTTCCCACGTTACGGCCTGACAGGAAACCAGCATGAGCTGGACTCGGAGTCAAAGCGACCCATTTGGTGAGAGGTAAGTGGGTTACTAAGCCCCGTTGGCGCGCTAACCCACTCGGCTGCGGAGGGCCCTTCAAATATATAATCATGACGTAATGAACAAGATTCACAAAGGTGTTGATGTCAAATTCCTCCAAACATATTTATTACAGAAAAATAATTGTATTAACCAAATAGCCCTTCAGGTGAAGGTCTCACGCTTTCGCGAAAGCTAGCCTTATCCCATGTTACAAATATGAAAAAACGATTTTCCTGAACACTGATGCAATATAGAAAAATGATAGATTTCTCGTTTATTATTTGTCAGTACTCAACAACCTTGGCTTGGAGACTTCATGTTTCTATGAATCATGATTGAATATAGGGCTTTTGAAAAATTGTCCTGTGTAACGCCAATCTATTATAAAAGTAAACTTATAAACCTTATACTTATGTTTGGTTTTACAATCTACTTGGATCTCTCGAAAACAACAGGTTTTTAATTAAGGACAAATATGAATATAATCAATTACATATCCAACCTTCGGATGGTTGTGCTTTTTCTCCCTCCCCCACCATAATCCTGACCGCCGACTTATGAAAGACATATTTTTGAGCACGCCGTAAAACACCAGTGAAATAAATAAATAACTAAACATCGCTGGTTCATTCACCTAAATTGTCGCTCATGTGACAATTGTAAGGTCAATGACCGTCGAGGTCGCGAGTTCGAATCCAGGGTCCTGCTAGCTGCATGGCTAGTAGTTAACAAATCAGGAGTTTTCTCCGTTACCTGGAAGGGATGGGTATCCTGGGGAGGGAGCCGTGGCCGAGTGGCCAAGATTCAGCTGCTTCCCTTGAAGTTCACGCCTTGATGGCAATGGTACTGCCCGGCCCTCTACAAATGAAGGAAATCTTGAACTCATAACACAGCAGTGGCCTCTACCTATACTTGAATAACAATGCTAGATATAACATTTTTATTATGTCATTGTAATCTATTGTTATGTTATTGAATATGATGCCTTGTTATGTTATTGGGATCATTCATTCATAGACGGCACTGCTGTTTGGTGACATGTAATATTTGCTTTCTTTTGGAGAGCCCATGGAAAGGTCATAACTCGTCAATTCGTTTTCCTCCACACATAAATTTAATCGCCACCATGTGAGTGAAAATGTTCAGAGAGTTACGTTAGATAACAATCACATAAATAAATAAAGTAATGAATGACTGCGCTTAACTATTAACTAAAGTTATAATTAGACCTAGGTACTTTCATTCAATGAATAAATCAGATTAAATACACCCACTGCACATTGTTTTCACGATACGATGTCCTTGTCGAAGCAAGTACAGGTAAAATAGAAAAAAAAACTTTGACAAGCACACGGTCAGGGATTAACGCGTCGTACAAGTCATTGTATTCTGTACCAATTTTGTTCGCTCCATTGTGTGAAGCACAACTAGTGGACATAAATTTGTTCAAAATGGGCAAAGATGGACAAATGTGTAACTCTATATTCCATCTGGCGACGTTACGATTGTGATACCAAAACCTTTCAGTCCATTACACCTACTCCTCATTCGCCAGCCCGTCAGATTATTGGCGGAGATTTGAAGGTTTAAGTTTACTGGGTTGTTTTTCTGCCCTTAACCTTTGGAATTGCGGAGATCACGGCTTCAACAAAAAGGTAATTTGTCTAAAATGGCCTTTCGCGACACTTTAAACCCCATTGGGATGTTTTCGGAGTAAACAAAGCTGGGTCGTTTCTTCGGTCTCAAATGTCCATTATACGAACCGTGAACCTATAAAGTGTGTTTATTGTTGGATAGAATTGTGCACGCCATGATAAGAAGATCGATCGAAGATCGACAGGCTGGTTAAAAGCTGTATACTCGGCATTCTTACAACCATGGTGTAGCGTGTTCAGCTGGAAACAACTTTAAATGAGTGCAACGTCAAACTGTCTTATGGTTTAAAAGACGTAATGTATAAAAATTGTGTATTCTATTACCACTTCATATATTCCTTTTATATTCGCAACGCTGGCTGCCACAATGACCAGTAGTCATTGTTTGCACACATAGACGAATTAAGCGTCCGTTCCTGGACAAGTTCATGTTTATACCGGCATAATCTCACATCAGATAGATAAATAAATTAATTTACCTCTTTCAGTGTTTTACAAAAGTGACTATCTCTGCTTAGGCCAACAGATAGTGGGTATAAAGAATAGATCAGGTTAGAACTCAGTATATAAACAGAGACAAAACTGTGAAAAAGTCCACATTCGTGAGGAATTTTAGACGGATTCCAGTGGAGGCAAAATTTCATGATATTCAAGTACATGTAAAGGATAAATATAACATTCTCTCGAAGACTGACGTCCATCGATAGTTTTACATATCATTGAGCAGTATGAAAATGTGCACACAATTTATAACTACCGGGTAAATATTTGTAACCCTCTCCCAATCGATGTAACTCTGTCGATAAGATGTCAGTTTTTCAACCATTGTTCTTGAGTATTAAACCAACGCTGGTTGAACGGTTTAGAAATGAAGACTTTGAACACATAATTGCGTGACCGAAACCAACTCTCGGTCCTTCTGGTTGTCCCCATGCACAGTTTTTGACGTACCGGTACATATTTCCTGTGGATTTTGTCTCATTTTTCCTACCACTAAATCCCAGTGAACCAGACGGATATGGTTTGGATCTGGTTGGATTTAGCTGACGATGTAGTCAAGAGGTGTACCTCATTACTTAGACACTTAGTACACGAGCAAAATCCTGGTTTGGGCAGACAAGCAATGTATTAATTTCGGCGTGTGTTTATTTATTTATTTATTTGCTTGATGCTTTACTCCGTTCTCAAGAATATTTCATTTATGCGACGGCGTCCACATTATGGTGGGAGGAAACCGGGCAGGGTCCTGAGGAAACCCACGACCCTCCGCAGATTGCTGGCGGAACTTCCTACCTACACGTCATATGTAAATGTGAGGAACATTGTTGCATAAAATTTCGCTTTCTTTTATCCTCAGTGATGCTGAAAGTTTAGGCCCACTATATGCAGAAACAAAGTAAAACGACTAAACCGACTTGTGTCAGAATTCAACGCAACTTCGTTTTCTCTGAAATAATGATCACTTAGGTCGAAGTATTCGCCTAAAAATACATTAACGTCCACATAATATATATTTGTGTAGGAATTTCGATATCTGTGTGATTTGTTGTGCTACATGCTTAATGTAGTCAGTAACAAGGTACACCACTTGACGGTACTCTCAAGAGGTTCTTCTCATTGCCATGTCACCCTGATCTCCGGCTAACGCTGACCGAAAGCCCTTGTCAGGAGTGTTTTTACAGACTCGACATCTGTGGAGCTCATTGAGCGAAGCCATTTTGAGTATTGATTTTACCAGTGTGAAAACTGGTCTTCGTTCATGCGATTTGTTCCCCTTATATATCAAATGAATATAACAATTCCATATAAAAACAGCACGTTCAGGATCTCTGGTGTTCTGTATTAAGGCTCTGTCTAAATTCCACGTTACCCAGAACTACAGGTGCTACAGCAAATACCTATAGTATCTATTATATGACTGTACAACCTGAATGATTGATTGTGTCACCTATATGATTGTACCATCTCTATGATTGTACCACATATATAATCTTACCGCATACATCTAAGAGACACGTGTTTGCATTAAGTTCGACATTAGATTGGAATTACCTGCCTTATTGTACCGTACACCACTGGAATCTGACCTCTGCCTTGTTTTATTCGTATGTACTTTATGTGGAAATATTTATTACTCGGTTAGGGTTGCACCCTGTATATACTTTGTCAAACAAGTGCTTCTTCTGTTGATAAGCTGCACATGAATGTCGGACTGGATTGGCAAGGCTTCACTGCTGACATTAATTTTAATACAGGAAGATACCAACCATCTGGAGGAAACTCCGTAAATTAACGTTAAAAGCATTTCTAAACGAAGAAGGGATGCAGTGACGATATTATTATAATTTATGTCGTTTCTTTTTTCTTTTTTTTGTTGGAAATATCCGATAGGGGATTTCTATAACAAACTCAAACCATGCAGCTTCTAAAGAGCAACACATGGAGACGTCAAGATAGTTCCTAGGTTAAGGAAGCTCCACAGTACT
The DNA here is from genome assembly GCA_016165875.1 of Acanthopleura granulata. Taxonomy (NCBI): domain Eukaryota; kingdom Metazoa; phylum Mollusca; class Polyplacophora; order Chitonida; family Chitonidae; genus Acanthopleura; species Acanthopleura granulata. Next base: position 29,299,600 of record JABBOT010000001.1, on the reverse strand, counting down.
TGAGTGTCAAATGTACTTCTCGAGTGCAGGTCTTGATGTCCATCCTCCGGAAAATTGGCCTGGGTCACGGCGACCTCCGGGAGATCCAACTGGCCTGGACACAAATCATCTCGTGGAATAAATCTTCTTCAATCAAGGGGCAAAAGAAGGACGTCTCTATAGTTGTTTCCAACACTCCTCAAATAATTGATTTGCCCGAGGCAAATTGAAAAGCAAAGATACCATAATTCCTGTGTTTTGCCATCACGGCATGAAACTAGTAGAGTGATAGGCTAATTACCTTGACCACAAATTACTTTTCAGCGAGAGAAGCTGCTGTCATTCATTTGATGACAAACCATCTCGTGCACCGCAGGCAAGAATCTTTCAGCTATCAGTTGACAAAACAGAAAAGGAGACAGATTTGCTGGTTTGGCATTTTGAAGTAGGATACGGAACAGAAATATCATTTGCATATGGTATTATCATTGTATATGGTATTATCGTTTCTCGAATGACTCTACCTGGGAATCAACTGTCTGGGATGTGAATTTAATAAGTAGAGAATAATAGTACACCACATGATTCTGAACATACAAAAGCCCAAATTTTGCTGCTGCCTGTTTGCTGTGGGAATGCTTCGGCCTTTTATGAGGATTTCATCACGAAGATGTTTAGAGCGAAACCAAACGCCAGCGGTTTTTGTATAGAAGATGGTTTACAGATGTTCTTGTTTTGAGTTTTACTTTCGTTTGTTTTGTTTGTTGTTTTGATTGTCCTTTAATGTATTTATGCATGGTGTCTTGGTGTATACACAAAGGTATAAGTTTTTGTTTAGCTTTGTCCTCTCGTCGGATTAACGTAGCATTCATGCTTTTTTGGACAGATAGACTCGCGTGAGTGCTAGAGGTAAACCAATATCCTTTGTAAGCCAATTGACACAATTATGACATGAACTGGATCAGCTGGATCTGAATTAGAGCCTGTGATCTGTCAGTAGATTTTACACAACTACTTTCTTTAAACACGCCACAAAGGGGTTAGGTATATTTCTGGATCTTTTCCCCAAAATTCGTTTATAAGGTAAATAAACATAAAAAAGTCCGACATTTTTGGGATTATTACAGCTAAGAGTAAGCTGTATGTTAAAAAAACATGATGCATGTAGCAGTAAAGTTACATTTCCAGGAATATTACATAATATGGTAATGACTGAGGACGATACTCCCATCGGATATTCTCTCTGAGATACTGGACTTAACAATCTCGTACATATCTACACTTTCGTGATATGATCTTTGTCCGGGAACGAACGTAATATTAGCAATAATAATGAAAAAAGCTCAAGTTGTGTATGTGGCTGCAAAAACAAATTTACATTAAGCATTCGTCATTGTCAAAAAGCTGTGCAACTTTGAAAATTTCTGAATTCATACCGAATGTTGATACTTGATTTGTGTGATCTTGAAATAGAACTGATCAGTCAAATCTCAGATGTATAGTGTTAAACACCAAGCTGTCAAAACTCAGGTTAGTCATAAAATACAGAGCTTCCTTGAATGGCATTTACAAGAAAGTTGGCTTGAGGGCAATAGCTTGTAGATCGACTATACAGCATACCTTTGATTCCTTCCTCCGAAGATTTTCACACTGATCTTTTAACTCGATTCCTTGTTTCCTCGAAGAAATGATCCCCAGTAACACTATTAATGATATAATTGAGATGTAGCACAATGGTGAGAAATGTATCAAGAACAATTCCACCGAAAATCAGATTTGGATAATTGAATGAAACAATTTATGTGCTCAGAAAGGCCGTCCATCAAATCAGAGATCTTTTAGGTTTCAGCTAAATCTCGTTAATTCATTGCTCTTATGTAATCTGTTTGGATGACTTTTCCATTTCTTACCTCATTAGATTTGTCTTGTCTTGGGTGTTGAAAACTGCCGTCGACTTTCTCTGCAGACAGAAAATGGTAACCCAAAATTTAGCGAAGGCATGCGTGCAGATCAACAGGCAGGGAATAAAAACTCGGCAGTTTGGAGTCGCCATGTTTTATCGTATTCCCACCATGGTCATGAATTTTGGATTGCATAACTCACCGATGCTCAGGTCGTTATCCCTTCGGCGAAGTCTTGCAGGAAATGTCACTCAGCTCTTGCCATTTCTCACGAATTCTCACAGCGATCGCAAGTGACATATCAGAATCACCAAATGGTCAACATTTATAGATTTTATGAGACAATATATCATTTTTGCATTCATATACCCTAGGCTGAAAATACCCCGGTTGTCTCGGAATTCATATATTTTTTTCAATCTGTGATGAAACTTCTCTTTTATTTTGAAAATTTGTTATGATTCAGGTAACTCTCAATGTGTTGCTAACCCGTATCATAGCACTGTTAGAATTGGCATTGCCTCTATTGTTAATGCCTAATTCATTGAGTAAGTCCCCTCAGTGGGACCGGGTGCTGCCTCCCATTCCACTGGATTTATTACTTTATTTATTTTTTGTTTAACGACATATTTAAGAACTTTTCTCTTATATATACAATGGTGGTCAGTTTTACAGGTGCATTAAACCGGATTTTCTGATTTAAACCATCCCCCTTCTGCAAGTTACAGCAGAACTTTCCGATATGAGACCTACAAATATGTACAACATATCATTAACTGTTTCGGTGTTCACTAAAACCGTTCACTGCTAAAATAACGTCAAAGGACTCCCAGCCGCCTTCAGTTCCAATACGTTAGAGAAGTTACCGTTTATGGGATGTCTCGTAGTTCGTTGACCTGCTGGAATTTATCAGTAGTATAAAGATCGATGTGAAATTCGGGGAATCCATGTATCAACAGTGTATCCACGTAGTTATTCCGATTTATACAAATTGCGTCACCCTTTTGCCAGACCTACTCTTCTTCTCCTATGAATATGATTACATGCAGAAATTTTCATTATCTTGGCTTTTTGCCATTCACCAGAGAGTACATTGATGATCTCTTAGCATTTAAAATTCCGAATATAACAAACGCTGTGAAACAGAAAACGCCGAATACACGACAAGGGAGATACATAGAGAGCACTTTCTACATTACTGTTTTTCGCAAGATTACAAGCTTTCTCCTTCCATCATCACCTAAATGGCAAACTACAAAGTAGTCTATGAGGTGCACTTCGTCCCCCATTCGAGCGAGGTTACGGCATGAGGTGCTATACAGTGTCGCCGTCCTTTAGTAGATATGGGTATGAATTGCTATCACAATCTAAAGAATTACTTTCGATACCTTGTGACCCTGTTGAAAGGCTATCATGTGTGATCAATCAATATAAGTGTCTAAAATTTCACGAGTACAACTTTCTTTTCCTAAATTTTACAATGGGTACAATTGGCTTGTAAGTAAGAGAGTGTCCAGAACCGTTCTGATTAACGGCTGTGTCTACTTTGTAATTCCGCTTAATCCGGGGTCATATGTTCATTGTGTTGAATAAGATCGCCATGTTCGATATATAGACATTAGTAATCAGAGTGCCATCTGTCCCTTGGGTTCAAATGAGCTCTGCCTGGTTTCCTCCCACCATAATTCTGGCTGAAGTCGCAGATGGGAAGTATTCTTCAGTACAGAGCAAAACACAAACCAAATAGATAAATGATCAAAGCGCCACTGAGATACAAATTTTGATTATTTGGTTACGGATTAAATTAATTCCTCTTGAGAATTCCTCACCGCTTTGTACAATGGCGGAAAACGCCTGACTACTTCTCTCTGCATCGATCGATCGTAATTTTTACTTTCTTATACTTTCTTAATTCTTTGTTGGATTTTGTTGAACATTGTCTTCAAAATTAATCTTGTCATTACTGGTCCAAGACGTGCCTTTTCGTTGGTATAAAATGTTTGTTTCGTCGGCTAGATTTAACGAACGTCAGACTGTGTGCGCAAACATCCACATGAGCGTCGTCGATCGCTTTTTGTTACCCAGGCCCTCGAACAGCGAGACCAGAGCCATGTACGAATTCCCTCTCGAGGATTTAAATTGAGTGTACACGAGCCTTGGATACTCATGGTTCTAACACAGCCATATGGACGGCAAATCGCCTACTTTTTAATCTTGTCTACTCTAAGTTCGCTTACTAGTGGAATTTTTTGAAGATTTAACCACCACCGGTGAGTTATTGCTCATTATATGCAATAATACACGAAGGCTTTAACAGCTATGTCTGTAGGTGAGTTATTTTACAACGAATATATATCAGTGCCACACATTCAGCTGTGTCACAAAAATCACGAATCACGGAGCCTATGAAAAATTACTTAGCCAAGTGAAACATACCCCAGAAATAGATGGAGAGAGGAACCTCTTATCTATGGCTTATAGAAGATTCGACTTCAAGTTAGAAGGAGCTTGAATGAAGACATGCCTTATACGGTGGGGATTTCCTGATGATAAACATTGGTAGGATGGCAAAATCCTGACATATAGGGGTTAGGCAAAATAGGAAACAGCCGAGTTGTAAGGACACCGAATGACAGATCTTCTTGACTCAAAGGCCGTGAGATGCCAGTCTTGATTCCCCTTCCTGGGCAACATACACCATGTCTGCGAGACTGCGGGAACTAGGTGTCTCTTGTCTGTTCATAAACTTAAAGGTTCTTCGAACAAACATTGACTGTTACTTAAACGGAGATTTCGTATACAGAGATTTCATATACAGCATAAGCCCAGTGAGCGGTTGGTATAACAGACGAGAAAATTCCCAGAAAACTTAGATGAAAGGAAATGACATTCATCACGGCCCTATCTCGCCGTTCTTGTTCACAGCGCCATTCGCTTAAGACACTTTGATAGTGCTTTGATGTTACAGGGCCGATAACAAGGACAAAAAAACAAATCTCACAGGAAGAGCACTGATTGGAAATCTCTCCGAAGAATCACCTTTTTATCTCAGTAATGGAATAGTCCTCTGACACGCCAAGCAACAATTTGGAAACTTAATGGGTAAAAAAAAAAATTGATATGAAAATTGGTGGTTGACATTAGGTGCCCATCTACACTCCCTGTAGAGTTTAATATCCAATCATTCATTAGGTGAATTTCCGTTTAATCTTTTTCTGGTGGCGACCGTGTCCAAAAATCTATGATATACAACTATTCTCAACAGCCGTGAGACATTTTCCATCATGATCTTTTCTATATTTATTTATTTATCTTTTATTGATTCATAGGATTGTTCTTTAACACCATACTGGAGGACTTTTTAAAATTCTGCGAAAGCGGTCAGTTTTGAGGGAAAACGGAGTGCCGGAGCAAATCCATGAACCTTTGACAAGTTACTGACAAACTTTCTCATGACGCACAGATAATAACACCATTTTAGTGTTAGACGAAAGCAAGGCTGCACAAACGGACAAGCCGTCAACCGCTTATTACTACCCAGACCCCACGAGCAGTAAGGGCGAATGAATCTGCTGACTCTCTGACCCAAGCCGGGTTTGAACCCGTACACGGTGTGTCCCGGGAATTGAAAGACGAGGACTTGTACTTTAAGCAGTAGATCTTCTCTCTCGGTTATCGTGTGTATCAAACAGTACTGTGTGTCTTCAGTCCCAATTCCTGAGTATAAACCTGTTAAAAGACTCTTTCATCCGTTTGCGAAGAAAGAACAGTGGAAGTGTTTATCACGTGTGAGGATACTGTCTTCTGCGTGCCCTAGAATATTAGTCAAAAAGAAATGAATAAATGCTTACTGCTTTATGCCACGTTTAAAATATCACCACAATACCCCAGGAGAAAAACTGGAAGGCAAGATTCCCTTTTCTTGCAGGCATGTATAGTTTTCATGTCTGATTAATTTATTGGGAAGTATGAGATGTGTGAAATTCTTTACTTTTTTTTATTAAAACTTACACCTTTGCTTGACTCTTTCATTTGCTTTTTTGAGAGACCACCTGTTGTCTTTAGCAAATTAGCATTAGTGAATAAAACAAATATATGTATAAAAGAACAAACTAAACAGATTAATAAATAAAATAGATGAAAAGAGAACTGAAAAGCAAAACACCACTAGCAAACGAAATGTCAGATGTCTTTAAATATGGGGTTTTCATAAAAAAGGGACATCAATCCAACACTTCGCAAGATGACAGTGTGAGAATAATGGGTTATATTTAGGGTCCAAGAAGAACTGACGTTACCTGTTACATCTGTTCCCATGAAACGTCATTGCAAGGGCAAAAATGAACAATGGAAAGAAAGCTTAACTTAGAATGACCTTACATGATCGTTAGACCTCGTAACAGAGTCAACAAAATGCCTACCCAAGGCCGGTTTTGAACTTACGCCTACTGTGTCCCAGCTAGAACTTTTGTCGACTTGGCACACTCGGCCCTGTCTCTTGATTATTGTGATATTGCAAGATAATACTGCCGCCATTGTAGGTATATGATATACATTCCGATACTATACTTTGCTTTGTTTTGGGGGAAATGTCCGCGTTCTCTCTATTCAGCATGCCAGTGTATGAAAACATCCGGTGATCTTTAATACCAGACGCCTATCCCTGAGGTGAAATCGTGGACATATATACTCTGGTAATCTAAATGAGCATTAACCCGATTACACAGATCCAACTTATCCTCGGAGTTTTATGGACGTTCCTCACGGCCGTACATCCATTAGAGGCTCAGCGATCTGCATCAGGTAGATTTTCGTCGAAATATGAATGAAGAGGCGTTTACGGGTTGATAGATAAGCATAGGTAGACCCATACGTCAATAGAACACCGGTTGTTTGGGCGCCGGAAACAGGTAATGTATTATTTACTGATTAATTTTAGGGGGTTTCACGTTAGCGATACATTTCTGCTTGATACTGTATAGCTGTTTTAGGCTATACACGTTTATACAGAGGAAATGTACAGTAGCGAAAGCATGTAAAAGTGTTTGTGACGGTTTAGCTTAACTGATCTTTGCAACATGGACTTTTTGTTGCCTTCAACTACAGGTGCATGTATCCTTATTCTTCAATAAAAATATTACACCTTAAACTAATACGATCTGGTAATAGAACTGATATCACCAAAGGAGCCAACTGCGAAAGAGCGTTGATATGGAGGATTAGAAGGCTAGCAGATTGTTGTCGAGGATGTGAGCAGTTTTTCTCATAAGGCCTATAGATGATTGTACATAATACAGAGTTTGCCAAAACCCCTGATCTGGTGCAGCTTTAAAAAGACACATATAGATTAAACCAAGGAAAAACTATATGAGTACTGTTTTGCACAATCCACAAAATGCTAATTTTTAGCTATCGGCAGGAAAATTATTTTTTGACATAGTTCTCATTAATGATAAAAAATGACAGTAAGGATCTTTTTCTACCATCGACCAGAAAAACGTGGAGTTAGAGATCACTCAACCTCAGTTAATTTGTGATCTGTGTGGAGTTTGTTATCGCCTTACTTTCTGTGCTCCCTTAAAATGCTGGTCATTGGTTTTGTTTTCGCCATGTCTACACACAGAACTGTCTGATTGTCATCTCTGGTTTGATTTTACACTCTCTACTCACAAAGGTAAAGGGAAGAAAGAGGGCTTTATTGGACATGAAATGTGTGACACGTAATCTTCCTGTTCTCTCAATTGCTATGACAGTTTGAGCTAGACATGACATGATCTAAAGAACACTTCAAAAGGAAGCCATTGTAGATAATCGAGATCTGAGAGAATACGGAGAAAACTTCCTGGATAAATGTTACACGGGTACCTACTTCCGTGTTTTACTTCTTCTGACCCTTGTAACATGGAAGCCTTGCTCACAAATAGGATCGTTTGCATTGTGTTTGTGTTGGCATCGTGCAAGGGTTTTGTTCACTAATGTCTTCACGCATGAATACATTTTTATGTATGCCCCTCAACGTTGCGTCAGAGCTCAGCAAGGGCTGGGTGAGTCACAAAATCGGCATCGGCGGAGGAGAATCTGCCATTATTACCATTCGTTTTCATCAGCGATCCTTTACTTAACACTAAAAACGTTTCTGGCGTTTGTTGCGTAATGCAGCTCCACATCACAAAAAAGCTATACCGTAAAGGATAATGCTGTTTAAGATCATAAAATAAAAATAAAAACAAACAGTACTAATAATATAATTGCCTCCGTCGTATTAGTGGAAACCAAAAGCAGGTAGTGTGTATTTAACGAACACAGCAAGTCCTACATTTCCAATTATCATGGACAAACTGTTACATTGTTCTGTTACCTGTATAGTTCTAAAACTACATTCCTCTGGCAGTGAATGGTTCATTTGTTTTAGCAGGCATGCGAGTTATTTTGAGCTCAGTGTCGTTTTATGCATCCAGTTGAATTAGGTCGTCAAGTTGGATATATGAACAGTTGTAAACAAAATGCAATCGAGATACATTCTTGATTAACGACACCATACGTATACTGAAATGGTACACGATTTGGATGCTGATTTTGTTCATCCACTTAGAACATTTATGGCGTCATCACTGAAAACTTATATTTGCATGAATCCGTCCCAAGATATTTATTTAATATACTTTCTTAGTTTCTTTTTTGCTTTGTGTTATTTGTCGTTTTGAAAACTAGAGGGACCACCGAGGCCGAGGGGGTTAGCACGCCAGCGCAGCGTAATGACCCAGGTGCCTCCCACCATTGCCGTCGCTTCAAATCCAACTAATGCTGGCTTCCGTTCTTGGGAAGATTCGCCAGCAACCTAGTCATGGATTTCACCCAGGCTCTGCCCGGTTCTTCTCACCGTAATGCTGGCCGCCTTCGTAAAAGTGAAATATATTGAAACGCCAATGAAATAAATAAATAAACTGAAAACTAGTTTTGTGATTTTTGACCCGGAACTCCCATTTTGGTTGATGACTGGCATACAAATGTCGATTTCGACGCCTGGGTTTGGAACAAAAAGTTATTTCTATTCTGAACTTCTTTTAATATGGATTAACCCATAAATTGTAGCATTTACATTAATGCAATGACCACAGAACGAGATCGCAAACTTTTACACTTTACCCAAAACCTTTATAATGGGTAATTGTCGTGGATATCTACACTACACGAATCTTTCAGGTGCAATCTTTTGATCTTTATATGATGCCGCTAACTGTTTTGTTTATATATGTTACAACATGGTGAGGTTTCGTTTTTCATCTTTGTATTTTTGCGACGGCTACCTCCCATTTTGTTATCTGGGGTGTTGAGTTATCTGACTTGAAAGATGGGTTTTGAATAATTGTTGTCGTTTGGGACTCCTGTCCTACAGCGATGTGTCCATATTACTGGTCAGACTATAGCAACGTTTCGGGCTACAAAAATGGCCTAGTTCTCCTATTTGCCTATAAAGGAACAAGTTGATTCTAGATGAAATGAATGAAAATGATGCGATGTTCCGTCGAGTATTTCTTTTTAGATTTAGTGTGTTTCGGCAATATACATGTATACCTGTGCGATGAAAGAGCTATGTTTGTATTTATCGCGTGTCAAATTTTGGAGAATCCTCTGGCATTTACATATCTTTGTAATGTGTAGACTGCACGTTCTGACGGCCTCAATGCCCATTGGATTGCTTTCTCAACCTACGATAAAATTTCCGAAATTATATTACTTTCAGGAACCCCAAAACCATGTAGACTTTACAACATCTAGACCTTTAGGAGGTGGGCAAAACTTCAGCCACCTTGATAAAGATGAGAACTGGGAAAGGTGGTTGATAGAGTTTACGATGCCTTCAGTTTTCTCAGGGCATTGACAAGGGGCCATGAGAAATGGTTTATGGGTTGCTCTTCTGGCCTGGCGGGAAGTGTCTTATTGTTTCTCATGAAAGTCAATCTGGATTTTTATCCTAGTACGGTACAGTGAACGCAACGCTCTGTGTATTGAAATGATTTCACTTCCTCTGAATAAATTATGGAGGTATAGCCACAATAGTTCTTGGTTGGTTCCTGGTTCCATGGGACGGCGGACTATTCGCGATTCTTTTTTGTTGCAATGGTGTTATTTTCTTTTTACTTTTTTAATCATGGGTGTATCTTTGAAACTGACAATCGTCATATTTAGTGACCGTACATCGACAGTTGTCTTGTTGTTATTTTGGTAGAACTATAGCTGAAGCGATTAGATTAATGTTTCGATGATTTCAATTATGGTTTCGAAAGTAAGCTGATCTCCTTTCACAACTAAGGTGATTTTGTTTTATTTTAAATACCTGGTCAGTTTTCGTCTATCGAGAACGTCGCACTTGATAATACAGAAAGGGAACGTAACAGAACCTAGAATCCGACAGTCGTACACCAGCCGTCAACCAAACTGGGCGTTCCAGGTCAATAATCAGACCAGTTTCTAAAAACGACAAATAATACAAAACACAACCTGCAACAATCAGCACTTTTCATATACATTTTTCCACTGATAATTACATTTTGTAGCATGTGATGAAAGAGTAGTCCCATGACTGTATATAGCGCAGCATAATGACCCGTTATATTGAAAGCGTTGTAGGGCAGAACAATGACTCAGCAGTGCGGTCGATGTGAGTTCAAGTCCAGATCTGGCTGATTTCCTGCCCGGTCTTTTGTGGGAACGGTTATCAGCAATATGCTGATGGTCATGGGTTTCCACTGGGCTATTCCCATTTTCCGTCGTATAGGGAAATATTCTTGACTACGGCAGAAAACAGCGATGACATAAATATGTAAATAAATGAATATCATTTTACTGTATGCCTTAAATTAAAGCTGTACGTTAGAAAAAGTAGGTGTTTATCATTCCTTAAGTTGTCATTGCCGCAGTTAGCGGCCACTCTCACTAAACATCGTAAGTCAGATTCCTCTCAGTTCTTCTCCTAAATGGCCTTGTCTAGATTATAGTACATCAGATGTCGAGAGTTATTAGCAAAGTTACGAAAAATTCACTTACGAAGTTTGGTAAGCGTGAGCTCAGGATTGATGGTTTTAAAGAAAAATGAACTGGTGAAGAACTGCAGCTGATCCCGCGAGAGCTGGATTAAACACGTGACATCATTAGGTTAGGGATTATGGAAACTTCAACTAAAGGCATTATCTCCTTTAATCGCTGTGGGCTCTAAACTTTTATATAAAAAAAATAAATAAAGGGGCCAAAATTTGATTAAAGATAAAAGATAACCGTTAAGAGTGCTAGATCGGCAAAAAATGGGCGTCTTCCAAGTCTAAACAGCAGGATATGAACAAGTTCAAATCCCCATGAGTCCTCCCAAGACACTGCGTGTGTCAGGTGTCAAATTTAAACCATGATGAGAACGATAAACCGTTTCCAATGAGAGACGGGTTCCTGTCAAGACGCTTGACAGCCAGAAAAGAGCTTCTTTTTAGTAAATGATGTAATGGAAAGTTCGTGAGGAAGTCAGATAATCACGGGAACTGAACATTGGCGATTGTTATCTGCCTGGCCTAGATCTTGTCAAGATGACTCGTCAGGCTTTTTACACAGTTACACCCTGCACGAAACGCATTCATGTACTTGAGAGATAGTTTCATTAACTGCGGATCATTCCTACGCCGATAATTAAAACTGTGGTTTTTAAGCATTAGGTCATTAAACACTTGTTCAAAATATTTTTTGAATTGTCGTTACGCTGACCACGATACATGAAATGCTCCACCTAGGACCCTTGTACCAGTGACATTTAACTGAACGCGGTTAAGAACACTTAACCATGAACAAAAACAATTACATTTTGAAGCATTCAACATAACGATAATACTACTAAAAAAGGAGACGTACAGACAGCTCCTCGTAAATTTCAAAACACTACACGAACTTTCGGTCCACAAACCCGGATCGTTGTCTGGAGCAGAATATGACTACTGTAAATACTGTCAGAAAATTCCTCCCGGAAATGACATGAAAACAGAACAGTGAAGAGAAAGTTTTTTTTATCATGGTTCGTTAACTTTACTACTGATGTTCTGCTGTCATGAACATGCGCGAAGTCCGCTATATTGGCTTCACTAGATATTCCTGCAATAACCTCTAGGATTATCAGTGACATCAGAAATAACAAGGCCATGGCAACTAAGGCGAAGAGATGTTAGCAGGCTTCGTCCGAGGCGCATACTTAACGAGGAACACTGTCTGTGTATATCAGACACACATCTGCACTTTGACCTTCACATTGTTGTCTAATGCTGTTATAAAGCCCACCTTGGATATGAACCCGGCATATAGCTCACTAACAACATAGTTTCATCAAGAGCCTCAAGAGGAGCATTGCCGTCTTCCAGCCTTTACTTAAACTTTACCGTAATTTGAACGTGCCACTTCTTATTCAAATAATAACTTCAACAGCATGGATAACTTGCAGAAAATATAAAGGGGGCTATACAGTAGAAAATACTGGTTATTTTACCACTGTTTCATTTCTTCCTAGGGTGCGAAAGTTAGTTCCTTCTATCGCAGTAATTGTATTTTCCCATGCCTTTTGTTTTCCTTAGAACTGCAAAAATACAGGCAGGTGTATTCGACTAGATTGGTCAACTCTTAGTTTTCGGGGAAAATCTGTAACCCGACTATATCTTTTGACGTCCTCTCTTTCTTCTTTTGATTTAAGTCCTCGTTTTAAAGTTCGCGTGGGATTTTCATTACGTCCCATCTTTTGTAAGTAAACACTGTGCATCTTATCACTTTTCTGTAGCATTAAAGGCTAAAAGATATTTTTAGAGAGCAAGACATTGACATGTTTTCTCTCAGGCTGTTGAGCGGATAAAATATTAATGCCAAAGTTGATAACAGCCTTCAGATTACTGCGCCAGGATTCTTAACACCTCAGCATAATGAGAGAAAGACCCGGATAAGAGATCTATAGGGTTGTGTTAATATGTCTGAGAATGGATCAGGGTAGTGCAAAAGTCTCTCGAGGCCTGGGGAATAGACCGGGAAAGGCACTCTATTTACCTCCGTCGTATAGCCTTCCGTACATATACATCAGACATGGAACAGGTTTTCGGTGCGTATATCCGTATGCGAACTGGGTTAATGTTCTTGTATTAATCATTATTTAGATATATGTAAGCTCGATATAGTAGACATTCCCAATTCCACTGCTTTAATTCCTTCGGTTATCGTCTTTGCGGCCTCCCAAGAGGGAGAGCCTGTTCATTTCATTAGTCTGTATTATAATTTACGATTCTACACTCCGACCTTTATCGCGTTAGGAATTATCTCATCAACTGCGGGGTTCAGTACAATACTTTATTGTTAGAAATGCCTTCCTCAAGCTTGCCGACATGTTCGGCTATTATGGTATAATTTGATGAGCGAAAATATGTTTTAGTCTAGCACGGGTCATATAATACACACTTAACCAACTGTGTGAATTTCTTATGGACTGTGCGGTCGAATTTCATAATCCACCCGTCATGATCTTGCACATGATCTGTATAGTATATAGTTGTCTGCAGGCACAATCCAAAGCATTGTGGTATCAAAATGGATTGATTTTGAAGTCAGCAGAATCTTTCAAAAATACAGACAGAAACAACAAAGAAACCTAATGGAAAATGTCTAAAGCTTTTGGGTTTTTTTTCTGCTATGGATTGTTTGTCACGCGAAATTATTGGTGAAAAAAAACTTTATAGGTAGATTGAATTAAAAGGTGTCGGCGTTATATAAATCGTGGGTTCCCATGAAGTGGACGTGCAGTTTCGCCCTGTGTTCATTTTCCCTGGAAATGCCACATCACATTTCACATCACCATAAAAAATAATGACATATTATATAATTAGAAAAGGGCAGAAAATGACACAGGCTCTATAAGTTATTGGTGAGACAGCCATACCCAAAGGACAGTGGCTTGGGGTTTTTGTTAAGGCGGAACTGAGAGAGACGAAACAGCGTTATGGTATATATGTTGTGAGGTGTCTGTTTGGGGTGGATACAACACCAGGCTCGGGTAGTACGATAAGCTATATTTATGGCATGGCTGTCTCTTGGAAATTCAAGCCGTGTAGATTGCTGCTTATTATCAGAGAGCATTATACCTTCCCCCTTTTCCACTCCTTTTTCCTGAATAAAGCCTTTTTGACTATGCAACTGTTGTACGTACAGGAATGCAAACCAAAAGTATGTCTGTTGGGAGATTTTGCAAGGAGAAAGAGGTAACAGAAAGCTATAGAGTTGTTTTATATAAACGGCTTGTAAATTGACAGGAGGCCAAGTTTCACCGAGTACATGTCAAAATTATCACTTGTCACACTGTGGTGGCTGCTGTGGTTTTACTCTCGCTTTTATATTTAACTAATACCGTGGAGGTTGTTAATATTCGAGTGAAGCTTTCCAACTAAATTGTCTTTTTGGTGGAAATTACCGTTGCCTCCTTTCATCATGGATGTCTATGCCATAAAAGAATGTCTTCACAATGTTCTGTCTTCTTCATCTTAGCCAGAAGACTGGACATTAGACGATGATATCGCTTCTTTATTATTCCCAACAATTCGAGTTTGAAACAACTGTAAAGGTTTTATTCCTCTAGGGGTTTTTTTTTCAGGTATTTTAAAGACTTTTAAAGAGAACTTTCTGGTGGGTGAAATGGTCAGATCTACGTAGTGTAAAAGGGACAGGTTGTTTCCACAAGAAATTGTCTACAGACGGCTCCAGATACAATTTTCAAGTAACAAGATATTATTCCCATGTAAGAAGATATCAGGTAACACGATATTGTGTTCTGGTAACAAGATAATTTTTATTGGAACATAATATTACCTTGGAACAAAATTATTTTTGGAAAAAGGAACAGAAAACAAAACATAAAACCACAAAAAACAAATCATTCGAAACCTGATTTTCTACAGATGGGAAGCTTTCGTGACCAAGCTTTCAATTACATTTTAATTACGTAAAACGATCGCCTGCCCGGACCTCGATTCTATACCCAAAGAAAGGTACGTCAAGTTTTTACGATAACACAGATATAAAATTCCCCTTGATGCCGCCCTTTGGTTGCCCTAGTTATTTTTTCTTGGACTTAAACCTTGGCATCAGGTTAATTTACAATTCCTATCATTTCTTCCCGTGAAGTTTCTTAACATGTAATCCAGGGTCCATAGGGATGGCGCAACCCAATGTTACAGCCGAAGGTCGCAAGAATTTAGATACATGTAACGATTGTCGACTGTTATATTCTTTTAATACATACATTTTGTGATTGCTCCACACACCGTCGGATGATTTCTATGGAAAAGCGAAAAGAGAAAAATGCGAGTAATCATGAAATGAGTAGTGGAATCTTCTTCACCTATGACATCGGACCACAAGTGGACCTTCATTGCGATCGGTGATGTCACGTACATGTTCTACAGAACATGTGTTTCTTTTTTGGAGGGTGGGGGTAGGGGTGGGGGTAGGGGTGGGGGTAGGGGTGGGAGGTAAATGTCACTGTGTGTGGCAGGTATAACGGTTAGAACACTGAGCCCGAGAATCATATCAGGTTGATAAAATTTATTTCTTCCAAAATTTCGGAAAAGAATTTTTTTAACTGGTGACGAAACCATTTCGATAGTTCTTGGGAAGATTTGATTATGCGAAGATCACCTTCGGAATGCTTTTATAAAAGGCATTGGAATTTATGGACACTCCCTTTCCACACCATATTTTTGCATCGTGGATGAGTTGAAATTTCTGTGTTTTGAACATGAATGATTCAAAGTGAAAGTACTGTGGAAATATCAAGGATTACCTCCAAGAACTATACTTTTTATTTATAACAAGTACACAAGATATTTTTACAGGGACAATGCTATGGCGATGGGTATAGCAATAGTAATAAAAAAATTCTTGAACATGGCGGTAAACAAAAATCACATATGTCAATTGTGTAAATTTCAATAATTGACAAAAGTTGCGTCTCTTTGTGATTAGTTAGCCATTCACCGTGTAGAAAAATCAAATCAGATCCGCAACTGAGGCGTTCTGACGCCAGTGATAATTGCAGATACCTTGCCGCAGCAGTCAATTTGACTCGTTTCAACGGTTACTTTTTTCGAATCATTTTCTAGCGTGTCCAAGGATCATTCAATCATTGCAATAAAATAAATTATACTTTAAGTGAGAATCAGCGTATTTCCCCCTGAGACTTGATAATGAATATAAAACATTAACAAAACCTTGTGTGATATTAAAGTATTTTAAGTTGAAAAGGAAAAGAGTCATTGAAATTATCATTTCAGTTATTTCTACTTTTCTGAAATGGGTTTCTTGTATATTCTGGTTCTCTACCGAACAAAACCTATACTTGGTGTTATATATGAACCTCCTTTTACATAATTCTGTAGAAAAGCTTCGCTAAATATTCAAATACTAAAGATGAGAGTGTACAAAGAGTGTTTTTCTTCAGACACTGAAGTTTTCTCTATAAGCGAGTTCTAAAATCTGCAGTTTCACTATACATACGTCACTGAATGTGACAGGTGTCACTTAAATAATGTGTGGCTATAATGCGATAAACACGTCACGGAGGAACACACTTTTCAGCGACAATCTCGGTGAAGAATTTTTCTGTTGGCGAGGAAACCTGTTAAAAAAATGGAGGCCCCAAGTAGCTAAGGTTTTATGTCCTTCCTACGCCGCGCGCTCTTCAGCTGTGGCGAAGGAGAAATGTTATATCAGCACGATAAATTACCACGTCATCATTGAACATTATTGGAACTAAAACCGACATTCCAACATCACTCGCAGACCATGAATTCAGGGGTGTTCGAAGTCGACAAGCCTATAGTACCAATCCGGTACCAGTAGGTATAAGCCTATGTAAAAAATAATATATAAATAATAAATTAAAACTGACAACGCGCAAGAGAGAAACAGTTATCAGTTTTAGGGATGCCAGGAAAATAGCCAACACTTTCAATTTTCAAACTCGCAGTACGTGAATGATTTCCAGGTTAAATATACAAATGTACGTGCGTATTTCAGTCGTGGCTTGATTGCAACTGTTCTTAATATCACTTAGTCGATGTAAACGTAATAAGCACGAATGTTTATACCGCTTCTTGGCCGGGGAAAAAGTTGCAAGTTGCTGACAGACCTTCCCACGTACACGACCGGAGAGAAAGCCAACCTGAGCTGGGCCGCATTGGTGAGAGGCCCACGGGGCATTTTATTTCTTATGTGGAATACATACTATATATTATATATAATTCACTGTATGATAGGAAGGGTCGACAGACTGAAAAAAGGGCCCTTAAAGGCAGGATATATGTTGAAACACTTTCATCGACTGAATTGTTTGGGGGAAAACTGTAAAAAACAAAATGTCATTTTTGTTTTTCTGTAAGACTGCCGTCTTGAAATTTACCTTACATTTGCTGCATGTAGTAAATATTTCAGTAGCTAAGATTAACATGTAGACATTTTTCAACATTTGCGCGACCCTTCTGCTTAGTGTAAGAAAATATGATGCTTCCTAAAGACTTGGTGTGAGGATCAAATATTAACGCCAAAGTCCAGCCCTCACATTTCTGTCTTTAGGTTATTCTAATTTTCCCCTTAATCCCTGAAAAGACCTGTAATGGAATTCCACAGAGAGGCGTTGAACTGTCTCAGGTTGGATTAACATAAGGTAATCTAGCGAGAACACGGGATTTAGAACCGAGAACAAATCCAATTGTCTTCTTAGTGACGGCGAGCAATTTTCACTATTATCAAAAAGCAGTTCTCTAATTAGAAACCATACATGACTCAGGTTAATGATTCTGCATATATAATGATGCTGCCTGAACGGGAAGTAGATACCGGCCTGCTGCCGCTTGCTCCACTGATTTACTTTCGCATTGTGTTCCCACATAGAAACTCCTCAAAGGGGATGGTTGTTAATCCTCCAGATTCGGCTCTTACACCGTTGTTATAGTGATATGATTGCTCAACGAGCATACTTCACACTGAGCAAGTGCCCGATTTACAGGAGGGAAATAAAATTAATGTCAAACAGAGAAATATTATGTGAGAAAAGTTTTATTACAAACACACAGTATATAAGAAGGAAATTTGGATTTGGAAATTTCGATCAGCACAATTATTCACATTTTTAGTCAGCTCTTATTTTCTTTTACATGATACGTTATGGCCATGGATGTTTAGTAAGGGGATTAGTGTGAACTTGAAAAAGACAGTTATGTATGGTGTAATCCTCCTCCATCCCACCTTACACCCAACCCCAACCAGACCATCATAACCTAAAAGCCACCTCATAATCCAACCCTAGGACACAATACCTAGTTGTGACACTGGTTTGCAGCAGGTCGAGTTTAAGGGTATATTTCATCCACGCCAGTGACTTGTGACCTAACAACAATGGTGTGCCAGAGGGTCACATCCTTTCTGCAAATCCCGAAAATAGGAGACTACCTCATAAAGCCACAGTCCGCCCTTACCCACTCGGAAATAGACAACTACCCTGTCACGTGTCTCTATCCTCACCCCCACCGGACTACCCGGTCAAGCCACAGCCTACCCTTTGACCTTGCGGAAATAGACCACTGTCCTGGAGTTATTTACCTCATTTCCCAATAGAACGGACAGATCTATGTCAAATTTGCCCAGCTCGAAAACTTCTGAAACACCCATGGCCGCTAAAAGTTGTTGACAACGATTTTTTAAAAAAAATCTACCATATAAAACAAACTTTCTTGTATGAGGCTCATGTATCTTTTCCTTTTCTTGTACTTTTTTTTCTTTGTCACATTCTGTTTTTTCAATATTTTATTCGTTTTACATGTTTTAAGAGTTTTTCTTTAAAGCTAAGCACATTTATCAGTTCTACCGTTTAAACTCGTAGACAACCACACAATCTGTCGAGTATACACTTGGACAAAGACTTCTGGGGATTAGTAACGGCTTCCTCATCTGAAACACGAACAATTACTACTCATTACGATCGTCATTTTTGTTAATGTCTTTGTTATTACAGGCACCTCTACTTTCTGTTTCGTGCCAAACTATTCCCATTATTAAGACGTTGTCAAAATCGGGCTGCATTACTGTTACTAACGGTGTTATTTCTTTCCAGTTGGTGTTGCCCAACACATATCACTGAAATCTGTTCAGCTTAACTAAGGGAGAAAATAAACAACACTCCAGACACCCCATGCACAAAAATATACTCTGTCTATAGTCTTTTTGCTACTTCTTTGACATACATCATTTATATGCCAAATTATTACAGTGTAAAATACAACTGTGGTTTTCCAATGTCTATATATATACTGGCATGAAAAAGGAATTTCTTAAGAAGATGTTGAGCTTTAATGAATCACTGTCAACTTACAGGAGTGCTCTTGATCAGGGATAACGGCAGTGACGTCATCGTCAGCTTCAATCCCTGTAATTACCTGACAAATGAACCAGAAAACACATCGAACAACTATTACTATGCACGGATAATACAAAATTCATTACGGGGAAAACACATCGAACAACGGTTGGTCAACAAGCCACTGATTTATTTATTTATTTATTTATTTGATTGGTGTTTTACGCCGTTCTCAAGAATGTTTCACTCATATGACGGCGACCAGCATTATGGTGGGAGGAAACCGGGCAGAGTCCTGGGGAAACCCACGACCATCCCCAGGTTGCTGACAGACCTTTCAAAGTACAACCGGAGAGGAAACCAGCATGAACTGAACTTGAACTCACAGCGACCGCATTGGTGGGAGGCTTCTAGGTCATTGCGCTGCGCTAGTCGGCTAACCGGCTGAGCCACTGGGGTCCCACAAGCCACTGAAGGCAAACGTGTATTTTACACAAGTCAATGAGGAGTAAGCACACCGAACATCCATTACTAAATATGTATGGTATACAGGCTACTGACGAACAAACACATCCCACAGCCGCCCAATGTCGACGTCGATGTCATACGTATCAAAATACGGTAACCAGTAATGTTCACCTTCGGCACAGCAACTTTCACACCAGAGTTTTTCAGCTTCTTTCGTCGCGTCAGGTAGGAAACAAACTTTCGTACCTGGTGAATAAAATATCTTGCTTGATTAAATATGAAGTAAACATAATGAATCTATTATTTCGTTATTTTCTTCGGTATCGGAAATGATTGATTATTGTGATATAGTATTGTCTACTTACCCTGGTGAACTTGGAAATACTCTTCTTTTTTTCTTGTACTTCAGTTACAGTTGTGGAGCTTGTGGAAATTTCTAAATGAAAGAAATGTTTGACACAGTCGATATTTTAAGAGAAATCTAATTAATATTCTCTAACTTACAGAAAATAAATAGTCTATATAGGTTTATACATGTCGACACAGAGAGTATAATGTGCAAATGTTTGGAAAATTTAGCTAGAAACATATATAGAGACATCCTTTGATTTCCCACCCAGATTTTCTTGGCTCTCTTCTTTGTCCTGCATTTCATCAAAAATCTCTCGGGTCATTTCTGAAAAATACAAAACGGGACCATTTATACTGACTACGTTATAACATGACCACACTATGGGGGAATAATTTCTTTCAATGTCTTAATCGGGAAATTTCACAGAAAGTCTCAGAAAAAAAAACTCAGTGGTACCTTACCGTTATTTTCATCCTTCACGACTGCGTCATCTTTAGGAATCTCCTGCATCATTTCTAAAACACGGAGAAAAGATACGTAACAGTGGAAATGTGAATGATTGATGGGGCTAATTCACATGACCTGCGCGAACAATCATGTGATTTTTAATAAGCTTAGACATGGCCAAACTAGGGCAGAATAATTTCCTCCGATGTCTTCGCTATTAAACATCATCAGACTATATCTAGTTATATAATTAACAGCATAGATAACTTAAGAGGTACCTTACCTTTATTCTGATCGGTTAAAACCGATTCAAGTTTGAGAATTCCATTCTTCAAGTCTAAAAACAAGAAAAAGATGCTAAACAGTCGAAATGCGAATAAATGATGGGGATACTTCGCAACGAGAGAAGGAATCACTTACATGAAACATAACCTGATTTCGACTCTCCTTAGACGTGGCTGACCAATAAGAAGAAATAAGAAGAATTTCTTTTGATGTCTAAATCATAAAACTGTGCCAAACTGATTGTTTTAAAGTAACAAAATAGATAAGTTTTACTTGCACCTTTATTTTCGTCTGTCATAAATGGCTCATGTTTGGAAACCTCTTGTTTCAATTCTATAAAAATAGGAAAATATCCGGATCAGTTGATATGTGAATAATTGAGAGGGATAATTCATTAGGGACGGCATAACCTACATAATTATTGGTATGACATTTACAGCGCTCGGTCAGACTTTGTCAGGGTGATTTCTTACAAAAACATAAACACTCCGAAAATATCCCCAATATGCCAATTACTGGTGGATCAACAAGGTAATTTTTTTTCCAATTTTTCACCAGGAAATGCCTAGGCTCGGTCAAGCTATGGCTTCTAACGGCTGTACAAGGAGAAGTCACCAAAATAACAGGCATATAACTGGCAGAACACTTATATCTTACCTTTATTTTCATTGGTCATGATTGGCTCAGCTTTTGGAATCTCCGGTTTCAATTCTAAAACATATAACAATATCCGGAAAAGTCGGCATGTGATTAATTGGCGGGTATAAATCAATACAGACGGAATAACCAACATTTTTTAGTCATATGAGTTTTAGAACGCTTGAACAAACCTCGTCATGGTAATTTCTTTCAAAATCATAGCTAATCCGAAAATAAAAGAGCATCTTTGCAGATGCATTATATTAAAGTTGCTGGTGGATCAGCAAGATAACCTCATCTCGACATCTTTACCAGGACACTGTTATAGACGCTGTCACGCTATGGAAGCGTGAAGTCCCACAGTTTATTCACCAGGCGTCGTCACCACAAGGACAGCCATATACCTAAGAGAAGAGCTAAGAGGTACCTTACCTTTGTTTCCAGTGGTCACTTCTGGCTCATCTTTGGTAATCGTCTTCAAGTCTAAAAACGAGGAAAAGACATACAACAGTCGACATGAGTTTAAAAAAACAAAACAAAACAAAAACAGTCGACATGAGAATGATTGAAAGGATTAGTTAACTAAGGCGGAACAGCAAAACAATTACAGTCGAACATAATCCACCATGTAGTGAAAGCAACTCACTCGGATTGTCTTGACTATTTGTTTGAACTGCTGCCTGTGGTCCACAGGGCGTCTCTTTGGGTATTTCTGAAAGAAGAGAGAAACTTTTCCACAATTTTGTCATCCACTACCACGATAACATGATCACATTATAATAGGTAGGTCAGAGATCGGTTGGCAACAAGCCATTAGCTTTGGCTCAAGACGAAACGCTTTGAATCGCTAACTTGTAACGACTATGCCTTGTAACGACTGTGCGTTGTAATCATGAAACAGTCTACCGCTTTGCATAGATTGAAATTTAACTTCAGATTTCTGCACAGTATGCAATACTTACAATTAATGTTTTGTATTTTTAACACAAAACATAAAGGTTAACTATTATTAAAAGAGGCACAGATAAAAGGCACATAGATAAACCAAGAAATGTACATTACACGATGCAGTCTTACCTTTATTTTCAGTCAGAATTGACATATCAATGGGGACCTTCAGTTCTACAAGAGAAAAATAATCATTGTACAGTGGTGAATGAATGGCAAAAAAATTCTCCAGAAGTTAACTCATTCACAACCTATTCAACTAGATAATCGCTCATAATTTTGCATGACTTTTTTGGTTCATTCTTTCAATCAAGATTTCATAATTTGTCGTCAATGAGAACAGTTTTGCTTTCACTGAGAACAACTATAACGAACCTTCTCAAACAGTGGGATTGAACCAGCGGATAGTTGGAGTCGCACATCTCATCACTGAGTTAGGCCATGCTCATCTCAACAGATTGACGGTTTAGTTAAAGTGGTAGCTAAATAACAAATTTGTCAAACTGTACCTGGAATGTCTTCATTCTTCCACAGGACATCAACAGAAGCCTCGCTCCTTATGTCTAAATGTTACGGAGAGAAGCAATCAAGGTTACACCCGCTGCATAGTATCAAATAAAAATACATGTATATATGGATAAATCAAAAGCAGTACGATGTATAAGCATTCTAGTTGTAAAGTGGGTATATTTGCATGCTCACGTCGCGGCTTTGTGTGTCTGGTATGGGAGTAGTTATACACTACCACATATTCATATAGCGTACAGTTTGTTTGATCGTCCTGCAGAATTCAGATGGTTAAAGAGCTGGCACGCTGCAACTATATCAGGCCCTTGACTAATATCAAAGGTCGAGTGTACAAATCCAGCTCATGTTGCCGGGACTGCGGCTCTACGTCAGGAGGTTTATAAGGTATCAGTCGAGAGTTAGAGGTTTACTCCGTGAACTCGGGTATAACCTCCAGCCATCAAACTGATCACAGCCGTGTAAGCCAAAAACTTTTTAGTACGGCATTGAACATCAACCATATATATAAATAAATAAATCAATATACAACTTTGAGCATAATTCCCAAGTAACACGCTTATTTAGGAGTTTCAGATGTGTAATAAGTTCTTTAAATGTGCAACACTAAAACTGTGGGAAAAACACTACTTTCTACCAACCGTCTTCATCGGAGTCCGATTCTACTTCTTGATGAAGGTCCTCTACACTCTTTTCCAGATAGATATCTACGGTCTCTGAAACCAGGCCACAGTCAGACATAAGATATTCAGATATATGGCTTTATGTGGTGCATAACATATAATGTACGTAGATACCAGCATGAATCAGGATGTTCATCGGCAGCTTTGGGCTGTTTCAATGGGGATCTGTTCGGTTTTTCTTAAATGTATTTGTCACTATTAGTGAAATAGTTTTGAGTAAAACGTCAGTAAAATGAATGAATATATATACAGGAACCAAAGCAAGGCTGCAGATCGAAGGTATCCACCACGCCCGCAGTGCGTGGTGAAGGTGGGGCGAATGTGAGGGCTATGTCCGGTTACATTGATCCGTAACTAATCCGTGACAAACGCCGTTAAATTAATTAAATCAATCACTGAGGAAGTAAACAGGGATAGGTAATTC
Organism: Acanthopleura granulata; assembly: GCA_016165875.1. Taxonomy (NCBI): domain Eukaryota; kingdom Metazoa; phylum Mollusca; class Polyplacophora; order Chitonida; family Chitonidae; genus Acanthopleura; species Acanthopleura granulata. The sequence goes on along the minus strand of JABBOT010000001.1, from coordinate 29,275,536 downwards.
AAACACGTCCCCAAGAGTTTCCACAGTGCCGGTTTAAGGCTGTCGCCTGTCTAATATAGCTACTGGCATGAGTGAGATAATTCATTACGAAAACATGACACGTGTTATGCAGACTGATCCAGTCAGTAACAACACTTACCAACCATAGGGATGACGTCATCGTAAGATACGTCTGCAACATGTAAAAGGACAACAAAGCATTGGTGATGTCTTTGGGATCGTCATTTATAATTTAAGTGGCAATTCAACTTTTTCACCAGTAGATTTTACTGTTAAGACAACTGACGATAACTTTAGGCTCACCCCTTAGGTTTATCCTTGCTACATTGAAAAATAGCAATATAGACAGGAAAAAAAAAAAAAAAAAAAAAAAAAAAAACCCAACAGAATTTTTGATCAAGTGGATAATTCGGTACTTTCTGAGTTAGAACGTCAGCGATAACTGTCATATTCAAACTATAGTATGCAAACGTCCATTCCACGCATGGCTACCAACCTCAAGGCTGGAAAATATGTATTCATTCCGAGTTACATATACATAAACATAAAACACAGTTTTCACAGCGTTAGGTAACCTTCAAATTTTATCTATGCGAACGTAAAAATGCTGTGCATTATTATTTTTGACTTCAACCTGACTATGCAACTTACCCAGATCTGGATCGTGCAGGAAAAGCACAATTTCACTCGACATCTTCGTATCGAGACAAAACAGCTGAAATAAAACAACGCTCTTCTGTCAGTGTGTCACACAGGTAAGGTCTCAACTCAATCTTTCGGCGCAAAAAGGTTAATGGGAACTCTATATAAGCTTTCATTTAGCCGTATTTAATTGAGTTTAACACATAGTTCATCAGTGCATATGTCCGTGCTTGTATGTTGCACCAGGTAAGTAAAGGCCCGTGTAGATTTCTCCCGCCTAGGAGAAACATATAGTGTATTTCTTCACATAATAAAATAATAAATGTTTACATAAAATACAAGTATAAATAGTCAAATCCAGAGGTAACACAAACCCTTGGAGCAACAACCCCTGGAAACTGGAGGTATTTCCAGGTTTTGAAGTTGACTGAATAAGCTAATATAAAGTTCTTCCATTCATCAATGTACCCTAAGACGAGAGCAATGTCAGTGATGTTTAAGACCTACATACGGAGGCAACCACAAGCTATTGTTCTGTGTACTTTACAAATATCTTCACGGAATTATAGATATCCATTAATGAAGGAAAGGAATATAGAAAACATAGAAAAGTCAAAGGGTACTTACTGAACTATTGTGTATAATATATCTTCATGTACAACTTCCGTTTCAGTTCACAAGGAATGATAGCAGTAGTAGTGTTGTAACTAGCCAGTGCCAGTTAGCAACACTGTGTCAGCGTCACTGATTGTGACGTCAGCGAAGATGAACGTATATCTTTAAGGAGTTATCCCCCTTTATGATTACGCGTCACACAAATTCACCCTCACAGAACGGAATAGGCCCCATACATTTGTTGTAGAATAACACTTTGCAATAAAACCTTCACCTTGAACTGTTACTGTAACAATTCAGCCATATAAGTGGACATATGCTTCCCGGATGGGCATGACAGGAATTTAATTTGAAGGCAAATCTAGAGTGTAACGGGTATAGGATTGCTATGTCGACTCGTCAAGGCGACGTCACAACGTAGAGTAGCCGTTTCAAGCTATAAATAATTTTCCCAAACGTCCCATTTCGACCCGAACCTCGAAAATTTATGCATGCACAAAAAGTAATGAGTATAACCATATATGGATGTAGTTGGCCGCTCGGCAAACTTCGTCCATTCCATTCTCGGCGAAAGCAATTTTGACGTCCTGACGTCACAAAAAGATTGAACGTATGTAATCAATGTTTGGGTCATCCTGTTGACGTTTTGGAACAATACTGACGTCATATGCATGTTCTTGAGTGACAGAAAACGAGTTGCCCTAATGTTGAAAATTCATGAATTTATGCATACTGCAAAAAAAAATCATAAAAGGGCGATTTTCCAACTCAGTTTGTCTTGATTTACTTATATATAGGACCACAGCATGCTAATCTCCTTTATCAATGCAAGGCATATAAAAGTCTAAATATGTAGAAATTCTCCGGTATAGTCTCTTTAACCTAGGCCAGCCTTCGAAAGCGCTTACGCTATGGACCATTTACCACCACCTTTGGCTCAAGAGATTTTACTATATAAAACTTACACCGAGGAACTGTTTATAAGCTGGGGCCGATTCCACGCTTGAAGGGGTAAACTAAAACTGGATTCATCGGGCCCAGAATGCGTACTGCTTGGACACTCCAGCCGTTCAGTCTGTAACCTTGTAAGACTCTGACACTATACCAATTCAATTCTCTAAGTTTACGCATTTACTCATAAATTGCTTCATGGGTAGAAATACACGAACTTGACGTGCTTGTGGGCGCGTGTACTCGATGGTTTACATCCCCTGCACAGTACGGCTAAAAGGGTAACTATAAGCAGGAATTAGTCCCCTTGCTTTACCACCATTTCTTCAAATGTATTATCGCGAGAACCCAAATAGACGACGCTGTGTAAGACAGCCCTCGTCGCAGCCTGCCATACATCACAATTAATTTCCCTCATAGATGTAAACGTTTGGGCTATCAGCATTGTCCCCAGACACATTTATTTATTTATTTATTTGACTGGTGTTTTACGCCGTACGACAGCGGCCAGCATTATGGTGGTAGGAAACATGACAGGGCCATGGGGAAACCCACGGCCATCCACAGGTTGCTGGCTTACCTTCTAACGTACGCCATGAGCTGGGCTTGAACTCACGCATTGGACAGATGACTTTCCCCTAGTCAGGTCGTGTGTCAGAAAAGCTGGCGACGTATCGTCCTCACCGTTCTGTACGCTTTATTTTATCCATAAACGTTATCAGCATCTTATAAGAGTAAACACTGCTTACAAGCGAATAAAGACAGATAAATAAATCATATTCCAGCGATTCGGAGTGAACAGGCACACAGCAGGTCAAAAATTTAAAAACCTTTCTTTCGTATCCAACCCATATCTTAAATGGAGTACAGTTTGACTATTTATGAAACCTAGACAGCAACAATAATTTAAAAAATAAAGCATGCCAAACAGACCCGTACTGTGTGTCAAGCAGTTTTATTGTGAGTCAAAAAAGAAATACATGCACAGAAACTATATCAGTATTTAAAAAAAAATGTCTTTTGTAAAGTTTTAAGCTGTCGCCATGGGTATTGGGTTAAGTGCAGCAAAAAAACATACGAATGGATGGTATAACTCTACCCCCCCCACCCTTCATATCCCTGCCAAGCCCAGAACGCCCTGACCACCGCGTTGCCTTCTCTCTCGGCTCAACCGATCACCCCTCTTCTCCGCCCAACCCCAGGAGTGCAATACCTAGTTATGACAACGTCAGATTTGCAGCAGGCCGAGTTTACGGGTATATTTCATCCACGCCAGTGACTTGTGACCTTACAACGTCTATAGTGTGCCAGAGGGTCACATCCTGCCTGCAAATCACGTCACGCCACAGCCCGTCCGACTGCCCTTCCACCTAAGTACAACTGCCCCGTTACGCCATAACTCGCCCTCTGCCCTTCCGGATATGGACGACTGCTCCGTTAGCCCACTCAACCCACCCTCTGTCCTTCCAGAAATGTTCTACTGCCCCATCATGCTACAGACGGCCATCCCCGAACTGCACGACTGTCCCTCCACGCCAGTCCACCCTCTGCCCTCTCGAAAATAAATTAACAATTGCATCGCCTCTGCCCTCCCCGAAAATGGACAACTGCCCGGTAACGCCACAGCCGGCCCTCTACCCATCCAGAAATCGACGTCCGTCTTGAAGTTACGCCAAACCATCAATATGCCTATGTCAATGTGGACAACTTAAAATACCCATGGCCACTAATTTTAAACTTTAAAAAACAGTTTGCTACTAGCCTAAATAAATAAATAATATTCTTTTTCTGAGATGCGTTGCTTTTCCCTACTTCATATTTCTAATATGTTTCCTTTTCCTCATTTTCGATCGTATATTTTGGGAAGTATTCATTAACTTTAGCCTATTCATCGCTGGCTCTCGATTGCGCTCGCAAGCAACCACACATTCCACCGAGTATACGCCTGGACAGAGACTTCTGGGGGATGGTGACAGCTTCCTCGTCTGAAACATGAACAATAACTACTTGTTATTTGTTTATTTATTTATTTGACTGATGTTTTACGCCGTACTCAAGACAATTTCACTTATACGACGGCGGCCAGCATTATGGTGGGAGGAAACCGGGCAGAGCTCGGGGGATACCACGACCATCCGCAGGCTGCTGGCGGACCTACTTGTTATCATCGCTATCTTTGTTACCATTATTCTCCACACAATCACCCTCCATTTTCCACCTCTTGGACCATAATGTTGATTCTTGAAGATATCGTCAACTCAATAGTGTTATAAGACGTGTTGCCTAATATCTCACATGATTGAAAGCAAAATGCGAGGATGAACTTCGCGTCAGATTCCTGATACACATAATATAACCTGAACACAAGTGTTATCCCTATTTCTTTGTCATACATGTCATCTGGGATACAACATGTTGTGTTGTGTTCCAGATTGTTTACACGCCAAATTATTACATCACAAATTGCAATCATCGTTTACCAAAGTCAGCATTTCAAAACTCATTTTGTGCAAAACGAATCATTTTTAGGGGAAGGTTCCAGCGATGTTGAACTGAATAAATGAATATAAACTGACCCATGTCCTGTTGGTGAGAGTTAACGACAGTGACGTCGTCGTCGGCTTTGCTTTCGGTAGTCATCTGACAAGAGAACCAGAGAACACATCAATAAACATTTGCCACACACAAATACTGCACGAACCATTAAAGAGAAAACACATCTTTTAACTAGTACTATACATATATTCAGGGTAAACGCATCGAGCAACAATAATTAAACAGGGACTCTTGCATTTGGAGTTCACGTTAAGAAACTCTACTATTTCACTTTCAGTTTGAAAATTCACACGATGTATCATATTTGATTGAGTAATATTCACCTTTGACACAATAGCTTTCACCAATGATTTCTTCACCTTCTTTCGCCGTGTCAAATGGGAGACAAATTTTCGCACCTGCAGAGTGGAACATATCATGGTTGACAGATGAGTGATTTCATAGCACGTGTTAATCATCACTTGCCTGAATCTAAACATTTATGTTATCTCATTTACAGGCATGTATTATGGGCTTTGTCAAGGCGAAAAGGTTTCTATGTTGTGTTTTGTTCAAGTAATTCCTCAATATATGTCTCTGATGCTTCTTTAAATTGCTGCAATTGTTTGTCGTTAGTCAAAGGAGCCATCGTCTAACGGGTTATTTTATAACCAAGCAGACAAGGGCGAGTAGAGCATGGGAGACAACTGCAGTGGACTGAGTGCAAGAAGTCGTAGATTGTTACCTTATTTACGTGGGATATAAATTGCTGAATGAGACGTTGCTTTACTTGAGTTGGTTACCGTCGGAAACCAGCGTATCCAATGTATAAGGTGATCGTATACTGACAAAAGAAAACTCCATAAGGTACATACTTGGATACTTACCCTGGAGAACTTTGAACCACTCCTTTTCTTTTCTTGTATTTCAATTACTTTTGTGGAGTCTGTAATGGAATATAACGGTACGTGACAAAGCTGAATGAATTCATACGTACGTGTAGGCAAGCATATCGACACAAACAGTAACTGATAAGTAGCAAAGGTCAATGTCAGCAGAACAGTCCTTGTTTCAAACAGGGATCCTAATAGATGCATGTCTATTTACCCAGATTATCTAGGTGCTCTTCTTTGCCCTCCACCTCAACAATTACCACTCGGGTCATTTCTGAAGAAAAAAAACCCCAAAACATGAACGAAAATATGGATATTTATGACGGTCAGACGTGGTCAAACTTCGACAGAATAATTTCTCTCAATACATGTCTTTACCAGAAAACTTCACCAAACTAACAGTTCTATAACTGACAGAACAGCCAAGAAGTACGTTACCATTCTTTTCATCCGTCTTAATTGGCTCAACTTTGGTGATCTCCTTCTTCAGTTCTATAAATGAGGAAACGATACGGAACAATTGATATGTCAATGGTAATTCATAAGGGACGGGATCGCCTACATAGCCTATAACATTATTTTTACTGCGCTTAGACATGATCAAACTATTGGTACAACAATTTCTTTCAATGAAATAACCAGAAAACTTCACCAAACTGACGTTAATATAACTGACAGAATAGCTAAGAGGTAGTCTACCTTTACATTCGTTCGAGAAAACTGGTTCATATTTGTAAATCTCTTCCTTCACTTCTAAAATGAGGAAAAGATACAGAAAAGTCCACATGTGAATGATTGACGGGAGTAATTCACTGGAACGGAAAAAAAACTACATAAACAATGATGGGATTTTCACTACTCCACGTGGCCAAACTGCGGCAGAAAATTTTTTTCCTTTCGTTCCATTTTTTTTACATAGCTTTATCAGGAAACTTCAGCAAGTTAACAGTTATGTAACCGACAGAATAGCCAACAAATGCCTTACCTTTGTGTTCGTTAGTCGCCATCCACTCATCTTTGGTAACCTCCTGCTTTAGTTCTAAAAACGAGGAGAGAATACGGAACCGTCGATCTGTGAATGGCAATTCATAACAGACGGGATCGCCTTCTTAGACTATAACATCAGTTTTACTGTGCTCAGACATGGTCAAATTATTATTAAAATTTCTTTTGATGCAATAACCAGAAAACTTCATCAAACCGACATATAACTGACAAAATAGCTAAGAGGTAGCCTACCTTTACATTCGTCGGTTAAAACTGGCTCATCTTTGGAAATCTCTTCCTTCAGTTCTAAAAATGAGGAAAAGATACAGAAAAGTCGACATGTGAATGATTAACGGGGACAACTCACATAAACAAGCATAGGATTTTCACTGCGACTTTTACTTTCTTTCTTTTTTTCTCTTTTGTTTTATGTGGCTTTACCAGAAAACTTCACCAAACTAACAGTTATATAACTGGAAGAAGAGCCAAAAAGTACGTTACCTTTGCTTTCATCGGCCAAAATTGGCTGATCTTTGGTGATGTCCTTTTTCCGTTTTACAAATAAGGAAAAGAATGGTAATCCATACAAGACGGGGTTGCCTACATAGGCTATTACACGAGTTTTACTTCGCTTAGACCTGGTCAAATTATTGGTCAAATTCTTTCGATACAATAACTTCACCGAACTTCACTGCAGAAAACTTCACCAAACTGACATTTATATATAACTGAGAGAGTACAGAGGTAGCCTACCTTTACATTCGTCGGTCAAAACTGGCCCATCTTTGGGAATCTCTTCCTTCAGTTCTAAAATAGAGAAAAACATACGAAATATCTGACATATGAATGATTGACGGGGATAATTGAATTCACCGAATCATGGGATTTTCACTAGAAGCTTCGGCGTGGACGAACTATGTCAGAATTATTTCTTTCCATGTCTTTACCAGGAAACGTCACCCAACCGACAGTTATATAAATGAAGGAGTAGCTAAAAGTCACCTTACCTTTATTTTCATCGGTCAAAACTGGCTCATCTATGGGAATCTCCTTATTCAACTCTAAAACCGAGGAGAACATAAGGAACACGTGAAATGATTGACGGGATTAACTCCTAAGAGGCGGGATAACCTATACGTATTAAACAATACGGCTTTGACTATTCCTAAACGCCACCAAGCTATGACGGAAGATTTTTTTCCAGTGTCTTTACCAGGAAACATTACCAAGGTAACAATTATATAACAAAGTCGCTAGGAGGTACCTTTATTTCCATCGGCCATAACTGGCACATTTTGGGGGTTCTCCGTCTTTAGGTCTAAAAAGGAAGATTGAAGATATTTAATAGTTCACTTTAGAAAGAAAATTCACAAGAGACGTGCAACATGCCTTACTTCCTTTTTTTTACAGCCAAAGTGCAGGTTGCAGTAAAAGCACGAACACTTATCACATATATCACTAAAACAATCATTACTAAAACAATATAAAAGCCACCAAACAAACAAGTAACAGATATCTATCATATAAGTATAATGGGTACCTCCAGGGGGTTACGTGCTATAGCGCAGCGTTATGATCGAGGTGCCTCTCACCAATGCGGTCTCTGTGAGTTCGACTCCAGCTCATGCTGGTTTCCTCTCCCGTATCACGTGGGAAGGTCCGCCAGCAACCCGCGGATAGTCGTGGGTTTAACCCGGGGTTCTTCCCGGTTTCCTCCAAGCAAAATGCTGACCGCCGTGGTATAAATGAAACATTTTTGAGTACGGCGTAAAACAGCAATCAAATAAATAAATAAATAAATAAATAACATGTACCTTTATTCTCATGGTTCATAACCCTCACGTTATCGGGAACCTCAATTTTCAACTCTAAAAGAAAGAAAGAACAATTATTAAGACAGATGATGCGTAATGATCGGCAAGGACAGTCCACCACTACACGTGTATAACGTGTAGCTCATCCAGAATTTTCGAATTTGTTAAGACAACGATACCATACACATAATTAAACTTACGGTGAATATAACTCTAGATGAGTTTAGTAAGTGTATATACTTATAGTATGAGAGTAAAAATGCAGCAAGTGTATTTATACGTACTGTGTGTATATATCTAACTTGTTTCAAGATAATTTTTAACTGGTATAAGTCAGTAGAGAATAATTAAGTGACTTGTCACAGCCTACCTAGAATCTCTTCATTTTTAACCAGGACATCACCAGGAACATCTTCAGGCGTCATATCTAAATATTCGAAAAAGAAAATGCAAATCAGGAGAAGGGGGCCGGTATATATATATATATATATACACACATGCACAGAGTATGTTGTTCATTCGCAATGTACAACAATAAAAATAATTCGCAGCTAAATCCCATTTCTTCATAGATTTCAGATTATATATGAATTCTCTTCTTCACAAAACGTTAGTTGTAAAGTTCATACTAAAGGTGAGAGGAACGACTAACCCTATCACTGTTACCTTCTAGATCGGAGTCCGATGCCGCCTCTTCGTAAAGGTCTTCCACACTCCTCTCCAGGTAGATATCTACGGTTTCTGTAACCAGATCACGGTTGGTTACAGTCGGGTACACTCTCAAAACAATATCTCTTAAATTTAACACAGTATCATATTTTCTGGGTGAGGCTAGAACAGATAACTTTACTGTAGTATAATGTTACGTTATGGGTAGACAACACGATACCCCATTACACCAAATAAAGTCAGGTCATACTGGGAGAATATAATGTAACAGTAACGTATTTATTCTGCCAATTTAACAAATAAGTTGTAAAGCGTGGTCCACCCAGTGTACCCTCCGGGATGAGTAAGCAGATTTGTCATTTCAAAGATGGAAGAATACCATTGATTCATTATATAACAACACTTACCAACCATAGGGATGACGTCATCGTAAGATACGTCTGGAAGATGTAAATTAAAGAATACCATTCGTGTTTTTTTATTTTGCAAGAAAAGGATGTCAGGATTTTCTTAATGAATAAAAGTATTTAACACAGTTCATCTTTACACTATATTGTTATTTTATTATTATTATTATATTGAAAATGAAATAAAGATAAGAATGTTCCGTCTACTACATCATTTTGTACACTTTGAATGAGATGCTGGTATTCCCACTTCACAGTGCAATCCGCCATGCCATTATACTTGCGTGACTATCGACTTCAGTATATAACGAATATGTTCAGACTGTCTTAAAATAAAATATAAAAATATAAAATATTAAATTACTTTTGACAACGTAAGTTGTATCTATATAGGATCTATATAGGATATTTTCACACTCAGACACGGGCATTACTGTAATGTACTTCGCGTGACTTACCCAGATCTGGATCGTGTAGGAACAACACAATTTCGCTCGACATTTTCGCTTTGCCACAAGGCAGCTGTAACATAGCAAAGTGCTTTTATCACTGACTTACTCCCTAATAATGAAAACACCGTTTATATAATAACTGAAGTAAGGACCGGAATATATATAACTTTATATATAACTTTACATTCTCACAGGCCTTCTGTTAAGTGGTTACGGTGGGACAAAACTTGAACAACTCCTGATTAGCAATCTGGCCCAATATCTTTTGACATCTGCCATTAAATTAACGAGGTGTAAGACGAACTTTGTCTCGCAGGAAACCGCAGTATTGCAAATTTTCAGGTGTTTGTAAACGCCATTTGAGCTCTGGGATCTACGCCCCCGATACACTGTTGTACGCCTTACGGTTAAAACAATGGACTCCTTCAGCTTCATCTATTACGTAAAAGCAATTAAGAGTTTCATAAAATCTCAAACTACTTACTGATCTGTGTTACACTATGTATATATATATCTCCTTGCAGTCTGTATAATACCCACCAGCTCACAAGCTACAATAGCAGTGTTGTCACTATAGCAGTTACAGGCAGCGACACCCAGTAACGTCATTGATTATGACGTCATACAGCTGGGCTTATTTATTTTCCCTGAGTTATCTCCCCTCGCGACGTACAATAAAGTTGGACGACGTCACACTTTTTAGCGTGAACTAAGCGTAAAATTTTAAAATATAATTCTAATAACACATTTCAACTGGTATTAAATTTGTCTTGTTCAAACACTGTGACATGTATACACGGCAAGAATGCCTAATTTGCAGAAAAAATTTGCAGATAAGTCTGCTTTGTAGGCGGTGTAACTCTGCTATAGCGGTTCTTCAGTAAGCGGAGTTATTTTGGCATTGACAACTGACCAGAAAAAAATATGGTGCGATACTCAGAACTGGAAGAATTTTGGGCAAGAAAGTGTAAGCCTACTTTTTGAAGACAAGTTCATGGTGAGAGATGTAATATAAGATGTAGCATGAAATAACGTAGTTGCTGTTTCGGAGGTTCAAATGATGACCGTGATAAGCTACTGTTTCCTGTTATTATGTAATATTTGCAGGGAGTCATCCAAATGTTTTTTAAAATTAATTCGGGCTTTCAACCCCCGAGCTTCTAAAAGACAAATGGACATCAGAGGGCCTGTAAGGCGTCAACCCTTAAGCATCTTTCTCCAGTCTGCTGCCGCTTTTAGCCAGGAGATTGCTCAGATACCTGGCAGAGGGCGGTGATTTCCTCTGGGCTTTGCCAGGTTTCCTTCACCAACAAACCTGTCCGCCGTTGTATACTTAGAGAAATGCTTTCTTGAGAACGGAGTCAAATCCCAGTGAAATAAACAAATTAGTACATTTGCAATAACTATTTATGTTTTGGAGGTTTCATACAATTACGCATAGAGAGCCTCCGTGTCTCAGTGGGTTAGCGTGACCTAGACGCCCTCCACCAATGCGGTCGCTGTGAGGTCAAGTCCAGCTCACGCTGGCTTCATGTCGGGCCGCACATGGAAAGGTCCGCCAGCAACCTGCGGATGGTCGTGCGTCCCCCCCCCCCGCTTCCTCCCACCATAATTTTGGCCGCCGTTGTATAAATGAAATATTCTTGAGTACGCCGTAAAACACCAACATAAATAAATAAATAAACAGTTACGCATATGCCTCATTTGTACGTAAATATTACTTGTATAAATAATACAATTTTTTTGATACCAGTACAAATAAAGTGAGAATTTGCCATGGATAGCCAGAGATAATTTAGTCCTCCTTGAACTCTCTTGGTATGACCATAGCCTGAGGCAATATCAGGGGATATCAATAAGTATATTGTACATAGTGAAAGTCATGGGGTTTGTATTGGAGGAGGGTGATGCTCCCTGCATTGGAGGTAATTGAAGTGCGATTCAGTTTTGTTTGTTGATAAATATTTACTGATCTTGGTATTCTCTCGTCCCCAATCCCCACTGACGTCATTCAGTTACAAAGCTTCGCGTTTCATATAGTGTAACCTTAACAAATGTAGCAGCGTATAGAATTCTCAGAATCCAAACTGTATTGTTCCATTTTTTGGCCAATTTCTAAGGAAATGATTTTTAACCTCTGATATATAACACAATAAAGCAGTGTTGTAAAATAGTCCAAGCCGGGCGTTTTCTTTTTTGGTTTTTTAAATAATAATGAAACTTACTACCGAATGTGTATATTGTAACAACTTCACGCCAGCTGCAAAACATGGTTCACATATAGGCCATGTTATAAAATGGAAGAAAACATATTATTATTGTTAAGATCATTAAACGTTCACATCAATGCTCTTTGACAATCACATCCAAAAAAAAATCACCGTTAATTTCTTTGCGTTTAGGATCATGATTTATATAATGGAAACAGCCTTTCATATCCAAGGTTGATAAATCCAAGCGAAATTAAATTTAAAATGACATTTTTTCTTTGGTTGAAGTTTATAATCTATGCACGTTTTGCTAATTCACCGAAATAGAGTATTGCGTATTCCGAAAGTCTTCAATGTAGTTTGTTAGTTACCGCGGGATGGGAACAGTGGGGACTGGGGAATTTCCTCGATGATAACCCGCCCAAGGTCGGCGAGTTTGTTAAATTCTTCTCATCGTATAAGGGAAGTCAAAAGCATTAACTTCTGTGCGCTGGTCTGTCAATCGCTAGCACACCGGAAGTTTATGCTGTTCTCAGAAACACAGTCTTTGTCAAAATGTGACACCGCCATGATGGCTGAGACGAAAGGGGTAAGAAAAGTCCTGGTCGAAATTGTTTGCTGGTCTATAGCTATTCCATTAAGTCAACTCCACCGTTAACAAAAGAAGATGAGAGGAACTTGAAATTGGTGAGAGGCTCTTAAGTCATTGCTATGCACTAGCACCCTAATCATGCACTCGGCCACACTGAATGTAATATATTCCTTTTAAAAGCAAAACATGAGACATACCAAACCACACACGTTAAAACGGAAAAGTGCACATTTGTATACATTAGTTTCCTTTCTAGTCCATGTTATCGTAAAGGCTAGAATAGGTACATGTGCCTGGGGTGGTGACAGGTTATACAAACTCCACGTCAGTGTATTGAAGGATTACTTGGTTCATCGGGAATATTAAGTTATTCCATCATTTTTAATTCCGGTATCCAAGGAATAGTTTGCTTCTCAATCGACCATAAAATTATCCAAATACCTTTATTTGAAAAGCATTCTTTCCACAAGCAAACATACATCAGTTAAATGAGTGAACTCGAAGAAATATCAATTTGGAGACTAACAGGACAGCGTTGATTACATTATGTGATTGGGGATAATTACTAGTATAATTAATGAACACCGTGTCTGTTGTCCCTGCACTTTTATTCTTGCTAGTGATAGACCACGTGGCTGAATTAAAGTACAGTAAACTAGCGTTGTTCAAACGGTAGTCCATAATTAAACAGTACTTTATGAAAAGGGGACACAACCCTTACCGGTCTTTCAGACGAGACGATGTGTTTGTCTGTTGCTTTCAATACATGCATAGTACCATGTTAAGGGTAGTTCGACCGATAGCAAAATATCAGCTATAACGCGTTTTATGCTAACAAAGTAGTGACATGCTTAACGAGACATAAATGATTTCTCTTCATTTTATTTAGTAGATTACAGGATAGGTCCTGGAAAATAATATTTTTGACTGATTCATTGACTGATTGCTTTGATTCTTGTTTGATTCCATGTAAAACAATTTGTCATTTATACAATGGCAGTCATGCAGTTTTAAGGGGAGGAGGAAAACCTTAGTGCCTCGAGGAAACCACTGACCTTTGGCAAGTTACTGACGAACTTCCCCATGTATGACGGGCAAGTATGCACAGTATTTTGGGGGGAAACAACGGGCCTTCAAAGAACGTTAAATCGCGCCAATGGTCAAACCAGCGTCACCAATCGCCTGTTGTCGACCAAGGTCCAAGGAGAACTATAGCCAGGAACACCAAAGGTCGTGAAGATTGTTTACGGGCACTGCTTAATTCTCCACGCCTTATCGTCGCCTCGGGAAAACACAAGATCATCGAAATGTAAATGTTGCCGTCGGTTAGGCTGACGCTATAATCTTCTTTGGGATCTAAATATACTGACATTACGGGGTTGAGAACCATGATGTTGCTAATGCACGTGGTCAGAGATTTCCTATCTAGACAGGTTATTTGTCCAGAAATAACCGTCTTGAGAAACCGGTGTTATTTATGTACCGACATCCACCCAGGCAGGCCAGCTACGAGTCGATCTAGATGAGGAGTAGGCTTCCGCTAATCCTAAACAGATAACAGACAGGTGTTATTGAAACTAAGCCTTGAAAACAAAACGGGACGGTGCCAATATGGGAGCCCAGTAACACGATCACCCGGCTTGGTTACTGATCGGGCAGAAATGTCCTATCACTGGACACTTGACCGTATTGACACAGATTTTTCTGAGGGGAAAGTTACGTTGGGATCTGAATAAACACCTTGGACTTAGTGACTAAAAGAAGGCCAACGACATGTAATAACAGATTGTCACTAACGCTGGGAAAATAAGCCAGTAATATATGGGCGTTGAGAGGCCAGATATCAGTGGGATAAGGAAATATTTAATTTGCATGAAAGGATTATGGGAGGCTTCCTGTGTCATCAATAGCCATGTAGTCCGTTTTATTTGCCTAGAATCCTTTTAAGGTTAGAAATGGTGAGAACATTCTACTTTTGGCCATGGCCCGCATTCAGTTTTTATGCATGTGCTATTTTTCTATTCGACTGTAGTTTAACCCTATATTCAGGAATCTTTAATATACCTGTCCCCGGGCTCTGCTCGGTTTCCTCCCATCATAATGCTGGCCGCCGTGAAGTGAAACAGTCTTGAGTACGGCACAAAACACCAATCAAATGCGTAGATATACATATAGAGCGGGGTGCCCGAGGCAAACCACATACATTTGACAAGTTACTCTTGAATTTTTCAACGCCACGTACAGATCTGCACTCCACATTGGGTGAAGACAATTAGTTTTCAACCAACACTAGGCTGTGTAAACGGTCATATGGGCGTCGTCCACCATCAGGGTCAAAAGAACAGTAAGAGTGGGGAAATCCACAAGCTCTCTGTCAGGTTCGGGGTTTGTTTAATATTTCAAATCAACAACACAGACAAAGAATGGAACATTTCACCAGGAACCTAATAAACCTTCCAACAAAAGCGGCAGTGGAACAACAGGGAGCTGGGTTGGAAAATGCGACATGAAATAACAAATGCGAATCAGTGATTAAGCGACGCCTGATGTCGCCATGTAAAATGATGGTACGACATCACTATTAACATGACAATGAAACCTTACATTTGCAAACCTTCATGCCGATTTACACACGTAAATATGTACACGACGAATATCGCGGAAGAAAACACACACACGCATCAACATGGCAAACTGTCACAGGAACATAATCGCAACACCTCGTGGGGGCAAAACACGTTGGCATTCTAATATCTTCTGGGATGTATCAAGTTATTAATCAGTGAGATGTAGGCGTTTTGTGACCACTCCCAGGTTCTGTTTAAATTGAAACGAATGACATGTGAGAAAAGGAATGACGACAGAGGCTCTCTGATTGCGTGCCAGGATCTATGCTTCTGACAGCTAATAAAGCTGAAGTCGTCAGTAATGGAGAATGATGCATAAAAGTGGAATTAGCAGAGGTAAAGCTTATTCTAATTATAACTTCGCGGTTGTACCGCACAGTTGGTATACATAAAGTCAAAGTATAAGCAAAACTGAAGTATAACCTTTATTCCTTGGATAGGCATCCTCATTTCATCAAGAAAGACACTTCGCCAATAGCTGCCTTTTCTGCCTTGATCAAGCAGGCGGAAATAACCGATCCACCCGACTCGATAGCTGATGAACATTAATATAAATATATTATCCAATCAAATAGCAGTTCCCTATATTCTTGTACAGCAAAGACAAAACATCACGTGTCCACGCACACAGCCGATGGCAGTTAAAGTCTTAGAAACATAGAACTTTCCACACCTCTTTGGGGACAAAACCGGCATGAACAGACAGACGCTGGCCTGCTGCCATATTAAGGCATGGTGTCAACCTACTTCTTGAAGCTTTCGATCATGGAGACAGAATAGCATGAAACCTCTTTATCATTCAGCAAGTCATTATGTGAGAGGTAATAACAGACCGAGACAGGCCATACTTAGTTAACCGTTGTGCATCTGTACTCTGAACTAAATGTTCAATATACGATACCGTGCTGCCGAATAGGTACATGGCTCGGTCAACTTGTAATGTTCGCCCGCAATGTGTTTAAGAGCTTTCAGTGAATTTGATTGACACGTTTGAAATTTACTACATGCATAAATTCTTTTCCAATCCGAGCAGGCAAGTATCTGAAGTGGATAACAATGGCGGCTTTTCAATTTCCGTCTGGAGTCGATTTGCCTAGTCTATTGATCAAGGCAGAAAGCGGAGCCATAAACGTGTAGCGATGCACGGAATGTCTGCCTTGATATAATGAAGATGTGGAATAGGTGGTGGTATGCATATCGAAGGAATGGCTTATTGTGTGGTATAAATACGTCAGATTATAAGTTATACCTGCCTGTGGGTAGATGAAAGCAGTGGAATAAGACCGATTGCAACACTGTAGTTGACGGTGTCATCAGATTTGTGTTCCACCGAGCGGATGCTGCATGGTTCCAAATGATCCTCATGAAAATCTGTTAAAAGAGAAGAACACATTTATGCAACCTACACCTTAAATGAAAGAGCTATACAAACTGTGTGGAATTTTTTGTACATTTTTTAAAGATTTCGTAAAAGAGACAATCTGCTTTAAACATCGTCATTTTTTTTTACAAAATCCACCTATTCCGGGCACATAGAAAGTCCCGCCATGCTTGCCCAGTGAAAATCCGCCTTTCCTCCTTTTGAATATTCATTGTGACATCACTGTGCTTAAGATTTTACTCCTGCCATTT
Source organism: Acanthopleura granulata (assembly GCA_016165875.1). Classification (NCBI taxonomy): domain Eukaryota; kingdom Metazoa; phylum Mollusca; class Polyplacophora; order Chitonida; family Chitonidae; genus Acanthopleura; species Acanthopleura granulata. The sequence goes on along the minus strand of JABBOT010000001.1, from coordinate 29,258,510 downwards.
AATTAACATGCATTTACAGTCTCAACTAAATATGTTGGTACATCGTTATAATCGTGGGTTTTAAGTTCTGTTAAAGCCAACTCTAAAAAGGAAAGTTTGAGATGTACTAGAGAGCCACATCATGTCTACATGCGTGGCTGTAGGCTGCCAAAATGTGTCTGAATTGCGATGTCCTGAAGACAGAAAGTGCAACCTGTCCTTTCATAGATTGCCTCTGTCAAAGCCAGAAATCCCGGTTCCCACTCACTTGAGCTTGATGCGTGGTCGGTCGAACTACTGTTCTCAGTCTCACTTCTCTGCGATTCAAACTGGTAGCCGTGTGAGCCGAAGTTACATTCACTATCATCAGAACTAGAGCTGGGTTCCCCACTGAAGCCCTCCATTACGTTATCTACATGATTTTTTTTTACCTTCAAAGACAGAAGAGTTACTTTGCAAAGCTAAGCAGGGAAGAATCACATGTTGACCGCGACAAATATGCATACACTGATTTTATATTTAACACGGTATTCAAGAATGTTACACTTATACCCTGCTTTGTTCAGTTTTAAAGGTGCAGGAAACCGAAGTGTCTGGGGTAAACCATTGATCTGTGGTAAATAGCTTTTGATCTTTCTCTTGCGTGACATACACATATGCACTTATATATTAGCGGAACAGATCGCCTCGTTGGAGAGTCCGCCTCGAGGTCGGGACATCGGGGATCAGTCCCGGGTTGGGTCATCCCAAAGACTTTAAAAAATGGCACTTGTTGCTGCCTCGCTTGGCGCTCCGTACTACAAGGGAACAGGACTGGTCGGCCCGTTGGCACTATAGTGTGACTGGGCGTGGTATCTTGTCTGGTGTTTTCGGCATGGTGATCCAGAGGCGGCATATCTACATTCTAAGGACTGCTCGTCGTTATGTGAGTATGACGTAACATCCAAGCATACATACATACATACTGGCGGAACGCGCAAGCGACCTCGCCTACGTTTGTACGCTTATTGCTACCAACCTCACATAAAAATGCAATGAGAGAAGAAAATGTATAAATTCCCTGTTTAAGACCGGGATTGAACCGTGTATCTCGTGTGTCCTACCAACTGAGAGACAAACCTCTTAACATCTCGGCCACAACCAGCTCCTCGCATGCTAGACTCTATTGTTGTTCAGAACAAATGGGTGTTACAAGGACATTTAACAAAAGATTTTTTTTTCAACACTTCAAAATTCATTAATCTTATTCTCCGTATAGTTATGCCATGAATAGTTACAATGCATATATGCATTCCATTTTCCTCAACTAGGAAAAGAGGAATTACAATTCTCGGAATAATCTAAACCATGCACGGTGTAATAATTCCTCTTTTTATGCATTTGGCCCTATGTGTAAAATGAGAAAATACAAATACATGAGATAGCAACATTAACAATACCCTATAGTAAATAGGTTAACGTTTCAAGAAAGATGTTTTGTCCACCACAGTTAAGGTTGGTGACATGTTCCTGTTCGAATGGCTCATAGTACTGAGTATTGTTCGTCAGTTTCCCTCGTGCCCGCGAGATTACAACCTCTTTTTAGCTATCGTCCTTGTCTTTGTGAGTTGTTGTATTGATGCGAATCCGAAAGCTGGTAAGTGTACCTAGAAAGAAATGGGACAAAGAACAAAGAGAAACAAATACCGTACACGTATATAACATCATTTATCATCGCTACGCGCTTCTCACAGATTTTACATATACTGGTATATCCCCGAAATCAGTATTGTGTTATGTTAGGCATCCAAGAAAGAATAACGCAGGAGAATGCCTTTCCAAGACAACAACAATTATCTGACGTCCCCTGCGGAACATTTCCACGAATTCCTCGCACAAGAACGAATCCATTTTGTTACATTATTAGACTTCTACATTTGCTTTCAGCGCGGTAGAAATGGCACAAAGATTGCCTTGGGCCTTTACCTGGTATTTTACTCCAGTTGTTGTTTTGACATTTTGTCATAGTGTACTTTGTTACTGATGTAGCGTTCGTTTCGCTCTAGGGGATAAATTCCATTTTGTAGGCTTACGTCAGGGCTAAACAAGATTTGCTCAAGGTTCCACTTGGGAAATTAACTGTTCAAAACGCTGAAAACAAATTTATGCAAAGTAATGCAGATTGGTGTTTTACGACGAAATTGTCCTCGGGGTGGTAGCCAAACAAATAGAGGCTCCATTAAATAGCCAATTACTTGTGTTTGATTACGCTTTTTACAGAAGTGAGGAAAGTTAGATTTATTTTTGGTCTTGGGCGTTATTTGCCATGTTATAAATTGTAGAACAGAGTAAACTTAAACATGATTTCTTTATGATATATTTTTTTTGTCTTGGTGTTAAATAATGTTATTCCGATTCTACGTAATGTCATTGCAAGTATAAATTCTGTCAGTGTAATTTCGTACTACGGTATACTTTGGTATCTATTCAAATCGCACATTGACTTTTCTTTGTTTCTACATCATATTATAAATAGTCTACATTTTGATATTCTGTTTCTAAATTCTGCATCAAACGGAACATTCCTATGTGTCGATTTATTAATTAACCTTTACTTAGTTAATCCTCTCTAATTACCGAGTATGATAATCAACATATTAGCTGTATCTTGTAACAACCTCACATTAAACTTCACGCTGTCATAGTTTCAGGTAAAAAGAATAGGCCTAAAAACTATTAATTCATTGGCTGTCGCCAAAGCCTTCTATGTTATAGCCTAGGAATAACGGCCAGGTGCTTTTCTTTGTGGCATGTATGTCCCATTCTACAGGCGCACAGTGGTGCCCGACAAAAGTCGCTGTCTGGCTTATTAACATCCGCTACATTCCGTAAAGACAAATAAAGAGTTCCGTAAAATGTTCCGTACTATTTTCATCATCTAGCATTTCCTATTTATCTATCGGCTGCGTAACTCCGAGTTGTCTTACCGAGTAAATTTCACCTCACCACAGAGCAGTTCAGTCTCTTTCTCGACATCACTGGATTTTGCTAATGACAATTACCCTGTCTTTTATACAAATTGCTTTCTTTGGATACAAATAATCATATGCCGTATGGTTTTTATGGTATTTCGCATCCCGTTGAAATTCTGCATGCTTAATGTCACAACGAAAAGCTATAATTTGGAACGAGATAACGGATAACAATGAAATACAGTGTATTTATATTGGAGAACGGAACTCATGCCATTTGAATGTAGGTTACTGTTGTGAGTTTTCACTTGTTTTGACAAATTACTCGCCAAAATATTATTAAGTTTCAGCTGAATGTTCATCCAGTTACATGAATTTCCATTTCTACAGGTTGTTATTCACGATTCACATTTTTCTGTTGCCCGCCGATTGCGTTACAACAATGTGTCTCCGATTTTGAATTAACACGCCAAGTTTGTTACTTAATTATATGCGAAAAATAAAACACATTTTTGAATGATTCATTTCATGTTTCACGCATAAAAGAAAAATTTCATTAACAGTTATTCCTTAACCATAGTTATGGCTTGGAGAATGAATTTGATACGATTGTCAAGGGAATACAGAAACGTTTTCAGACGAATTGTGTTGCGTGGATAACGAGACTTTTGGGACAGCCTCCATGGAAGCACCATTAACATCTGGTGGATTAAATCTTGTCGAGTCCGAATGCTGGTAATAGGTATGTGAGACAATATAAAATAATTAGAAAGAACTATACAATTAATTGATATTCTCATCAACCAATTCCTTGGTTGATGAAAAAAAGTATAAATGCTCAGCTCCAAAAATTACTCTTTGTCTGAATTATGACGATGCTACAGAATGTAGTTGTATCCATGACGGTAAAATATAGGTAAAAACTTGAGCTAAAGAACACTCCCTCAAATTTCTAATATCTTTTCTAGTTTTAAAGATAGTGATGAAAGAACCTCAAAGTCCAAAAACTTTTTGAACGTTTTATTTTTAAATGATCACTCAGAACAATCTAAGATAAATTTTAAAACTCTGTGAGACAGTATTTTATTATCCACTTGGGCAAGAAAATTTTGAAAATTGGCGATAAAATAACATTATGAAAAAAAGCTTGGATTTTTTCAAAATTTCTCTTTATCTTGAAAATATTGAAGTTATGTAAATTTTAAAAGCTTTCATGAGATCAGCAATCGTTCAGCTTTCGGAATATATATATATATGGCCATATTTGATCAATAATTTTCCTGATGAGGGATTCTAGTATACTTAATGAAAGAATGATTAGGTATGATGAGGTATGATGTGCTATGATGAGGTATGATGAGGTATGATGTGCTATGATGTGGTATGATGAGGTATGATGTGCTATGATGAGGTATGATGTGGTATGATGAGATATGATGAGGTATGATGAGGTATGATTAGGTATGATGAGGTCTGATGTGGTATGATGAGGTATGATGAGGTACGATGTGGTATTATGATTTAGTACAGCAAATTATCCACATCTGGCGTTGTTGATTCTATTTTAAAGTAACAGAAAAAAGGGAAAAAAGAAAACATTTTTCAGTGCAAATGTTCTGACGGAATCATTCTGTCTTTTCAACATTACTCAGTTTGATTGTTTGCTACCGTATGCAGAAAGACTAGTTGACAAATACGTTCGAGTTTTTGGTTGGGGGAAACCAGACAAAGCTTTTATAACCCCAAGTGCCTAAAACATAGGATTCCAACAACAATATATAGAGCTGACTCGATGTTAAAGACAATTCTAGAAGAATTCTTACAGAGATTGACAGGAGAATAGATGCCAGATGTTGATTGAACAAACATCCTGGAGATAACACAACCGGGCACAACCATATGGCAATGATTTAAAAATTTTCTGGGTGAAAATGACTGACTCTCTGAATTACTGATTGTGATTTTACGCTACCTCGTGTCGAATTCATGAATTCGTTTTTATATATCAGTGTACACGAGCCCCATTATCTCTGCTAAAATATTGGAAAAATGTGACATTACCAGTGCATATTGTTACGAGCCCCGTCTTTAAAATATTGTATTATGGTTTTTAGGGGTTCACGCAGCTTGACCTGCGGGACACCTATTGAAATCGTTCGGATTACTATTATTTTTATTTCTTCAATTTTTTCGGAAAGATACCGGCTATAATGTTTGACCGATTGACTTTAAATTTTGCAGTGAAGTTGCCTAATATCTGAACTTGTGCGTACAGCAATTCAGGTTTTTCTAGGTCACGTGGTTTGGCAGCCATATTGGAATTTTTTGGAATTTAAACATATTCTTCTGAAGAACGGCTGATCGGATTTATATAAAATTGAATATGCAGTGGACCGTTCCGAGATACAATAAGTTTGAGAAAATTGTTTACTTCCGGTAAAAACTGTGGAGGCTCGCCATTGGTCGAAATTGTGACGGCACAAGTGGTTTCGAAATTTCAATTTTTTTAAAGGTATTCCCATGTATTTTGGGACGAGAATTCCGAATCTGCCTTTGTTTTTTGTCTATCTTTGTAACTTTTTCAGATATGGAATATAGCTTTGAGAGCTAGAAATCTGATACTTGCACTAATTTGCAGCTTAAAGTGTGCGCGTTCAGCACAGTGTCAACGGATTTGAACTAAGACCAATAGTTTTCTCTCTAGAAATGTTTTTATGACACCAGCCTATTTCAGAACTAGAAATGTCAGCCTGTGCATTTAACATAAGCTTTGGAGGTAACTGTGTATTACTGGCTGTATATGTGCTGCGCTGCAGCAGCTATATTTATTAGGGCTCAACACTGGTTGCCTGTATGCGCTTAGATATAGCTCTGCTGTCTGCTGTTTAATAGTGTATAATGATAATAGCGACAACCAACGACGCATTGCCAGTTTCACTTGGGCACTTTACCAGGCGTGGCTTAAAGGTGTTGGTATTACATGTATTTTAAAATAATCCCGGTTCAAAACCAGATCTTCCTTATATTTCATTTGATAGTGAAAAATGTACATACAGTTGTATGAGATTCCTGTTGCACATGTACTATCTGTCAACATCATTTGTCCTATGGCATTGCATGTCTACTAGGGTGATCATCGTATTTTTCCACACCGTCAGCTCTTTGGACACTAGACAGCTGTTCAGGTTATATTAATGTTTCACACCGTCATTAGGCAGAGCGTTTTATGCCACCGATAACTGGCGGTTTTGTCCGTCCGCCGGTATCGGTCAGTGTTGACTATGTCTACAATTATTTCGCATATGCAATAAACAGACAACCATTTTAATAAGTCCATCTTAGCGGTTGCCTGGGTAACAACTTGACATCGCTAAACCTAAATGTACTATACAAATATTAAGTATGCCTATGGCTTAGCGTCTGGGTTTGAACATCGTATTGCTGTGCATGTGTTTGAATTTTTAGTGGATATGTATACTGATTCAAGGTCTGAAGAAGCGTCACGAATCACGTGTCAATTTTTGCAACTGTGATGGTTACCAGACTACTAGTGTCCCTGTATCCCCGCTATAAATAGTCTCCGTGAGGTCTGATTTTGCGTCTGTGCTACAAAGTGTAACAGTGTTAGTTTTGTGGATGATATTTAGGCCTACAGAGGTGACGAAGTATAGGCCTAAGGGCCTTTACGTGTTTGCCATGGTATAACTTCATAGCCATTATCTACCCCAAACACAAATGACATGGACCCCGGCCGAAACTTCTGCGCAATTCTAGTTTTATTTGTTTTCACGCTAACCAGGTCTGTGTCTGACCTACATTTTTTACTCTCTATACTTTGTAGCCTGCACTGGAATTCAGTCACGTGTTCTCGATGCTTCTGTGTTTGTCAGTTTCGTGTCAACGTGCATGAAGCGTACATTCAGGAAAGATGTACCGATATTGTAAACATGTTACGGACTATTCGGAATTTCTTTACGTTAGGTTATAAACGTGAGCGACGAAGTTGCAAAGCTCGTAGTCATTTACTTACGTCCACTCTGAGAGCTGTCGTTTTACTTGTGTCCACTCGAGTCATATTTGCTCGTCTACTTTGAAGGATTTTTGTGGGATTTTGGACATATTGGCTTACAGGCCTTCCGACAATTTTGTCATTTTGTACTTCTTTTTTCGGTACGTAGCACTTTGTGAGCTTGTGTTTCGTCACTTGCTATTTGTGTGAGACGTTCTTTTGGAGCTTGTATCGCTCATTGTCTCTTTGTGCGATTACACACATTTCATCCCAGTTTACCCTGAAAGTGACCTTGTGTATATTTTTGAGGAGTGAAACGTAGCTAGGCATTACAGACGCTATTGTCAACCCGTCTGCCCAGGAATCTTGCACCTTGCCTGGGAGTTGGATACTTACCATCTTCGGCGTACCGGGCCCTCTGCTGTTCGTCATTACAGGACTTGTCATCCTTCGATTTCAGAATTCCGAAGAACTGTGGATTCTTTATTTACGTGGACTAACTTGCTTTTGGAAGCCGGAATAGTCCATCCGGATTTGGGAGGCTAACATCCATGGAAAACTAAATATATTTTTGTTATTATCTGTATTGTTTTGCATATAGTTGTTATTGGTACTATTTGTCTGTTTTGTTCTTTGTTTGATCTTGTGTAAGGCCTCATTGTTGTCTGAGAGTAGTCTTTCATTTTCCTCTCCGATAGCGGTACTCTTAAAATATGTATATATACACAAAAGAATTTATTTAGCACCCCTGCGATTTTGTACACATGCGTTTAATCTTCTTCTGTATCAAAAGAGCGTAAAATGTGATTGGGTGTGAACCGTGTGAACGTTTGGGTTGTGAAAAACAACAAAATCATTGGAATCTATGTGTTTTAATGATGGCACACAAGCATTTCTATCATCACCGGTTTTGAAGTGAAACAATGGCTTTACACGCATGGCTCTGGAGTGAACAGTGTTAAAGCAGTGGTTGAAACTACTCAATGAAAACGAAATTTGGTATCTCGTAAAGCGCTTGCGTCAACATCGGGTGTATCCGCCGTTTGCCTGGATGACAACCTGAACCCTTCTCGTCGTACTCTATCTTCGGATTTTTTCCCTAGAGGGAAAACTATTGTGCCTAGACTGTTGAAACTTTCATCATGTGATACGGCGGCCATATTGAGTCTTGACGAAAATCTGTGAAGAACTTTTCAAAAACTACTGAATGAGTTTTGGGATTCGCAAAGTTCAGGTTGATGGGCGTGTCGCTTCTGTGTGACGTCATTAATTTCCCATGATCATGTGCCTGTGCTGTGTTTTCATTGGGTAAGAAATGGAATTTTCTATTGTATGAAAAAAAAGGGGGGGGGGGTTCATGAGCTATTTTCTGTTCAGTACCGGAAGTCTTATCATGATATTGCCATGTGTTTATCGCGCCGATCACACATAAGTGTATATAGACGTTCTGTATGTGTTATTTTGAAGCTTTTGGATACAATCGCTGCATCAGTGTTGGATCCATAGGCACACGTCTATACCACTACACTATTCGGTTTGCTGTGTCAAAACGTGTTTTTCAGACGTGGTTAGCATAGATGAAATTAGTAAGTATTCAGTGTGTATGTCACATGATTTTGTCACGTGGCCAACGTTTGAAAAGGGGATCCTCTATGCTGCAGTCAGTGTTTAACAAGACTCATTCAGAGAAGTATGAATGAACTGACGTCACATGCCACTTGGAAAGCGACACGCCCATCAACCTAATCTTAACTATAACCTGAGTTTTTATCAATTTCCACATATGACATCTCGGAAATATGTTCTCAAATTCTAGATGCAATTGTTGTAGGTTCTTATGCAAATAAGCTATGGCAGCTATCTTGAAAATGACACGTGAAATCGTCTTCACGAATTTTTACAATTTTGTTCAACAAAGTTCCGATTTATATAATAGTTAACAAGAAGAGTCTGGGAATGTGCTTAGACTTTGTCTACCGGAAGTGGTTTTCAAGTTATTGGAAAAAATCTCCCATTTACTTAACACGGGAGCTTTTTGCCAAATGACACGAAATCCTGTCCTGGGTTAAGTCAGTAGTACACCGTGAAAGCGTCGCCTCGATATCCTCTGCAAGGAATATCTGCCGAAAGCCTTTGAAGCTCGTCCACTTCAGCGGCTGTCAAGCCAAACCTTCCAACAATGTATATTCTTTCTGTCTTTTGTTATCGGCTGATAATCAAAGGTGATTTTTTTCTCTCTTCTGATCTCTGGTACCAGATCCATTGATCCAGACAGCCTACCGTAGAAAACAACCGTGGTGAAAAGCTTTGGTCACTTCGTTCCCCTGCTTTTCTGTCTTTCAGTATCGGCTGTGAGCTGGAGATTGAAGTGGAATTTTCTCAACGCCGGTATCTAGACCTAGACCTATTGTATATGATTCCTGGCTCTCTATGGTTAAATCTGGTTGATTCCTATCAAGTTTTTCATGCTTTTTCCACTTTTTTCTGCTTTTGTTATTTTCATTACAGCTTGTGCATGCAAGTTGATTGGATGAATTTTGTAACTCAAGGTTATTCGAATATGCGCCGTAACATCGTTTTCTCAAATTTGTCTAATTTTACTCAAGAAGGTGCCATTTTATATGTAAATGAGCATGGAGAGTGTGAAAATTTGCTTAGATTTTGTTTACAGGAAACAGTTCTCAATAGTTATACGCCCGGATAGCGCAGTTGGTAGAGCGTCGGGGTGATCTGGGTTCAAACCTGGGTCAGGGCATACCAAAGACTTTAAAAATGGTACACCCTGCTTCCTCGCTGGGCGCTCAACAATAAAAGTCGGCCCGGTGTCAGTATAATGTGACTGGGTGACCAGATAGAAGATACGGTGGAAATCCGTCCTGCACCAAGGAGACACCGCCTTCGTAAATGTGAAATATTCTTGAGTAGGGCGTTAAACAATGATTATTCATTCATTCATTCAACTTATTACCAACCACTGTTCAAACATCTCCCCGCTTTATGTAAGACGACATGAAATCCTTTCCTGGGTTAAGTCAATGGTACATGGAGAAAGCCTAGTGTCGACCGCAATCTGTCAAATCAAGTGTTTTTGCTTTTCTTCGTTATCGGCTATGCTCTGAGGTGAAGGAATTGTCTCTCTGCTAGTTTCTAGTGGCATGCATTTTCCATTTTTTCTGTTTTTCTTATTGTTATTTTTGTACTCTGTGCATACAGGGACCACATGGCGGAACCCCGGTATTGCTGTCTCTAGCAGCTATAAATGTGTGGCTTTTCTTTTTTCTCTTTTAATTCTTTGTGACCTTCTGTAGCTGGCCATGGTAAGTTAAAACAGAAATGAAACGTATCTTGACTAATTAGAGCTATGGGTAGAGTATTTCAGTAAGATCCCGTGAGAAATGGCATCCCGCCAGGTACCACCAAGGGCCCATTGGATACAATTGCAGATGCAGTCAAAGAGCAACTGAGATGCAATTATATGTTAATTGTGACTTTAAAGGTAGCATGCATTGTTGTACGATTTCGATTTGTTTTTCTGTTACATTCCTTGCAGCTTTGGAATTCCCTCAGCATTGAAAATTGCCCGAACCCGTCTTAATTTTGTAATGTCTCAGTTCTTTGGAAGTTTGTGGTGAACGTTGTTTTAGACATTGGAATACGGTACCACTTTCCCATAACTGAACATATCGATTCACGGTTGTCAGTAGTGGCCGTTCCAGTTTTCCCTATCAACTTGATACCTGAAGGCCATAAATCGGAAAGGTGTACTGTTACAACGCCATTCTGTTGTTTGAAATTCGATACATCAATATGAGGGCCCATCAAGTTTTTTATTTTCATTAACGATGTCGAATGTACACGTGGTACTTTCAGCTTGACTGCCATCAGATTTGCGACACGCCGGTTGTTCCTTGGCCACTATGGACATATCGAACCAGGCACTTGAACCTAGGATTTATTGTTTAAGGGAATTATACAATGTTGATATCGCTGTCCAGCGAGGAGGGCGCAGTCAGATTCTCTTCTCATGACCGTTTATTCTCCTCACAAGTCACGAAACAGCATTCAGGGACTGCCATTCACATGTCGCGCCTGTCTCATCAAAACCTTCAATGTCTGATATAATATTAGTTGTCTGGGGTCCTCATCGTGGACAGAGAAATATCAATTGATTTCTGGACCTTCTGGGTGTATACTAACGAATTGGACGGCCATTATTGTGATACCTCACTATGTAGAAGGCTGCCGTAGCGTGGATGACTTTCCTGTAAATTCTGTTGATACAGAGTTTGAGATCTTTAATGAAAGAATAATGGAATCCCCCTATTTGTAGTAGTTTCTTTCGAAACCATGACGACACAACAATGTTTATTCGCGACTGATAATCGGGTGATGAGATATAATGAGTGATGATGATTTAATACAGCAAATCATTCCCTTCAGGGTATATTTGGTGCTGATTTTAATTTAATATAAGGGACAGAGAAAGAGGGGAAGTGAAATGATTTTCAGTATAAAAATTTTGACAGAAACATCCTGTCTTTTTAACATTGCTCAGTTTGATTGTTTGCTACCGTATGCAGTAAGACTAGCTGACAAAGAGGTTCGAGTTTATGGCAGGGGAAACCAGACGAAGCTTTTCTAAACCCACACGCCTAACTTATAGGATGTCACAATATGTAGAACCATCTCGTTATTGAATACAAACCAGATGCCGAAGAGTTAAAAGCTTTGATGAAAATGACTGACTGAATTAATGATTGTGACTTTATGCCACGTCGTGTGGAATTTATGAATTCTTTTTTCATAAACCAGTATGTACGAGTCACGTTATCTCTTTTGTAACAAAATGGTAACTTGGTAACTCTCTTGATAACTTCTGGAATTCTACCTAGGCCATGGGGTGGGGGGCGTGGTTCAGTCGGTTAGCGCGCTAGCGCAGCGCAATGGCTCAGAAGGCCTCCCACCAATGCGGTCGCTATGAGTTCAAGTCCAGCTCATGCTGGCTTCCTCTTCGGTCGTACGTCGAAAGGTCTGCCAGCAACCTGCGGATGGTCGTGGGTTTACTCCCACCATAATGCTGGCCGCCGTTGTATAAGTGAAATATTCATGAGTACGGCGTAAAACACTAATCAAATAAATAAATAAATAAATAAATAAATCCTAGACCATGGGATACGCCATTTTAGAGAAACCTGAAACACGATGTCGCGTCAGCCGTACCCTTCCGTCTTCAGTATTAGAGACGAGACGCTCTTTTGTCGTGCGAAGTTGCTATAACCGAAGGCCACGCATTGTGGCCTCCTGGTTGAGACTTTGAGCCCCAGACGTACTCCACTACAACTTTCTCGTTGAAAAAGACTTTAGAGTACTTCAGAATTGTCTCGTAATCAGAAGGAAAACAGTTGATTTAACACTACTTCTACGCGACAAAATTGTGAACTAGGAACCGGTGACATCACATGGAAATAGCGGCCTTCTCGGGTGGTAGAAATATCTCACCCTTGATTTGTTTAAATTGAGAGCATGGCGGCCGGTTCGATTTTCCCTATTATCGACACTTGCTTACTGTGAATGGCGATGTCTCGGTTACCCTACATCATCAAATTAAAACACGAAATTTTTTCCAACTTAAAATGGAATTTTTATAGATCCTTATATACATTTGGTCCAGTGTTGTCTTTTCTTCTACCTTTTCTTTCTCTTTGCCTGCACTTGTTGTCCGCTTTTGTCTCGATATCGATTAGCTTGCCAGCAGTTCAAACATCCAATATACACAGGTTCTACCCAAATGTCTTGTCGGAATCTGCCGAGCATAAATGGTCTGGTGTTGGAGTGCTCTAATGCATGCATCACCCTCCAGTATGGCCTCTCGGGATTGGGGCGACTGCAAACTGCATGTTACCAGATGACTCTCCGTTTCTCAACGTGGTTTGCCAAAACGTCAGACCCACAGACGTAAATCCTGAGGCAGAGAGTGTTACCCAGCTTCAACGTGTTCTACATTGATAACTGGTGATGATGTCGCGATGTCTCAAGGTATGTAGTTGTCCGCTTGTCTCTTCACTGATTGTAATTTTTTTTTCGTTTTTCTTTGCCGCTTTCTGTACCCGGTCGTGTAGTGTTAGAATAGAAATGAAGCGTACCTTGCCAGGTTCAAATATCCAGGGTTAATGGTGGATCTTGTATCAGTAAGATCCGGTGAGAAACGGCATCTCGTCAGATACGATCAGGCCCGGGTCTGGGGCCCTTGGATACATGAACAGTTGCAGTCAAAGCGCAACTGAAATGCACTTTTATATTAACTGAGACTTAAAAACTAGTATTTGTGTTGCACCATTTGGATTTATTTGCCTAGAACACTCCTTACCTCTGAAAAGGTAACCTCCAATTGACGTTATTTTCGAGTTTATATATACTTCCTCTGTGGCGTTAAGCCATAATTTTTTGAGCTTATGAGAAAGTGGTATTAAGGGGTAGTTGGCTTTTTGCCACAATAAAAGACATTACGTGAGTTGAGGAATCAATGCAATTTGTACATATGTTTATTTTCAAACGACTTTTGAATGATTTTCCCATGCTGTGTATGCCGATGGAGACAACAGAATCTCTTAGAATTCTACCCTACCCAAAATGATTCTAGTCGTTAGGTTAGCATTTGGGTGAGCGTAAATCGACTTTCTCGTCCTCAGTAAAATCTCTTAGCCGCCGATATCAACACTGTATACAGGTGGATCAGAATGTACTTTGAGCTACTGAAAGTCGATGTTAGCTTGGCTATACTGGAATAGACTCATCTGGAAAGAGTTAATAAGCACTACTGAGCCGAGCTTCTTCAATGGGAAGCTTCCGATTACTGCCAAAAAGCCGATATGTATCAAATATGGTGAAATGCAAATGCCGGTTTGACCGAAGCAATTCACACAATACTCACTACGCCCTGCGTGTTTCAAGAAAACATCACGTATCGGAATGACAGACGTGAACTCTAACCATCGATTTCAACGAGACATGTCATCCCTTAACTTCATAAGCCAGCTGGCCTCAAGTAATTATATAGCCCGCAGGAATACATGCTAACAAAGGCGGGACTATTGATAACTATGTGGAATTTAATAATCAGAATGGTATAGATAGTTTACATATCGTAATTATTCGATTTGGAATTTTTACTGATAGGCATTTTCATTTTATACCCACCATTCGTCGTTATCATTAAGGGAGATAAAAGGTTGGGTAAAATTAAATAACGGGTCAAATAGCACGTACCCTATGCATATATCTATCATATCGAATTAAGAAATAATTGTTCATTATCTAGTCGTTGTTATTCATTTGAAATTTTAATACTCGGCTGCCTGTGGCACCTCGATCTAAAATGTGAACTCGACCACTTTTTTTGCCGCGCTAAAATGAATAACAATGACTAGATAAAAGAATCATTATTTCTATTCTGTTATACGTTGTACCTAATTTAAGCCTTTACGAATTTAATAGACTAGGAAAAATGAGCAAACGCAGCACAAATTGAACAACCTTCTACCATCCGCGGCTACATTCAGTTATCCGCAGTCAACAAATGTGCGAGCCTCTTAGGATGACCAACTTTCTACTCATTCAATCATTACGTCTTTTCGTCATCAGTCTTGCTATTACTGACCTGGATCGCTTATTTCGGTTGTCTGTAAATTTGGATGCGTTGACGTGCGATATTGTATGTAGTATTTGTTTATTTATTTGATTGGTGTTTTACGCCGCATTCACGAATATTTCACTTTTTCATCGGTGCCCAGCATTATGGTGGGAGGAAACCGGGCAGAGCCCGTTGAAAGCCATGATCATCGGCGGGTTGCTGGCAGACCTTCCCACGTACGGCCGAAGTGGAAGCCAACATGAGCTGGACTTGAAATCAAAGCGACCGCATTGGTGAGAGGCTTCTGGGTTATTACGCTGCGCTAACGCCCTAATCGACTGAGCCACGGAGGCCTCTTTTATATAGTAGGAAAATCCAAAGTATAATACAATTACCATTATTATACCTCACAGGGTAATACTTAGTTTCCATTGCCAATACACCCTTATTCCGCAATTTGGTATTCCGCAAAGCATGATGTACAACGGTCATGAGGCAATATACAACGATTACGCGCCAATAGCCAACGATCTCCCGCGCTTACCGGTATTCAAGAAGTTTATCTCCCTATCTCCACTCTTTGACGTCCACTTGCTGATAAACAGTCGGACGATGGTTTTCTCACCTAGCCACAATGTATAAGACCGGCAATTTAGGGCTCCAGCAGAGCAGGTCATATCGTTTCCTTTTTCTTCAGTTTTCCTTCGGTATAATAAAACATATACCTGGTAGTACATGCCAGGGGATTATCTATGAGAAATTGTGAGCTCGCGAGAAGTGATGTTCAACGAGTGCGGTGCACGATCTGTATATTATAATCCACCGTTACTGTTCATGTGAACATACGTGCCATATATATGTGTGTATTTTTGATTTGAAAACATCAAAATCCGAACGTCACACATCTATGAATACATCATGGCAGACAGTATACACTGAGTTTGAAAATGGCTCTGTGAGTTTGTCACGCGATTGATGCCCTGTCTACACTTTCATGGCGCGAGCTTTCTTCCTTAATAAACGATAGTTGTGACGTCACACTATTGTATTAAAAAGCGAATTATTTTTTTCAGCGAACCCACTCTTTGGAGTTAGTGGTTTAGTGTGGCGACCCGTGTGCAAGTTCGTTTTATATTGTGTGCGAAAGGTGAAGCAGGGTTCAAATCTCATAACCACGAGATTCGAAGTCATTCGTATATCCCGCTGAGCTGCCCTGGAGAAGTCAGATTATACCTGCTTTGTGGCAATTTAATTTTAACCTTTTAATAGCGTAATATAATCACCCGTCTATTTTCAGTTACTGTGGTAGCAAAGGGCAAGAATTCAGATCCAAATTGCGCAGTTTTTGAAAATAGTTTTTAAATCTCATGATCAATGTAGCAGTCTTATTTACACATAAAACCTGATGCAATGAAATGATGAAGAACCATAGAATTTTTGTTTTGGCTTTTATTTCACGTCTGTGGCGGTGTAATGCCATTTTGAGGACAGCAATCATAAAAACGGACAGGCTTTAGCACATTCCTGACGCACTCTTGGAGGCCCCCGCACCAGCGGAGCTGGTTTTCAACGTTATTAGTGAAGTGGTATATTCTAACATTTCTTACATAAGTCTCCATATCCATTCTGTTTTATCACGCTAACTGCAGTAAAACATTGGTTTGACGTTGGCACGGCCAGCGGGGAGGGAGGCGTTTGTAATGGCGTTTCCATTTTCCGACGGTGCGATGCTCAAGAAAGGCACAGTCAACTGCATAGGTTCAAGTCTTACTTCTATCGATTTCAACGCTTGATCACAAGGCAACCACTGGCTCGGCGCACAAAATTCGTGTCGTTGTGTGTGAAGAATAAGCATATCAGCGACAGTCTACAATTGTTCTCTGCTTAGGAATCGGGTTCACATTTGTTTGAATAACAGTACGCACATAGACTGTGGAGTCGTGAAAAATAATCCACGGCCAACGCCATACACTAACTAATATGTATATCGGATAAAACACTCGCAACTGTAGATTCTTCAAAGATAATCCAGTATTAAAATTACTTTCAAAGGATCTACGGTTACTCGTGCTTCAACCTTTACGTAATCTGAGTAAGCCATTTAGCCAAAGGCTCAAATATAAGACTACAATATAGAGAATAAAACCAGAGCAGTGATCAAAGTGTCATAGTTAATAAATGGCCACATGTAGCTGAAGAAATCCGGTTCAAAGAATACTTCTTATTCGCCGTTCACATCACATGTGTCAATGTGGCAGTTTAGCAAATAATGATTTTTTCCCCGATCACGTTTACAAATGAGGACAAAACACGTGTGCATGCGGGTCTGGTTGGGGTTAGAGTTTGATGACCTTGGTTGTTTCATAGATTGTCATTCATGAAGGCGACATTGTAGTGAAGACGAACAAAATAAATGAAACGCGCGCGCGCGCGTGTGTTTGTGTGTGGAGGTTGGGGGGGGGGGTTATTTGGAATATTTAGAACATTTGCAGTTTTGTTGATCATTTCGCATCTGCTTCAGAAGTATGTTATATATTAGTTTCTGCTGATAACATGAGAAAGGCCTTAGTATGTTTTGCTTTCTAGCCTGAGAAAATAGATGGGTCTGGTATTCTGAACCGAAGTTTAGATGGAAACACTCTGTGCAGTAATGGAAAAGGAATTTCAAAATCAAACCAAATGAGTTGTCAAACAGTAAGTGACTATGGTTTATGCTAGGCTTTTTCTAAAACAGACTTGTACAAAATTTGCTGGACTGTTTCATAGTTTTCATTTGTAGAGTTGAAAACCAATGTTATGTCAGTATATGAATTGTCACTGTCATACCAGCTCGAGGCCCTTCAACGTGAATCCTGCACTGTCTGCGTAAAGAAAAATACAGTGCACTTTGTATAAAAAGCAATTTTGCGCGTTGATACCAGTGGATTTGTTTTTTGTTTTTTTTTGTTTTGGTTTTTTTGTTTTTGTTTTATTAACTGTGAATAAAATTCAAATAAATACTGCGATAGATTTTTTAGGCCTTGTTAAAACACATGCCGACGTCAGCGTTTCTTTTATCCTCTAAACATGCTGTACTTGCTATATTTATACCTTCAACTCGAATACACATGTTGTAGGTCTACCATATCTAAGTCTTTATTTCTTTTTGTTTTTTATATTATTCATCATTCGGAAAGTATCAGCTTTTTTCAGAATCAAATAAATGTAACTCGTACATGTAGATAACCTAGCCAATTCTGTTTAGAGGAAGCGAGACGCGGTGACGTGGTTAGAGGCACGTGCGTTGTGATCGATAGAATACAGAAGGTCTGAGTTTAGACTCCTCCTCGAACATGGAGTTGGTCGCCTCCCGCGCTCTCACCGCGCGTGGGGATTTTGTGACAGTTATCGGTAGACAAAACTTGCGTATTCTAACATTCATTGGAGACCACTTGCCTGCCACCAGTGTCATGTGCATATTTGCTTCACGTGTGGGGCTTTTCTTCACTAACTTGCCAACAGTCGGTGGTTTTCGCCCGACATCCTGGTTTCCTCCACACATAACTACTGATCTTTATCGTATATGTGATAAATTCTTGAATATGGCGTTAAGCAACATTCAAATAAATAAATTTATCATGGGCTTGTACAAGGTAAGCACGGGTATAGTGCTACCTTTTTCACTGTTTAAAATTATTGAAGGTTAATAAAATTAATTTAATGTAATTGATTTTTTATTTAAAGTGGATTCCGAACAGCCAATGGTCACACGTGGATTTCTTGTACACACAATACAAAACACATGAAGTGACAGGGTGCAAGAATTTAACAGGACACTAAACTGTATATACATTTTGGTTGCAATGTAGAGTGTTGTTTGTGGGGTTTTCGTAATCAAGCGCTGAGCTGCAGGAGCCATCATGCGAGATACGTGAACTCAAGCAATGCTGGCTTAATCACGCCAACTCCAACGACAATCCCCATGGCAATATATCTGAATTTCGCCCAAAGAAGCGAACCATTAATGGATTTTCTCTCATCTCTTAACGTCCACGTTAAACTTAATTTGTCATAAGGTAGATGGGTGCCAGTGCATAAGCTGTTACAATAATGGTCATCACATTTGATTGGATTGAGAGCAAGGAGAAGCAGATAGTGAAATCTTTGAAAAAGAGGCTTTGGGGTTGGATGTAGATTCTTGCTGGTATAGATCCGTTCCTCAGCTCTCCTTCTAATAAGACCGTTTAGTTCATGCCGCGCTAAAGACCCACGAGGCGTGTTTTTGTTTTATTTCCTGTAGGTACACCGGCATCTCGTGATGACAAACACGGCCATGTGGATTGCTGCCATACATGTATGTAGCCAATACTCGGGCATCAAATCCAAATGGCTGGCCCACCAATCGAGCCGTTGACAGATTGGGCGGCATTAAACTGCTCCCGGACGTACGGATACCTCAAGTGATAACGCACGAACCAGTCGAGTTGTCTGCTTCCCGTACTTGTGTCGTTTAGCTTCAG
The DNA here is from genome assembly GCA_016165875.1 of Acanthopleura granulata. Classification (NCBI taxonomy): domain Eukaryota; kingdom Metazoa; phylum Mollusca; class Polyplacophora; order Chitonida; family Chitonidae; genus Acanthopleura; species Acanthopleura granulata. The sequence continues at coordinate 29,239,442 of JABBOT010000001.1, read as the reverse complement.
TCAAACTCTTTCGACGTCATTTGTTCTCGCGAGTCCTCGGGAAGTATTTAGGAAGGCTTGTCAAGCTGGATACAGAGAGTGGAAGGATAACGGTACTCGGTATCGTCTGGCATCATTTTGGCATATTAGACACAGCCAGCTGTCGATCGCTCGCCAGCAGAACATGTTCTACAGCAAGAGCAGAAATCTCTCCACCGAAGGTAAGCTAACTCGATCTACAGTGACATCAATGACATGGAACATAGGCCGTCAACAAACAGACATTAAAGATAACCGCATGCAGTTGATCGATAGCAGATACACGCTCGTCAAAGAATGCTCTTTGTATTTTTGTTTTAGCTTGAAGGTATTTTGCTTGATCTAAGGCAGGGTTAAGGAAACACTTTATAACGCAATAAGCAGGGGCTAATCGTATGGTTCCGTTTCATTATTTATTTATTTATGTATTTATTTCTTCATTTGCTTGGATTGATTGATGTTTTACGCAATACTCAAGGATATTCCACGTATACGACGACGGTCAGCAAGTCAACGACCATCCAAAGGTTGCTAGCAGGCTTCTCACGAACGATTGGAGAGTAAGCCAAGCCTAAGCTGGGCTTAAAAGGCTTCTGGGTCATTGTACTGCTTCAGCCCGATAACCGCGAACCACGGAGCCCCAAATTCTGTTTAAAGTTTTATTTATTTATTTATTTGTTTGATTGATGTTTTACACCGTACTCAAGAATATTTCACTTATACCACGGCGGCCTGCATTATGGTGGGAGGAAATCGGGCAGAGCCTGAGGGGAAACGACCGTCCACAGGTTGCTGACCGGCCTTCCCACAAGTTGCTGGCGGACGTTCCCACGTACGGTCGGAGAGGAAGCCAGTATGGTTTAAATCACCGTGACAAAAATATGTACCACCGTTATGTGTTTTGAATGATTGTGACATATTAACCAGAATGACTAGAGAAAGCTTGGGTTTCATTTGCCTGAGTGCTTTTACAAGAGTCACACCCTTCTACTGACATTTTCTCATTTCGAGCGTTGTAACTTGACACCAAGTTGTGGTATATATATATATCAAAGTGCCAGTCTTGCATGTTGATTTGGTCTCATTTTCATGGGAATCCCAGGTTTCTAACAAAGACGTCAGAGCAATATTAATAACTGGGTGAGCGCCTTCGCTGGCTCAGACAGCTGAGTGTCTGACAAGACTCTAGGTCAACGAGGTCACGCGTTCGAGTCCAGCTCTCGTTGACTGCGTATTCAAACTCACTAGGTTTATTAGGCACCTGGCGAAGTCCTGATCACTGCTATGTGAATGAAAAATTCTTAAATACGGCGTTAACCGCCAGTCGAAATAAGAATTCAAATAAATATTTGCTCACTGTTAATTATTATCATGAAATTACTATAACTGAGATCTGTAAGAAATTCTGATTCTATGGGATACTCAAAATGAACCGTGGCGGCACAATTGGTTCTTTCAGGACAAGATCATAAAGATTTTGTCCACGGAGCTTCAAGTCATCAGGTTTGTACAATCTCATTCAAGTCACATCAGGTTTGTCGCAAGTCGATGTGACGAAATACCTATTCTCATCCGATCTGATAATCAATCTCCTGTCGGTTGGAGAGGGGAGACATTAGTACCGATCATAATCCTTGTTTCACTTCACAAATGAGCAAGAATTTGATTGGAAGATTAGCGGACGATCAGAGAGTTGGTCTTTCTTTCAGATCTAGTTCACAACAAGCAAGTGTACGGGGAGCGACAACTGTGGTAGGCATGGATAAGAAGCTTACTCACAGAATTGCATTTATGGGGCAAAAAATTGTCAAAAATAATATTTTTGGCTCTGTAACGTTAATTTTTCTATTAGGATCATCCCATTTTCCACACAAGACTCAAAACACCTTTGTGAAATCGGCAGAATGTGCAACTTATGGTCATGGTGGAAAAGACATTTATCGTTTGTCGGCCATTTTTGAGACTGCACGTGGTGGCAGCCAAATTGGGGTATTTTTACCTATACAAGTATACGAGTATACATGGCGGCGGCCTTGTAACCCTTTTTTATTTGGAAAACAACCTTTTTGTTCTTTAAGGACTGGTGCGCTTTCCTAGTTACCTGGGTTGAAATTATTATGCAGAGTTCAGTCATGTCGATTCGCATGGTCTATTATGATAGCCATAAATCCTGTACAATTGAATAAAAGACATAGTATTCCATTGTGGAATGTTGTGTAAGTTTTATTTAAACACCAGCTGACAATAATTTATGGCAGGAATCGAGATTTTTATTTCAGTTAGTGCAATCATGAGACTTCTTGACATTTCAAAGGGTTTACAGAGCTGCACACGGTGAATCTCGTCAGTTGTAATTGCTTATTGATGTATCGATATTAGAGTCGACTCATTGTTGACAATTCATGGACGTAAAGAATGACATAATGCTTAATTCATCAACGTAGATTATGACATTTTGACTCGTAATTTATTTACCCATTTTCACTTGTAATTTCAGATCTGTGAAATATGATTCGTTAATGTATATTTTAAGCGGTGGAATTAAACGGGTTAGTTTAATTCCTTTTATTCGTTTGTTCTTGAATTCATCCACATGATTCTCGACTATTGTTCAGTTTCAATCATGTATACGTGTATACCTAAACTACTGTTGTTTTTATGTCTTCAACACACGGTTGCACGTTACCTATCATGAATGAACAATTACCTTTAGGTTTTGGACCAGGAATCTCAACCGTGTAAGCAGATGACTTTAACCTCAGCATGTAAACCGTCCGAGCAGCGGGTTTGGAGTGGTGAAGGGTGATGAATGTCGTCAGCTCACACACTACCACTGACTTGGTCATAGGAGATTGGTTACGATGATATTCTATAAATGTGGAGGCAAGGGTGGATTACATGTTGCTTATTTATTTATTTATTGATTGATTTATTTATTCAAATCTATTACACCTATATGACAATGGCCACATTTGTGAGAGGTTCTAGGTATTGATATTGTATTTATCTTGATAAAAGATGTACAAAAGCTAATCACCCGTCCAGGAAAGTGGCTAGTGTTTTGAAATTCTCGACTCCATGGTGTTAATATTTAATTAGAACTCCCACAAGTATAATGTGAAGAGAAAATTCCCGGTGTGATATTGCAACCTTCGCAATATGACATGTCCTACATGGCCAGAGCTAAACCCAGAACTGTTTCCTCGCCGTGTCACCAAACCTCACCACAAGATCTGTCTCCTCACCCTCGGGTAGAGGAGCGCTTTAATGTACGGTACTGGTAATTATGATACTTGTTACTGGACGACAAACATTTTCAGGGAGTGAACAGTGGTGTAATTAGTAAAGAAAAGGTGTTTAATTTATGCCATTATTACTATTTGTTTCCTTCACGCTGACCAAGTGTTTTCTCTCCGGTCTGCTGATCAAAGTTTGCTTCCTTTCCACAGAGCAAAGGTTTTCCTTCAAATTAGTTATTAACAATTTGTATAGTTTACGCAGAACAAGTGTTTTTCCCTCCAATCTGTTAATCGCAGTTTGTTCTCTTTCCACAGAACAAGCGATCCCCTCCAATCTGATAACCACAGTTTGTTTCCTTCCAACAGAACAAGCGATCCCTTCCATTCTGATAACCACAGTTTGTTTCCATCCCAGAGTACAAGCGATCCCTTCCATTCTGATAACCACAGTTTGTTTCCTTCCCAGAGTACAAGCGATCCCTTCAGTATGCTAATAATGATTTGTTTCTTCGCGTAGAGCAAGTGTTTTCCCTCTAATTTGCTAATCACAGTTACTTTCGCTAATGGAGAAAAGCCTATTCCCTCCAATCTGCAAATCACAGTTTGTTTCCCTTCCACAGATTAAGGTTTTTCCGTCTGATCTTTAATCACAGTTTGTTTTCTTTACGCAGAACAAGCGTTTTATCTCCAATTTACTGAATAGTTTGGTTTCTTCACATAGAACAAGCGGTTCCCTTCAACGCGTCCACCACAGATTTAATACTTTCTTTCCACAGAACAAGGTATCCCCAACCTGATACTTAGTTTGTTTTCTTCACACAGAACAAGCGTTTCCCTTCAACGCGTCAACCACAGATTTAATACTTTCTTTCCACAGAACAAGGTATCCGCAACCTGATAATTAGTTTGTTTTCTTTCCCCAGAACCAGCGTCCGCATTCATTCTGCTAAAAGGATTTGTTTTCTTCCCGCAAAATAAGTGTTTCCCTTCAATTTGTTCATCACAGCTAGTTTCGATTACGCAGAAAAAATCTATTCCCTCCAGTATGCTAATCACAATTTGTTTTCTTTTCGCAGAAAAATCTTTCCCCTTAATTTAATTTGCTAATAACGATTTGTTTTTTCTTCTCACAGATCTAGTCGTCAGTTTGTTTCCTTCCCACAGAACAGAGGATTTCACTCTGATCTGTAATCACAGTTCGTTATCTTCACCCAGAACAAGCTTTTAAACTCCGACTTGCTGACAATCTGAATATCACATTTTTCTTCACCCACCATAAGTGTTTCCCTCAAATCTGTTAATCACAGTTTGATTCCTGCTCTAATGTCACAGTTTGTCTCCTTCACGCAGAACAAGTGTCTCTTATCGAATCTGCTTTAATGTTTGCATGCTTTGCAAGGAACACAGACCCGAATTAAACAAACAAAACACCATACTCAGTCTAATTTGCTTATCACTGTATGTCTCCTCCACGTAGAACAAGCGTTTTCCCATAATCAGATGTCACTCTCCACTCAGTCACCGCGATAGTGTACTAACACTTGGCCGACTAGTAACTTGGCCTATCTTTTATAGTGAACAACCAACACAAGAAGGTATCAGATTGAATTTCTATCAGGTAATAGTCCCGGGTGTTACTACTACATGTTGTACACTCTAAGTAACTTTCTGCCACCCCAATGTGTTGTTGATTAATCGTAATAAGCTAATACGTCGATAAGCTCATCTGCACTGAGGCATCAATAATTCGAGGGATCAATTGACCAGCGAGTTTACCAATCAATCATACACTCAGACAGTGAATGAGACACACCAGTGTTTGATGTGATGTAGTTTATGTAAACTAAGCGTATATACTGACGCATTGCCACGACGCGGAATTCTCCAGGGTGACGCTCAACTTGGTTGTTTGTGAGCGTGTCTGTCACGGATACGACAGATTAATGTCTAGGATGAACCAGGTTATTACCATAACAGGAAGTTACAGGGATCGCGTTTTATACCAGAGGGAGATGTTTCAATGAGTCCGTATTTAAACATGTTGATTATGAAGTACGTGTATAGCTTCCACTGACGCCTACCATTCCCGATACAGCAAAACGCCAGATTTCACGGGAGTTCCTCATACACCAGCACTTGTCAGAGAACTTTATATGGGACTTATGGAATTCCTTTCAAAACAAAATTACACGAAATGTGTTCTATAAACTGTTATATTCAAGGGGAAAGAATGATTGCAAATTGCAAATGTTTCCTTGTTTCCATCACTTACAACAAGATACGATCAACACAAACATTGGCTTTAATATCTGTGCTGATAAACGATTGAACAAAACATTCCTGAGTCCCAACGGCCATATTAGGTTTTGCACAAACATGAATAGAGGAACATATTACTTATTAGTGCTTTAATCAGCTGGATGACCACTTGACCTCATTACATAATTTTATTAAATTATAATTAGGTGTCTACACCTCATTGACTCCTCGAAATTGTTTGGATTACTATTGCTTGTTTACTTTGAGCTCTAATATCTCCAAAGTTTCCAAAGATAACCTGGGCACGTGGTTTGGAGGCCATTTGGACCGCTGAACCGATGGGCCTGAAATTTTATATACTGTTACAAGATACGATAGTCTACTCCCAATGTAAAAAAAGTTTTTGAACTGGCCACGTGCTCTGTTTTCTTCCATATTTTTTCTAAGTTTACCCTATAAGGCGCAAACTGTATCCTATTGGATGTAACTTTGTGAGCTGAATCCAAACATGGTGATAATTTTACCTGAAGTTTCAAGATTTTATCAGAAGCTGGAAGAAATCGATTTTCTACTTGTACCCTACGCGCCGATCTCCGCCAAAGAACAAGTGATACACCCACACGCCCTCATCACTCCGTTATGGCCACACGCATATGAATTAGGATCTGGCAGGCCAATGAGAACAGTGCAAAACTAAGCCAACTCAAAATTTTTTTTCTAATGTTTCTTGATACCTGGGCAATGAATTTGCAAGTAATGTTTCCTTACAGTGTGTGGTTTTTACATTATGGCGTAGAAGCCTTTTCAGAAGTGGTGAGAGTTTTCTCCTGTATTTAACATAAGGGCTTTGTGTAAGACAGCATGACACCAATGACTGCAATAATATACTTCTTTTATCTTTTGTGTGCGGATATGAGCAAAACATTAAAGCTCCATTATCTCCAAGTTGGTCTTTAATGCTAGGCTCATTTCATGTTATATCTAGCAGTCTCGAGTTCAAATCCAGCGGGGCCCATTTCAATTTTATCATATTGCTTTCTCTTTTGTATTACCATAACGTCAACGTCGGGCTACGAAAAGTGATAAAAGGTAACGGCAACGCGTCCGATAACAGCTTTATTTTACAGTTAATTTTATTCGTAACTCGAGAGTTCAATCCCTCCTTATTCAGTGGATTCGACTTCGTTGTTTGAGATTTTATAAAGTACTTTTGGAAAGTATCACGAACTTCCATTCTTCTTGTTTACAGTTTTCTGTCTTGGAATTGTCAGGTACCTAGCGAAGGTCGATGGCTTACTCTGGGCATTACAGTTTTCACCCTCACACAAATCCTTGAGACACATATCCTTGAGCCCGACGTTAAACAGCAAATAAACAAATGAAATCAATAAACAGAGAGATCCATTATTTTTACAGAGGGAGTTAATCTGACGATGGATTCCGAGCAGAATCTGACGTTATCATTCATGAAGACATCGAACAATTACTCTGCTCACGACTACATGCCGATCCTGCAGGAATACAGATATCAAGACCGCTGGTTTGATAAGCCGACGGAAGTGGCCATCACGATAGCCTATAGCACCATCATTCTGCTGGGCCTTCTGGGTAATGGAATTGTCTGCGTCATTGTCAGTCGGAAGGAGAATCTTCGGTCGGCCAAAAATCTCTTTATCATGAATTTGTCGATATCTGACATCATGATGTGCCTGATAAGCATGCCGTTTACTTTACTGAAGTTGACCATGAAGAACTGGCCGCTGGGCAAAATAATGTGTAAGATAGTGCCTTTTGTTCATATGTCGGATGTTTTCGTATCCACGGCCACCATTGTGGCTATAGCGGTGTACAGACATCACTGCATCGTGAACGCCAAGAAAAATTCCACCTCCAAACGGACTATCGTCCAAACGTTAGTCATGCTGTGGGCAGTCTCTCTGGCTCTCTCACTGCCGGTGTTCATCTTCTCCGAGGTCAGACCTGTGCAGATGATGCACTCGTTGGTGCGCTACGATATATGTATGGAGGGCTGGCCCTCCGGGAAGATTCGAGGTCTTTACACCATCTTGCTGGTTGTAGTTCAGTACCTTCTGCCGCTCGTTGTCATCAGCCTTCTGCATAGCAGGATCTGTCATTTTCTGCGCCTGCGCATCACGGAAAATCCCATCACTCAGCGAGAGTTCGAGAGATCTTTGAGAGCCATCCAGCGGCACCGGAAAAATATGACCATCTTGACGTCCATTGCTGTGACCTTTGGTATCACGTGGTTACCGTTAACCGTTTTGAACATTATGGCCGATTACGACTATCGTATTTTTCTGGAAAGCAACTTCAATCTGGCGTACGCCATCTGTCACTTGACCGCCATGTTGTCGGCCTCAGTGAACCCCATTATATACGGAGGGCTAAATCCTAACTTCAGAGAGGAGTTTTTGTCGGTGCTTCTTTGTTCAAGGTTACGGTCAAGGAAAGGCGAGGACTCCATCGACGAAGCAGTCTTCAATCTGCGTGTTCTGGGAATGGACGGATCGACTCCGTCCAAGTCATCCAGTGGAACGAACTACAGGAGCATTGTATTTAACAGCGGTTGAGAGCTCACTAACGCGAGGGAATCTTCACTACTGCCCTGCTCTCCCGGATATCCATGAAAGAAGGCAGCGGATCATCGACCTAGTTGGTGCGGCTAGAAATAAGGGCTAGATAACAATACTGTTGTAACCATGTTCTTAGCAGGAACAGGTGTATGGAGTGGTCTTCGGGACTTTATTCTCCCATGGTTTTAAATTAACCAGCTGTGTCCTATAGGATATGAGGTCCTATGAAAATAATGCAAACTTTCAGGCAGCGTGACGTGGCCATGTGGGTAAGGTGTTTGCCTCTCAGTCATGAGGTGCGGATTCAACCCCGCTCTGGGACAGACAATTTGTTAATTTGACGGGGTTGATTTGATTCACCTCGTCTCTCAGTTCTCTCAGTTCTTCGTTGAATACTTCTGTCTTCTGCCAATATGGTAGACATTTCTGTATTCGTCGCACGTGGAACAAGTTCGTCAATAACCTCTCAAAGAGCGTTGGTTTACCCCGTGAGCTCCGGTTTTCTTCATCTATAATGACCGCCATTATATGTGTTAAATATTCCTGAGTGTAACGTTAAATAGCTTTCAATGGTCTTTCACGGTGCTAAAATGACCGCTTTTAAATGTTTATAAAGTGTGTCATCACCAAAAACAGTTTCTCCCATTTTCATCAGAAAACATTCCTTCGCCAAGGTCAGTCGCACTGAAAGAGAAGAAAGAAACAGAACTCGAAGAGCCAATCATAAGTGGTTCGAAACTTATCTTTGATTTTGCTTTAAGGAAGAATTCTTCATCTACGTGTCAAAAAAAAAGACAACTCCTGACTGAAGTACTGTTCATTAAAAAGATCATAAAATTTTTCCTTGACTGTTTAAATGTGGTCTATTCTATTAAATATATATCGTCATTGCTCAAGCTCTGACCAAAGGCACAATACGGTGAAGAAGGATCTTTGTATAAAATACCAGTGTTAATGTTTATATTGTATTCAGTAGCCGTTATATATTTTAAAACATTCACAACTGTTTGAAATTGTACGAACTCGTTACTGAATTATCTTCGTTTGAAGTGTGCAGTATTGTGCTGCCGACTGGGAATCTGAAAGCGCCCATGCTTTTAAGCTAATGAGGGATTAACCAATCAGAGAGCTCGGAGATATCAGCTGTTTATAAGTTGTGACGTAAATGTTCTGAGTTGTTTGTCAAAAGTAACACGTAATAACTTAGGGACAGCACATAGTTTTAATTATAACAAGTACATGGGTGAACAACACTGCAAATAGTTCTAGACCACTATGTTGTGGCGGTGGTAAATTTCTTGATCATTTCATGTTATAAACTGACATATATCCTCAAGGTACAAACACAACCCGAGCATGTTACTACAGTCTCATGTGACAATCACGTCACAGCCTGTGGTGGCGTTTCATGCTAATCGACGGAGCACGGTCAAATGTCAGTTTCCGCCGTCGTAGTGTATGTTGGAAAAAAATACTTTACCGAGATAAACATAATGTTGTCCAACCTTTTTGGCAAAACTTAACTTAAAACATGAACTGTCCTTCACTTTAAGTTGAATTTCTAGCTGGACTGTTTTACTGCTGCGGAAGAATAGTATTGCAAAATAGTATATCAGAATGCAATGAAGCCTATATTTGGAATCAGCACGAGGGCCTTTCAGATGATGCGTACATTCTTTAAATGTGGTCTATTCTATTAAATATATATCGTCATTGCTCAAGCTCTGACCAAAGGCACAATACGTTGAAGAAGGATCTTTGTATAAAATACCAGTGTTAATGTTTATATTGTATTCAGTAACCGTTATATATTTTAAAACATTCACAACTAGTACAGATGCATGCGCTGCAAGACAGGGTAAAACCCCTGAGAAATCTGCGGAATGCCATTGAGCGAAATGGTCAAAGAACGTATACTTTGTATCAATCGGTGTATATATAATGAATATATATTTTGCTTGGCTGACTCATGAAGAGATATTTATATTCATGCATTGTTTCTCTGTTGACATGTTTTGATTGTTGATGGTTTTCAAAGAACTTGAAATTGTACAATTGTGTAAGTATGCAACAATATATTTTGACCTCATGTAAATCTGATGCTCTCGTAGTTTTTGATCATCCCAGTAGGTACATTCTTATATCATATGAAATAACTTCATCTCCATTCATGGAATGTACCTTAACCAGGATGAACAATACGTATATATAACCCTTGCCTATCGACAAAACGGCTGTTGGACGAAACCATAACCCCTGACCACTAACATCAGGTTGCAAAGTTTTGTCCGGCCTTTGTCTACTTTCCTCCGCCTATAAACCTCAACAATGACAGCATTTTAGATTCGTCGTAAAATACTCATCAGAATAAATGCATTAACACGTCAGTACGTTTCAACGATCAAGAAGATCAAGATCAATATACTTGAGCGGCAACAACAGTGTGATAGTTGGCGAATGGTCACAGTTAACCACTGATGTCACCCATTGCGGTAACATCCTGCCTCTCGTCAGTTTATCTCCTCCATGGTTTTATTCTAAGTGTGCATTTAAACGGTTGATTTATAGCAACTTACACCCTCGCTCTTCCGTACACCATGCCTTCAGCAGAATTTGGTAATATATATTTAGCTATGTTGGTGGCAATCATTTAAACGCCACTGTTGTAGAATAGCTCAGAATGTGCTGTTGTCACCTGTAACAACGGATGTGAACAAATCTGAAGACCTGACATTTAGCAATCATGTTAGTAAATCTGTAGTCACTTTGCCGTCGTCTAGGTGAAATATTCTTGAGTAAGGCGTGAAACACCAATCAGATAAATAAATGAATATAGTAAAGCTCGATTGCTACATGTCAATGATAGACTGGTTCCCAAACTGCAGTTGATGGCAATTTGTGGATAAAGGGAGCCTTACTTATGTCAAATTTTGGTTGACATTTACGGTCAGTTGTTGCCAATGGTGGGTTGGACGATTATATCAAAGGATAACTGTCGTTAACGACTGTTTACAGGCAATAGGCGTAGACAGTGCATAGTTGAAGAGATTATTTCGCAAGTGTATATCTACACTGAAGACTGAAGATTGTCATATTGTGGGAGTGTTGTAGGCAGAGCTTTGTGAAGAATATCGTATACTGTCAATGATTGGACAGGCTGTTTCCTGGGAGTGTTGGTGTCAGAGTTTTGTGAGGATTGTCGTACACTGTTAATGTTTGGACAGGCTGTGTCTTTGGAGTGTCACTGATTTTACGCTTTCGTATGTATACACACATGGTGACCGGAAGGAGTCAATATAATATCTTTTTGATGCCAAATTTCATCACTAATTTGTATTAATGGCTGGACACTTGATTCTGTACACACAAGTTGCCTGTATGAATTCTCTGTGTTGGCATATATTTATCGTGACGAAAACAATAATTGACGTGATTTCCTGTTTTAGCATGAAAAGCAAATATAAACCCTTGTAAGCAGAGAGAAAAAAATGACTGAATAATTTATTATTAACCTGAACAAATTTTGTTCTTGTTTTTTACTATCATGCAATGAGTGCTTTATATGGACGGGTTTCCTCAAATACACCGCCCACGCTCGCCATCGATCTTTCTGGGAGAAATGTCGTTGGGTCCATAACACTGTGAGGTCGCTTAAGCACAGCTAATAAAGGGTAGGGGAGCGGTTTGAGCTATTGCCGACGCTGATTTTCGTGGTATTTCAAGTAATCAGGAGATCAACAGCTTATCAGGGAATATCACCTGGATATATATTTACCCAGGGTAATTTATCGGCAGTCCTAGGGCTGAGTGGGCTACTTCCAGGCAAGGAGACTTCACGTCATGTGTATTATTATCTCTTTTTTCCCTTTATTCTTTATCACAAGAAACCAGGTCATGTGAAAAATCAGCAAATAAACGTCGGTTAATGGCTATTTTACAATGAGGACATTGCAGAGGCATGTTAACAAGTCATGGTCACAGACAGGGATAAAAAGAAAACGCTTCCTGTTTCACTTCAAAAGAGCGATAACAAGTAGGGCCGCCACAGTGATAAAAACCACAGACATTCACACCAGGGAAAATATTACCGTCTCAGGAGCTTGGAGTAGCTCCATCCACATCCGAGGAAAACTAATCTCGTGTATAAGTTTCAGCATTGTATCCATCGAATCATCGGCACTCACGCATGATGCAGCATGTTTTCCTACATTTTGTGCCAGTATTTTGGACATCTGGCACTTAATATGGGTTCGAGCATCAACAACTTCAACTTAAAATAATACACTACAAATTAAAACGGAACCAACTATCAGTAAATATAGAATTCTGTAATATTGCAACCTATAATTATCTAGATTTTGCTCATAACAAACATGTTAGACACCGATCATTATCTCTATCTTCATCGTCATTGAGCTTAACATATACCGGCGATTATCTAGAATCTACCTCATTCAAGGTAAACATGGCGGATCTTTGTTGAAAACAATGTTAACACATATTGATGATTATCTTATTCATCGCTGTGATCATGTAGATCCTAAGTGATAACAAACATTCCAGATGCCATCGGTTATCTTGGTATTTGTCAAAATATGACATCTAGACATTTGTTGGGGTACTCAAAATAAAACTAAAAAAAAAAATAAATAAAAATTTCATCAGATTGCATTCTGTTGATTCATTTCGTGGGAATAATCTGTTGGGGAAAAAACCAGATTAACCTGTTCATTCAGCACACTGAATCAGCTAATTCGCCCATTCCCACCGTCTGATGGATGAATGCTGAATACGGCATCAGAATTACTCTGTTGTAGCTGCATCGCAGTGCGATTGGTCAATTCCTTGTCACACAGTATTTCAGCGCTAGCTGACTCTATTTTAAAAGTGTCATTCCTGAACCGTCAGCTGCGGCCGCAGAGAGAAACGGTGTCGGTCAACACAGTTAACTCTATTATTTGAATAATAACAGGCTATTCTCTCAATTCACTACGAACAGAGTACTCTGTGACTCATTCTGTTTTATTTTGAGTGTAAAACACATGACAGATACCAACAGTAGTCTAAATATTTGTTAGCGTAAGAGACATGACAGATACCGGTGGTTATGTAAATATTTCTTGTGTAAAAATCATGAGAGATACCAGTGGTTGTCTAAATCTTCGTCGATAAACGATCCTGACATATATCAGAGATTAGGTAATTTCGATGAAAACAAGCGTAACAAATGCCAGAGAGTATCTTCTTCGTCGACAACAGACTGGACAAATGTCTGTGATTATACAGATCGCCACTGCCAATGAACATCTCAGAGACGGGCGGTTGGCTAAAGCTTATTTTGTAATAACCAAGTCCAACACTGGCAATTGTCATGTATACGTGGTTTTACTTTCAATAAATAAACATCTCATTCTTCCCTTTGTTCGATGAGATCGCATTTTATTTCATCGGAGAAAGGCTATGTATAAATTTCTTCCTGTTGGAGACAAATTCTATAAAAATGAGAGATCGTGATACCACTCGGAGAATTCGAGGCACATGCATAATTTCTGCGTGATACTTTTTGGTAATTTTTTTTTGGGGGGGGGGGGTTGGTTTTTTGTGTATTTTTTTTGGAATTGGTCCTATTAGGAGAGAGTTAGTCGATGTATTCCGTTTCCTTATCCAATAAGCATGGCCGTCGCGATGTTAGTGACAAATTCTTCAGTATGGCGTTTAACAACCATAAGAACTTCTACAGACAGAGCATATGCACTGACCTGTTTGCAGATCACTCATCACAGGCCTGTACACACTTTCATTTTATACGACTCATTTTGGTCAAAACATGTGAATAACTAACTTCAGTTAAAATTGTTAAAATATTACCAAGCGTAACTTATTTAATTGTCTCCCTTTCTGTTATGCTGGATGAGGAGATTTTCTACGGATTACAGCTTTCTCATTAGCAGGCATTATTCCTATAGCTATTATCAATCCCTTTGAGCGTGAATTAGAACGTTTTTCCTTATATTTGCTTGATTTTTTATTTGATTGGTGTTTTACGCCCTACTCAAGAATATTTCACTTATACGACGGCGGCCAGCATTATGGTGGGGGGAAACCGGGCAGAGCCTGGGGAAAGCCCACGACCATCCGCAGGTTACTCTGGCTGACGCGCGTAGAGGAAGCCATCATGTGATGGGCATGAACACAGAAACCGCGTTGGTGAGAACATCACAGGTCATTATTTGTTCATCTTTCTTGTGGGCTTTTTCCATGCCTTTCCATGAAAATTGCACACATCTTTTCCGTGGCGTTATCTTGGGCATATGTAATTTCCATATGCCCAAGATATGCTGGTCGCGTTAGTGTTTACACAGTTACCTTCGTTACTACATTCGTAAATCAAAATTACAGTTGTGATCAGCCACGCATAGCCACTGAATGTACAATTTCCATGACAATTTTGTTTATATCTTTCATATGATCTAAGCTTGCGCATTCTTAATTTTGATTACAATCAGTTATCCACTTCAGTTAACTAGCATAATGGTGCTTTTCACCAATATACGTATAGCGCAAAGTCTGGGGGCTTCAAACACCCGCATAGGCCCACTACTTTCTTTTGAAGTGGACAGAAGATAAAACAAGTTGTGGATTAGGAAACGTAGAATGTGTGTTTGGAGCAACCACATCATTTCACCTAAAATATCCAGTCCAAACCGGCGGTTATGATCAAGGGCTGGAACCAGCTACATATTTACATGGGCACAAGCAACAATTCTCAATGTTGACCGGGTCGGGTGATACCAAGACTTTAAAACTTATTTCTGCCTCACATGGTGCTCAGTATTGAGAGGTTAGAACAAGGCACGGTGTCAGTATAATGTGACTCAGCGTGGTGTCATGTTTGGTGTCTTCGGCATGATGCCCCAGCGCCGCCAGCATTTTGGCGGCATTGACACAAGAAGCCACAGTATATATACATTCTAAGGAGTCCTCGTCGTCATATGACTGAAAAATTGTGGAGTACGTTAAACCCAAACATGCATACATACATACACACTCAGTGTTGAGACTGCGAGGTGCTGGAAGAAACCATGACTGTATGGAAGAAGGTATCTACACACAAGCATGTAAATCCATTACTGAAGCTTTAAATTTTATCTACATCCAGGAAGGATCAGAACTGAAACCACACCTTAGTCGAAAGAAATCAGGAGAAAGGAACACAGAATATTATACCGAACAATGTTTCATATATCCGAATACATGAATATATGTACATGAATACATATGCTGTCATATTTTGAGAAAAAATCATGAGAATTGTTTTAATTTTCAGATTAACATTCACGAATATCGTTGATTTTAATGACGATTGAAGTATAAGGTCGAGGATGCAGTTGTAAATATAAGTAAATATAATGATGAAAACTACAAATGCTTGTTATCACCACAGTACATTTTCCCTTTATAACTAATAAGAATAAAAGCATAACAAACCACAGAATTGTACTAAAAAAAAGTTGATAATCTGCTCAAGGCAATGTAAATTATAACAAGGAAACATGTAAAATAATATAGAAGAACTATGCATTTTTCGAGCTTATTATTCCACACAAGCGTGGTCCGTGGCCAAAACTCATAAATCAGTTCATAAAGCCATAAATCCGACAAATCCCATGGCCTGGTTTACACTCAGGTAAATGCACAGTGGCATGAAATTAGTGTTCTTGGTTCAGCCATCTGTATTCACTTATGGATGTCAAAGTAGGATATAAAACACAGCGGCAACTCCGATGGGTGCTGTAAATCATAACCGGATAAGACATATCTGTACATAAAACATATCTGTACATAAAACAATATTAACAACTTTTGAGGTCTTATGCAAATGAATTGAACATATTTTATTGCGTAGTACACGATGGGATTGAGAACAAGTTCTAAAAAACTTCGACTTGGAAATAGCAATTATTAGGTAAATAATATTAACAAAACCTATTGCTGGCTTCTGTATATTGCAGAGCTAATTTCATTACATGTGAGTTAACGCTAGTAGATTTTGATTCATCACCTTTTAACAGTTTTTCTATGGTTATGTCGAGAGAGAGAGATTAGTTCAAAGGTTAGGTCGGATTGTATCGTAATGAGGACAGCGAAAGAAAAAGTTCAAGTCGTCTTCTTGCGGGTTTCCATAACAAACTGTGCCAGGCGTCAAGTTTACCCGTCCACGGTCACAGTTCAGGACGTATCTAAGGTGTGTTAGTATAATATTGTATTTCCGTTTACCATTACTATAATATCTTTTTTACTGAATATTTTAAAGGTGATTCGTTTCTAATATTTCCACAGGTTAACGGTTTAAGGTATAAACGAATGCTGGAACCTTTGAGTTCGTGTTCTCGGTGCACTAAGATTAAGTGAATTTCTGAGGTTATACTGAGATAACAGGCTGACTAAGGTGGATTATAACTCATAAAGTCATAAAGTCGGGCGTGTAACCATTCAAGTGTTTGTGCATCAGTTTAACTTAGCTAGGTAACCTCTGTCGGCTAAAGAGTCGCTTCAAGTTTCGATATAAAGGTATTCAAATACAATGCATAAAGGAAGACCAGTAACAGTTCTTGCTGGAGATAACTGGAGTTTTTCTAGTTGATCAGACTATTTTTTCGTGCAGCTATCCCATATAATCCTAGCGTAATCAAGAATTGGTCGTACAAAGGTGAGGTAGATTGTAAATACTGCATGTCTACCATGGTTATATTTTAATTTCCACAGGATACCTAGTCTTTTATCAACCACACCGATTATAGTATCTGTAGATTGTTTTGAAATGTTGGCCCAAGGTGTTCGTGAGTCTCAGAGAATGTAAGTGGCGAATGTTCCATAACCAATTTGGGATGATCTACTTGATTTCAGTTGGCAAAGTGCGAGTTGTTTTTAGGGCATTGAAACTCAGAAGTCATTGTTTTGACCAATCACACAGGGATTGGAAATCATGGTTCATAACTACTTCAGTTTGAATGGTATTAGGGGACGACAACTGCAAAGAAGCGTCGTCTGCTAAGAGCCTTAAAAGACCTATAATATTTTCAGGAACGTCATTTATATATGCAAGAAGAAGAGGTGGGGGGGGGGGGGGAAGGACCGAGCCCTGGGGGACACCAGCACTTTTAAGAGAAGAGGAAGACTGGCAAACAATGACACGTTTGTGCCTATCAGAAAAGTAACTGATGAACCACTCTAAGAGATCATCACCAATTCCGTACTGTTTTAGTTTAAAGGGTAAGGCCCCATGCCATACAGTGTCGAAAGGTTTAGAGATGTCAATAAAAGCCATAAACGAAGTATCGCCTTCATCAAGGGCTTTACAAAGGTGTGGTACGTTTCAGTCAGCTGGTAAGCTGTTGAATGTTTAGAGAGAAATCCAGATGGGTACTTATAAAATAGGTTAGAGGGCCTGAAATGATTATATAAATTATTAAACGCAATACTTTCAAATATTTTAACGATAGACCTGATTAGGGCGATTGGTCTGTTTGTTAGACGAAAGGTGCCTATTAGCTTGTTTGAAGATAGGCAGTATATTCGAAGTTTCCCATACTAGTGGAACAGTACTCTGGCTGAGAGAGATGTTAAAAAGAAGCAAAAGAGGCTTACTTACCATGGTTTATCATTTCACATGACTGTGACTGTTTGGTTAGGTATGCGCACTTTAGCTAAATCTGTGAATTTCCTGGTAACCATCTCCGTGGCATCATCTACATTATCACAGTTATGAAACATGCTTTTCAAGTCTACAAGATTTATTAACGAATTCAGTTTATCAAAGTCGGCTCATTTGTAAATCCATATTTTTCGCGAATATAAATGATTTATTTAACTTTCATATCCACGTATGTGGCTCTGTGATGACTAAGCGATTTATCAATAGTAATCACATCTCAATCACGGATTTCTAAAGTGTCATTAACTATTAAATGATCTAGAAGAGTGGCCGAGAATGGGGTAAATCTGGTAGGTTTTGAAATGAAGTTATGGAAGTTCTATCTTTGTAGAATGTCTGCTGGGTAGCGAGAGTTTTTTATGGGGGGGGGGGGTCGGATCGTCATTTAAAACACCCACGGCTATTAGCTTGTCATTGATTTCAAGAGCATTTTCCATCACGAATTCGAAGTGGTCATACATTGCTTTATTGCTGTTTGGAGGAATATAGGATACGTAAGGAGTACACCACCTTGTAGGGGTTTGATGTTTGGCAATATGGCTTCGAAGTTTAGCGATTCCAAGTTAGGTAAGTGAGTACACATAAGTTGGTTCGAAGTATGGACTAGAATCCCTTCCCACGGGTTTAACAAAGTCCCATCTCTATCTCTTGTAAATAGTAGGTTAAATCTTTCAATATACAGATTTTCGTTGCTTACATATCTGTCAAAGTTGGTTTTAGTGAAGCATAATGTGTCAAACTCTCCCGATATATCTATAACATATGGAAGCTTATTACGAACACTCCGAATGTAGAGATGTAGTATATGAAGGCCATTTGCATTAAAGTAGTTTTCAGGCCCAGGAATTAGGTTCGCTGTCTCCACTAAGCATGCGCAACATGAGAATGGTTATCAGTGTATTACATTCATAGTAGCTGCCTTGAAGCAACGCGAAGAAAATGAAACAAGTAGAGCTTTTAATATCCGTTACCAAGCAATCAGTAATATTAGAGTGGGAAAGTTTAGTTAACCTTTCTCTTTTGCAGCCATAATAGCAATGTGTTAGCAAATAGAAACGACCAGTATTCAGTTGGCTCACTTGGCCTTATCAAATGGATACAACTTATTCCGAGTGATATGCTATCGGTCATCAGGAAACCTTAAGTGACATTTGGGTGATATTAATCTGGTTCTTAGCCTTTTGACAAAACATATGACAACTCTCAGACGGTTCGAGAAGACATGTGCACAGTATAATACTAAGAACGATAACAGTGGCATTATCGTATAATGTACCGAGAAACAAATGATAAAGAATAAGAATAGAGTTAATGATCCATTCATGATTGACGTTGCTAATAGACACTAGCACGTGTTGTTCAACGTAATAGGTGTTAGCATGGGAAAGGTTTTCCAGCTTGGCAGCTGCATAGAGTTAAAAGCACAGATAACCCTAGGGGCGGGGGAGAACCACCCCAAAGAAAAAGTAAATGTAACCTTCTCGAGTTTTTCTCTCACAATTCTCTCTGCTCGCCGGGTTATTATACAGCCACAGGACCAAACAGCCTTCTATCCGGGCAACACCCCATACATCAAAATTTAGTCTCTTAGTGCAAGCTCAGAAAAGGGAAGAGAAGAATATGACATAAGGAAAAAGACAGTCAAATCTGGGACGAGATTTGACCATATCAACTCCATCAGGTTACAACAAGAAGATAAAATTTATAGGATATTCATTGACGTTAACGCTGACAGTAATCATTAAGTGGTAATAATTTCAGCGAGAAATGGTATCTAGTTTGGTGCTTTAATAACCATAATATATGACATACATGTATGTTTGGACGTAAGTAGATTCCCCTTGTCCCAACCTGTAGATTGTGATTCAGTAGAACTGCATCAAGGTTTTAATTTGACAAGACGAAGGAAGGGGTATACTTAATACATTTAGGTGGATCTGGTGAATGCAGTACAGAAGAACTTTGCAAAATAAATTATGAGAGAAGTTATCTCCCTTCGACCACAAACTTATGAAACAGTGTGACAGGTGAATTAAATCAAGGTGCACTGTCTAGAAGGGTAAAGATAGAAGACTGACAAATTGATCTTCCATAAGAAATCCGAAAATATATCACTATATACATATATGCATGTGTAGACGGACCACTCATCTTACAGCAAATATTGTGTGTATATCTGTACATATCACCCATTGGAACCAACTTAGTGGCCCTGATGTTCAATATTTGCAAATTTGTATACAACCATACCTTTATTTGTACTAGCACATGGCAAAACAATGAAAGGCTAAAAATAATCCTTCTCAAACATCAAATATACACAATATATATAACATTATTAATAGCTGAGATTGCCCTAACTATGTCCAATGAAAATGACCTGCATGGCCTGGGAAAAACAGGAAGATAATTTTTCATACATGTAGAAATCATCACCTACAATAATCTTCATGATTCCCTCTAGGGCACGGCGCATGCATTTTTGGAAAATGTTGTTTACACTACTGAAGAGATCAAGGGAAGTAATTGACATAAACAATAATCTTTAAACCATTCATCTGATTCAGCTGTTATAAGATATTCCCACAATTGTGGGCAGCCCAAGTGTGCCATAGAAGGATATACAAGGCGTTCTTTCTTAGTTTGAGATGTTAAGTGGAAAATTATAAACGTCCACTCTGCTCCAGACAATGTAATTGTCATACAAGATGATAAGACAGTACTAGAAATGATTGATTTGACTTCTATACGTTTGATATATTCTGTTTATTATTATCATTTTGATAGGTTAGTTGTTGTGCTGTGTAAAATGTGTAGATAGAGTAATACGCACATTTGGAAATTTTCTGCTCAATGTCACATATGCATAACCTTAAAATTCATCAGGAGCTTGCCGAGTGTACTCCAGTATTGGCTAAAAAGGACCGACCTGATGTACCAAAAATTGGACAAAATAGGGTACCATCAAAAATTGCCAAAAATGTTTGGAGGGTATCCAAGAGACTTGCTTTTCGACTCATTCTGAGTCGATTTAAGTAGGAAATGTAATACATTCTGCATGTTTTAGCACATTGTTTTACAAAAATTAAAAATATAAGAAAGTATTTAATTAGTGTTGGAACAAGGATACAGTCATGCACCAAATATCAGATTTCTGACCAATGTAATCAAGGTAATCCACTTCGCTCGCATCTATGCTTTGCCTATTTCATATCATCACTCCGATTTCTGCCTTGCTCCGGCAGCTAACCAAAAGGCTTCGTACCGCATCACAAGGGACCGTCTTCATTATACAATCAGATTCTGGCCTGCTCGAGTTGGCAAAGATTTCAAAGGTGTCATTCAGATATACTGAAAACTTTCAGACACACTTCCGGCCACCGTTAGTAGTCGATCGAGCCATGAAGGTATCGTATCGTACATGGACAGACTGCCCCGCCACTGGAGGTGTTGACACCGATAATGCAGTAAGTTTCAATACTATTGTTAACCAACCGACATTGTGTCATTCTTTGCCCGATAATATTACAACAACCGATTCGAGACAGCGGACATCCGTGGCACTTCGCCTGTATGCGCCAACGGCAAGCAGACGACGCGGTGAAAGATAACATAAGAAGAGATAGGAAAATGAGCAACACTGGACAATATTCTGATAATATCCAGAAATTACTGTATGTTTTACGACAGGACAATGTGCATAGCATATGTAAATTATGAACGTTAAAGAAACCTAGTTTGGACTTATGAGGCCGCGAAGCAGAGTTTTCTATTAATTTGCATGTTATTTTTTCAATGTTTTTACCTCCGGGTCTGCGCGAGGAAAGCGTGTTGGCGAGAGTAAAACCGCTAATGCCAGGATGTCCGCTGTCTCGAAAAGGGTTGTAAACACAGACCGATAATGTTATAAGCTTTTCTGCATAGTATCGTTTGGAAAAGTTTTAACATTATTGGTTGTTTTTACAACAGTATAGATCGTTGTAACATTATCGGCTGGTTACTACAGTATTGGTGAATACTATAGTATTTGTGGCTACTACAGTTTTGGCACTTTCCACATTATGGGACGCCATAACAGGGGCCTTATCTCAGACAACTAAATTGGGCATGTCTGAGCGTCTTTGATCACAAGCTAACGGACTGACGGAATGCACAACAGGTTTCAT
This sequence comes from Acanthopleura granulata, assembly GCA_016165875.1. Lineage (NCBI taxonomy): Eukaryota > Metazoa > Mollusca > Polyplacophora > Chitonida > Chitonidae > Acanthopleura > Acanthopleura granulata. The sequence continues at coordinate 29,217,451 of JABBOT010000001.1, read as the reverse complement.
CATATTCCACCCCCTTGATCGAACACTCCGAGAAGTATTTTCATATCACGGTTTGATATGATGGGTGTTAAGTACTTGTGTTTAGAAGATTTTATCTGTTATTGGTGGTGTGAGCGAACACGTTTTGTTTTTCTTTGCTGTCCATCATTAGGCCAACTACTAGGATGATGTATGGTACTTATATATTCATCAGCTATCGAGTAAGGTGAATCGGCTATCTCCGCCTGCTCGATCAAAGCATAAAACGTTCTCAGTTTAGTGTCGTCGGATAGTAAAAGATGGGCGAGCAAACCCCTAGAAGTTCGTCGTCGTGCAAGGGACTATGCGACACCTGTATGGAATCGCTAGAATACGTTAGGTATCTGACTAGATAAAATACAGATGGGGGCAGGCCTGGTTCCACATTTCTGACATAGCTGGTCCAGAAAAATGTAAAATCGTCAGCCAGGATTAAAAATCGAGCGATGGATAGCACTGACACTCTTACACATGGGAACATACAGTCAAACAGATTCTTTACTGTGACAAGAAAAGGATAAACCGATACGTTTTTAGTTAAAACCTTCATTACAAGATGTACAACTAGCCAGATTGCGGGTGGGTTAACAAAGACACCTTCACTAAAACAACTGTCAGTCAAATGACTAAAACTGTTTTAACACCGGGAAATCACTCAACCAATCAATCAATCCAATATATTTTAACATTCATCACCTAAATCGCTCACCTTCCCTCTCCCCATTTCAAGTACACTGATAACTGTAAACAATTCCACACCATTATTTAAGTGCTAATCAACAAAAACAACAACAAGAACAATATTAATTATACTTTATTTTCAGAGGGTTTCGACTCGTACGCAGAGGATTAATCTTCCATGAGCCCGCCACTTTGGCACACACACAATATTATCTTAAATATACGAGTTACATGATAAACAATTAAATTTGAAAAAAGAAAAAGAAAAATGGTAACAAAAGATAGATTTGAAAAAAAATATTTCAAAAGTAATAAAAACAAACATCTAATGACATTAAGCAAGCATATTAATTCAAGAAACATTAACTGTTGGCATGATATATGCATTGCAGATAAATTATTAATTACAGCTAAACTAGGCTCATATGAGACTATCACAAATTTTCACAACTGATAAAGGCATATATAAATTAAAATACAACTGAACAGTCTTTCATATGTTTTTCGTATTTGTGACAATGTTGTATATCATGACGTCAAATGTGCATATTTTCGAAGTTTCCTTTCGGATACAAGGGTACCGTTATGTGGTACATTGCAAAGTTTTCACATTTACATGGTCTAAATCTTATTTCGTGTCTTCCTGTGTAGGCGATTTCTCTCCTACTTCTAACTGGAAGTGAGGTCTCCAAAATTACCCAATATCTCCCAATCAGCAACTACCCAACTACCCACCCATTCATGTATCAGACCATACTTATAGCCTTATGCATCCATTATAACTAGGCAGGACATATTCAAGCCTATACCCGTTTCTAAAAGTCACCAATTCCACCAGAGTAATTATTCACATTTGGCCCACATGCTTATTCATTCGGGCAAACAACTACTACTGTAAGAGTTTATGAAATTTGACATGTATCCCAACGCTAAAATCGAAAACAACTTAAAAGCACTGACAAAACAAAATAGCTTTCCAGGCCTGTGTAAACCTTGGATTACAAGAAAAATGAATCGAACTGAAAATGCTAAAGGTGAACAAAAGATTGTCTCTCATAATTTGTTACAGAACATAGAACATTGTCTAATAACAAGGATCTAACACAAAAAACACCAATGTAACTTTAATTACATTGTCGTGGAGTTACCTAGCATCCACTCTATAACATCATAACGGAAGAGCCGAACAGTATAATACAACAACAACACAGCCTTTTATCAGTAAACCATGGTGGCTTCTCCGCACAAATAACTTGCGCTGAGGTGTTTTTCTACTCACAAATGTCACGTGCGGAAACCAACAAGCCAATCAGAATTCATCACAATATTTTATCAACTCCTGGCCGGTGCTGTATGGTGTATTAAAATGTCTGAAATGGAAAGAAACAGTAAAATGAAGTGAGACACATGTTTTCAATTTTTATGGTATCCTGTGATTTATGGACCATATGGACCATGACGTCAGTGACGTCATACAACTTTTTTCCCACCTATAGATTCAGTTCTGAATGAATTTTTTGCTAACTTATGTACCTGAAAAGTAAAAACGGCTAACTGTATTTGATTAAGCTGAATCTTAAAATCTAACAAAAAAAAAAACAAAAAACACAAAAAGCAGCTAAAGCCTGACCTTACGTTCAGATACAGGTTTTTAATGGTCCTTCTACTGATGCTTACCTCATGTTTTCGTTTCCCTAACTGAGGTCATTCCGACCAGAAACACTGGTTGTCCAGTACTCTTCGACAGTTGTTTCTATACACCGTGTCCAGTGTTCATGTGCAAGGCGTATGTCCAACTTTGAGACACAGGCTTCCATGATTCGGGGAAGTAAGTTGAGGCTGACCGCAGTAATGACCTGGGCAGGGATGGCCAGACTCTTGCTGATGTTGTAACTGTCCAGAAGAGAGGTGATGGATACCACGAAGAAACAGAATACGGCCAGGCGAAACAAAAACCAGAAGACGTGCTTGTGAAGTGGACAATACAGGCGCATTACGTGTTGGAACAATTTGTAAGGAATACCCGGCTGGTTGTCCCGCCATTTCACCAACTGCCGGAGGCTTCCAGAAAGGCCGCAATAGCTGAGTCTGGATTTTTGGTTGTCTGTCAGTGAAATTTCCACTTCTCCATCCACCTTGATCGTTTGAAGGCCAATGGCGTTATTAGGGGAGATAACTATTGTGTGATCTGTGACCTTACATACGCCTTGGTTCCACCGATTTTCTAAATTCAAACTGGCGTTTACGGTCAAGTCCAGCAACTCCGAGAAAGTATCGTTGAATTTCCTGATATTTCCCATCAAATAATATGCCAGAGTCCCCGCAGCGATGAGGTACCCAGTGGTATATTCTGGGTAAATGATCAGGCCTATGTAGGTAAAGTCTATGGAAGACGTTATGTATATTCCACTGCAGATGAAGAGGATTGCAAAAGCTATGAAGTTGTGAATAGTTATGACGCTGATAACAATGTGCAGGAAAGCCCGCAGTCCGAACGGAGGTACAGTTTCTTTCAGCAATCGATTGTATCCCCTCAAGATAGTGACGCCCAGGAAAACCGACGGCAGACCGTAGTACAGAAATGCACACACCAACTCTAGAACACAGAATCCCGCATACAGCACCAACAACACAAACTGTGCGACTGGAAGAAGAAATTTTACAAAATATTCATCGGGGAGAAGGCTCCTCAAGCGATTGTTCAGGGCGATAAATCTTTTCACGAAGAGATCCTTTGTAAACCGCCAAAAAGTGTAATTCATGAGTATGTAAAAGTTAGCGGTGACAGTGTTGTGGATAAAGTCATAACCGGTCAGATGAGAGAAGGTGGTTGGGCCCCATTTTTCTATCCTAAACACATCAATAGACAGAAGGGTATTCGCCTCTTCCGATTTACGCTTGAGACAAGAGGTCATCATTCTGCAGAAGCTCCTTGGAAGTAGCAGCATGATAAGGCCCAAAGTGAAGAACAAGGAATACATCACGTAAGGTCCCCCAAAGAGATAACCCCAACTCTTCAAACTCCATTTAAACCCGAATGGGATCACCATAAATCCAACAGGGATGTCGTATTGCAGCCTGTACCGGACCCATCGCTCTTTGGTGCCGGCCTGGACAAGCTTCTGGAGCATGAAACAGATCATGGATGGTGTGAGAAGAATAGCGACAAACCTCTGAAGACGTGAGGCCAGAACAGGGTACATGTGAAACCGACGGAATGGTTTGCAAAACACTTTGAAAAGGGTGATTGGCTTGTCTACGCCCAGAAATATCCATTTTTCTTCCCCGACTTCATTTCCGTTGCTGTCCTCTGGGATGCCCAATGGGGACAAGGGCTCATAGCCTTGGAGAGAAGGCAGGTTGGTTTCCCTGTCTCGGATATCCAGTCGATGAGCTGCCAAACACACCACGACAGGGCAGAAGAAAAACCCTAAGAGCACCAACGCATAAAGGACATTGTACCATTTGGTCATCTCCTGAATCTTGTTACTGCAGCGGGATATTGTTCTATTTTTGTTCGAACTATCTTCCCTCTGGTAGCAGCATTTGTAGCCCGTATAACCTTTCTCAATACCGAGTATGTGGGTTACATAGTACATGACACGCCCGTAGCTTTTGTATGTCACCGAATAGCAGAACACGCTTCGCTTGAACTTGGGTGTTATCTTATACGAGGTTTCCATCATGGCGTTAAAAGCATCAGCGATGATCTGCGTCGACTGGCCACCCACCTGAAGCATACAAGGTGTGGGACTGTGGGTGGTGAGATTCAGTCCCATGTAATGGTCTGTGTACCTGTCCAGAATTCCAAATGACAACGAGTAAAAGTCATGAGAGTACCAGAGGTAGGGAAAAGCCCCGTCTTCCCCGAGCAACGTCCACACCCACACGGTTCTAAATAGGACATCGGAGGTTTGCGTGAATGATAACTCAGACTTGTTTGCCGGATAAACATGGATGAATCCAAAGTTAGTCTTTTTGGAAGTCAAGCGATTCAAGAAAGCCTCTGCAGACGACTTGGTGACAGTGGCATCACGACAGAGTTTCCTCTTTACAGGCGACGGCTTAAATGTGACGCCAAGCGTGTTCTTCCCCTTAGAGAATGCAACACCATCACCTTTGTTGCCTTTGCCCTCAGTTCGAACTCTGAGGCAATCCGACGGGTAAGCCAGAGACAAAAGCAGGAGACACGCGACAGCCAGACCATTTTTTGGAAACAATTTTTCCCTATCGCGTATAGCTTTCGGTGAGTTTGAGAATGGCATTGTGTCATCGGCAACTGTTACCTTTCCTGTGCGCAATCTCCAGAATTTCGGGTTAATGTTCCTTTTGCTCTGGAACAGAACGCGTTAATCATCTATTACAGCTATAGCCCCACTTCCTTCCTCTCGCTTGGTCGGAGGAATATTAATTGTACGCTTTCAGTGTCGAGGACATTAGCACCCAGTTTCATTACTTTGTAAAAATAGCATCCAACCAGAGAGCAAGCAAACCACCAGGTTCGGAAGTTTTCAACAGGAAGTACTGAAAACGATAGACAACCGTTTACATTTTTAGCAGGCTGGGGCAGGTTAAAAATAAAGCATATGTTCATAAAAAGCTGCAGACTCTTCATCAGTGATGGGGTTTTAACAGTGCATGTATGATTGGTGTTTATCAGCTTCGTGTGCTGATACTGAGATAAAAGCCGTAAAACACGAGTAATTACATGCGCTCGACTTAGCAGTCCCAATAAACTGCGTGTTTTCAAGTACTCGCCTTACGCCCTGTTTACGGACACGACAGCTTGAATGTGACCTTACCTGCCTAGACCAGGAACTGGGCTGACGGGCAGCATGAGAAAACAAACAACCGGTGGACACAACATACGCCAGAAGAAATACGTTTGTTTGAAACGTATAAAAAAAAATACCAGCAGCATTGTGACGAGCGTTAACTGTGAGGGAAAGTACTTCATGGCTTTTCTGATTTTCTGATCAGTGAACATTGTTTTCATGTAATTTTGCATAAATGTGTAAAACGTTATGACAATACAACACTTAATTTTAGACCAGTGGTGTCTAATAAATTACGTTTAACATCACTGTAATTTTTCTTTACCTAATTCCGCTTAAACCAGCGAAATTGCAAGCTGTTACTTCTTAAACACTTACATGGAGAGTTAGAGTAAAACCAATACTGAGGTAAATTGACAAGTGGCCGGATTTCACCGGTAAGGTGTGACCATTTGCCAACTATCATATTGTCGTCGCTGCTCTGGATTGACTCTCTGTGCTGTAATATTTTATACTGATGAAAAGTACACGTTAAACAATGAGTTTGGAAAGAAATGGTTTCCAAAATATGTCTATGTGAAGTACAATTCTCATCCTATTCCAAGGTTTTGGGCTGGGGGCAGCCACGGAAGTATATATACAGACGCCCATTGTCACCTCTGTTTGTCTCCTCTGTATATCTATGTATCCGCCATGAAAATGAAAATGGACACGAGTTGTGACACATCAGCATCTGCGCATATCTGTATCAGCCAATAATTAAAATTGCATATGGAATATAATTCGAGTCGCAGCATTGAAAGGAAACCATATCCATTTATAAAGTACTATATATATGATAATGGAAATCTGGTTACTATGGCAACAGTGAAAATCCAGAAGGACGAGAATTAAAATTCATTATGGAACACATTTGGTTTAGTAGCCGGAACACACCATCACCATCAAGTCATATCTATTAATACAGTATATATTAGGAAAATGGTGATCTACTTACCATGGCTTTCACAGAAATGGAACAAATGAGAGTTGCAAGTCATCGTTACACCTGTGTCTATGAATTCAACTAAATATGCTCCTGACACGAAGTTCATACACAGAAATAGACAAAAGTGAGTTGCGACGTATGAGCACATTTACTCAAGTGCATTTTTCGGCTACAAAGGTTATCTGCTTGTTTTGAGTGTTACCTTGCAGTGAAGAAAGCTTCTCTTATATGACAGTGGCCAGGTTTATGAGCTGGGGACTTTTAACAGGTTGCTGCATCAACACTTTCCTTGTACTATACATGGTACAATGTCCGCAAATATGAACATATATACAATGCTACTTCATAATTTAACGCGATAGCTGTACCACTTTAGCCCCTTACCAGATTATTGAGAGAGTTTCTCTGCACAATTGGACGTCGATAATTAAGGACTTTGTGCATGCCGTCTTTTACACATCTGGATCGTATCCTCACGAAGTATTCATACGTACATGCCAAAGAAGATTATAAACGAACATACTGTACGGAGTATGTGGATCACCCCGACCGAAACATCTCGTGAATCGACACATAGATCAATGCCAAAGTGACTCGATTGCTTCGCCCCTTCGTTGTGATAATTAAGTCTAGTTCTGAAATAGTTCCGCCAATGATAAGCCCTCGTGTATGCGTGTGCGTCTCTCCGTGGTGAGAAGAGGGTCCTGTTGTCATTGGACAGCTGTTTTTCGCACTGTGAGAACAAAGAGATAAACCCCGAGTTCATTTTTTTACGAATAACGAGGGGAAACGAACATAAAGTCTAGATTTTTCTCGTAACAGGACATAATCATCTCCCGATATTTTCTTTAAGAAGTACTACACGTACTTTTATCTGCATGTTTATTTCATTGCTCTGTATACATAAATCAGTATTACTTTCTCAAAATTTATAGGAATTATCATTTCGACACTTATCTAATACACTTTGTTGATAAGCTTATTCATTTTGCTACATGTACCTGAAGACGAAGCTAAAAACTTGTAAATCTCTATATACACAGGAGTCCATTGCTATGTGTAACACGAAATCAATAACAGTGCCCATCTATTTCCTCGTTTCAAATTTCTCGAATCAGGAGTTACTACACTTCCCGTTTTATTTTTTTTTTTTTTTGTTACACATACCTAGTGACATAGCTAGAAATCAGTTCGAGTGTGCTCGAACGTTCGACGTTAGGTTTGGCTGGCAGATCCAAATTTTCCCACACCTATCGTCAGACCAAACTCTTACTAATAATAGACCCGTAGTAGTAATATCTTCACTGGGACCAAATACAAAGCAATACCCATATGCTATATCGGTGCCAGAGCGAAAATAAACGATAACTCTCTTATATATGCAGTTCTTCAAACAGTTAAAGCATATTAGACACCATTAGTGAAAATGTCAACATCATTTACAGGCGGAATAGTATTAAAAAAACAAGAAATGTAAATGTACCTCCCTCAATTCAATGATTGCAACGTGCCCAAGACACTTGATGCACCTCTGTCTGACAATGTACACTAGGTGCGAAATTATAATTAAAATGTTTGGCGTGGGAAGGTCTGCTAGCAAAGTGCGGATGGTCGTGGGTTTTCTCCGTGCACTGCCCGGTTTCCCCCGACCAGAATGCTGGTCCCCGTCGTATAAATGAAATAATCTTGAGTACGGCGTAAAACACTAATCAAATCAATAAATAAATCCAAATCTTTCAATGTGATTGAGCGCTGTTCAAGGAGTACAGCGGCTCAGTGCCTTTTAATACGCTTATATCGGAGTCCAATACCGTCCAAACAACGCGTGTAGTATAGTGCCTTGCATAGAGTTTACATAATGTGATCCCGCTGAAACCGCACGTATAGGCCCGAAGCCGGATTCAGTGTCACTCAGAGAGCTCATATAATACAGAGGCATTGAATCCCATTCATTCCCATCCCCAACGCGTTTAATGGGTGATTAAACTGCAAACTGATTTTGTTTAATAAATATACACACATATTTAAGTATTTAACACAAGTGTGTAAAACATGCATATGGGCCTATGCTATAATGCAATAATCTCCAAGTGTTTAATGTCCGATATATAAAAGTGTTTATAAGTTAAATATCGAAATTTATATATTTTTATAGTCCTTGAGTCAAACTATATACATACTCTTAAGACATACTCCTACTCCAGTCATCCATGTGGCAAGCTGCATGATCGATTCTTATTTCCAAACGACTATTTCAAAGCTTTGCGTAATATTTTGAATACATTCTGGCCAAATCAAGGTGGAGAACAGGTCTTCGGTTAATAGTAATAGTTTGATGTCATTAGTTTTGACAGTTCTCATTGAAGTAATACACAAGTAAAATAACAGCAGCATTCGACCAATAATAGCGTACATACTAGAAGAGATAGCTCTTGTATATATTCCATGCGTATTCCCTTTCAGATAATGAAAAAGATTTCCGCACAGTGTGTCCATACGTACAACCAAAACAGCAGAGAATTAAAGTAACAACACAACGAAAGCCCTCGCCGGCTAATTGCTCTAAGCGATGCTTCATGCTTCCGCAGCCTTTCCACCCATGGTCAGAATACAGTTCTCGCTGTTGCGGCTGTACCTTTTATTAGGGCGGTGGTTTTCTACGAGGTCTGTCACTATTCATTTGCCGATAAACCTGACCATTGTGTATAGGTGAAGTAATCTTTTGAACATTATTAAACGTCAGATGGATGTAATAATTCTTAATCTATGTGTCATACTTGACATACAGAAAAGCCATTACTAATATACAACGATATAACCAAAGTAAGCAAACACTGGTAATACATGGCGAACAGGGAGGTCCAAATTTAGATTTAATCCAGAATTAATGATATCGATAAATGAATTATTATAATAAATATTTGTCGATATCGGTAAGTATTTACCGATATCGCCAAATTTAACAAAAATTTAAATATTTGTCCATATTAAATTTATTAATATCAGATCAAATATCTGAAATCGATATTAATAAATAATTTATCGATATCGATAAATGAATTAGCGACAAAAACAATTTGAAAGGAGTTATTGATATCATTGATTTATTTATCGATATCGGTAAATGAATGATCGATATCGGTATATAAATTATCTCAGTTACGACTGAGACACGGCGGCACGGATGATATATGCAAAATATTTGACAATTTTAATTTGTTTTACTCATTTCCGGTAATGTTTTGAAACTTTCAAAAAAATTATAGCCGGATGTCAAGAAGAAGCAGTCATTATCAGACGGCTAAAATGGCTGATTTATCGATATCGATAAATTGATAGTACATCTAGCGATATCAATAATTCGCTTACCGATATCGAAAAATCGGTCATTAATATCGATAACATTTATCGATATAGAAAAACACCACTAATCCATAATTTTTGATTAAATGTTTAGCAACTCATAGATGGTTGTGTGCTTGATGTTGAGCGACACCTTTAAAAATTGCTGTCTGTCTGTGGAGACACAAGCAGCGCTGTGAATATGTCTAAGGGTTAAAGTCACAGCTGACACTCAATCCTGGGTCACAATGAAATCAGTTCTTGGAAAACTTCAAGGGAATCCCCTCCAGACCACAAAAAAAAGGAAAAGAAAAAAAGGTCACCTCGCATCGCGAATTCATAATTACTTACAAAATCATGTGACACGTAGGCTATATAGGCCAACATCAACCCAGCCAATGGTTAAAAGGTCAGGATCACATATAACTGTAACACGTAATACTACACAGACCTATTAGAGGTCACATCAACATTCCAGAACAGTCTTCTTTTTTCGGAATAGATGACTATTTGCATAGAAGATTAGATGAGGTGGAAACTGCGACTGTTCGCATTTCCCGCTATACGGGCTACTGAATAACTTCACCCCGTATGCTACCTACGTTATCCTTTTTTTGGTTTATTTTTTCGGAAAAGTTTTGTGGGAAATTATATATATATATATAGGGGCATATCGTGGTTTGGCACTGTGGCATGCCTAGATATATAAATATTTATCCTCAGAAGGGATGTCTCGCTTATGCCAGCGGTCGTTTTCGCATATGTCTGCCCAGAACTTCAGCCGAGAAGTCATGCACAGGTTTGGATGAAATGTTGTGTAGCGCTTGCATTGCTTGATTGGACACCAATCCACTATATTCTGGTGATGATCATGCTCTGCATCCAGATCCAGGAATTTCTTCTCTACCATGAGACACAAATGCATAGCTTTGTTTTCCTTGTAAATATAGAGAACTTAGTAGAGCACTGCTCTTTTGTACATCTAGTTTGGTGGGCTAGTCAATGGTACATCTGCTTGCGCAGCGTAATGACTCAGTCGTTCGGTGAAATATACCGAATGCGATGTAATAAATAAATAATTAAATAAATAAGTAAGTAAATTAATAAATAAATAAAATCAACTGTTGCTGAGGTTTGCGCTCTCGCGGCGTCTTTTTAGTTCAGTGTTACATTAAACAATTAATATTACCATCACTTCACAGAAGAAAGTATTTTACAGAGATCGTGTCTTGTAGGTCAGACTTATCTGTAGTCTTTGAAAAGTCCGGTGTAAGACACGGAAATTGAGACAAGTGGGGCCGAGGTATGTCGACCTATGCCCACGGAAAAACCTGCTTGTTATTTATGGAGAGGAAGGACCTTGCCCTGGATTCAGTGCAGTCTAATTTTGGCCTGGAAAAAAACAGGAAGCATTGCAGCACTGACTGAATAGATCTCCAAAATGAAATCTGGGCCACAACACATA